>CM028354.1:3147721-3528737 GCA_016618105.1 Dendrobium huoshanense
CCTCATCAAATAAGCTCCAAGGAGAATGAGATTAGAGATTGAAGAATAGGTGAATGCAGAAACTAAGAAGCTCGTAGAGGTAGGCTTCATCCGAGAGGAAAATTATGTTGATTGGATCACCAATATCATCCCAGTAAAGAAGAAGAACAGTCAGATTCGTATATGTATCAATTTTTGGGACCTCAATAAGGCATGCCCAAAAGATGAATTTACACTCATGGTATCAGAACTTCTTGTTGACAATACCTTCAACTCTGATATATTCTCCTTCATGGATGGATCATCAGGATACAATCAAATCAGAATGGCACCCGAAGATGAAAAATATACATCATTCAGAATAACCATCGGTATATTCTGCTACACAGTCATGCCCTTTGGCCTAAAAAATGCCTGTGCCACATACCAACGAGCAATGACTCATATATTTGATGATTTTATTCATCAAAAGGTCAAATGTTATGTAGATGACTTGTTCATAAAGAGCATGGACCGAAAAGACCACCTAAATGACTTGAGAATTATGTTTGAAAGAATTAGAAAATATGATTTAAAGATGAACCCCCTCAAATGCTCCTTCGGGGTCTCCTCCGAAACATTCTTATGGAATGTGGTTCATCATCGAGGAATTGAGATCGATCCTAACAAAATTAAGGCAATTACAAAGATGCCACCCCCAAAGAACCTTCGACAGCCTCGCTCGCTGCATGGATAACTAGCTTTCATTTGGAGATTCATATCAAATCTATCAAGTAGGTACCAGTCATTTTCAAAGCTAATGAATAAAGACATCCTCTTGAAATGGGACAAAGAATGCCAGAAAGCATTTGACAGTATCAAGAAATACTTGTTAAATCTACCCATTCTCACTGCACCAAGCCCAAGGAAGCCTCTTATACTGTACACGGCAGTTCTAGAAGAGTCCCTCATAGCACTATTAGTCCAGAATAATGAAGAAGGCAAAGAAAATGCACTCTACTACATCAGTCGAATGTTGATTGGAGCATAAAGATGTTATTATCTCATTGAAAAGCATTGTTTGTCATTAATTTTTGCAGTTCAAAAACTTTGCCACTATATGCTCTCTCACAGAATCACCATGATATCAAATATTGATCTGTTGAAGTTCTTGATGGCAAGACCAGTGTTGACAGGTCATCTAGCTAGGTGGACAGTATTATTAGTACAGTTTGATATCACGTATATACCACAAAAGGCGATAAAAGGACAAGCCTTAGCAGATTTTCTCGCCGCACATCATATTCTGACAGACTCCCTGCTCAATGATGATTTACCTGATGAGCAAATTATGCAGGTTGAAGAGAAAGAAATGTTACCATTCTGGGAGATGTATGTTGATGGGGCATCATCTATTAGACTTGCCCGACCTCCAAAAATTGCAAGAGCCCGAGTCGATATCGGTCTTATTCTCATACCACGTGAAGGAGACAATGCAATTTTCATTCAGTTTAACTTAACCTCAAACCAACAATGAAGCCGAGTATGAAGCTTTAATAGTAGGACTGGAGATCACTGTAGATGTTAGAATCCAAAATCTTCAAATCTTTGGGGATTCTCAACTTGTGATAAATCAAGTTATGGGCATTTACAAGATTGGCAAACTTGAATTACCCCACTACCACATTCAAGCTCTTGAGCTTCTGAAACAAATTCCAAATGTGAAAATAGCACGAGTTCCCTGAGGACAACATGCTAAGGCAGATTACTCAGCCAAATTAGCCAAGGATGTAGCGAATAATGATGAGAAAATGCTTATACCAATTATGGTTCACGGCCGTCGAGTCTTAGAGCCAATAATCTTGCAATTCCCACAGGCATAGGGAATGTCATATTCAAGGCAGTAGGATACGACCCCGGTTGATCATGTACCTCCTAAATAAATCATTATTGAAAATCAACAAGAGGAACGTCATATAGCCAAGTGACGTAAAACCAACAGATGCTCGAAGTCGTGGTTACATTGCTTGGACATTGAGGAAGGAGATGATTATAGGCAATACTTCATTGACAATTTCAAAGAAAGCAAACTTCCACAACATTGTCTATAGCCAAGTGACCTCCAAATCCTTTGCACCCAGCAATAGCATCCTGACCATTTTAATGCTGGGGCACAGGTATAATCGGCCCAATAGATCCGCCATCATCATTGGGACACCGCTTTATTCTGGCAGCAATGGACTACCTTTCCAAGTGGGCAGAAGCTGCTCTATTAGAGACGTCACATCTAAAAATGTGATCAATTTCTTACCCACAACATTGTCTATAGATTTGGTGTTCCACGCCGCGTAATATCAGACAATGGTACTATATTTAAAAGAACAAAAATTTATAAGTTCATTATTCAGCATAAGATCGATTGGAGGTATTCATCAATATACAATCCAAAATTCAAATGGCTTGGCAGAGGCCTTTAATAAGACACTAGTGGAATTGTTGAAGAAAATTCTCACCAAAAATAATAGGGAGTGACATACGAAGATGGTAGAAGTGTTATGGGCGTATCTTACAACTTATAAAACACCAACTAAAGCCACTACTTACTCTCTTGTGTTCGGTGTTAAGCAGTGTTGCCACTTGAAGTTGAACTACCATCACTCCATGTAGCAATTCAAAATGATCTTACTCAAGAACAAAATGCTCGTTTAAGAATGGAAGATCTTGATGCACTCGATGAGAACATATTACAAGCTCAACAAAACCTATAAGTCTATCAAGGAAGAATGATAAAATCCTTTAATCGAATGGTGCTCCCTCGGACATTTCAAGAAGGGGAATTGGTCATGGTGCTGAGAAGACCAATCATCCCACACCAAAAAATCGGTCGTAAATTCATATCTAATTGGGAAGGCCCCTTCGTCATCAAAAAAATGTACCAAGCAGGAGTATATCAATTGATCGATCTTGATAGATGTAAGCTTATGCTACCTATCAACGGCCGACACTTAAAGAAGTATCATGTATGAAAATTTTATATCCAATATACTTTACAATAATCAAAATTAATATATACATATTTATCAATGCACATCTATATTTTGAAATTCTCTTGTATAGCAAGTATATATTTTAAAATCCCCAATCAGACTGGAGGTATTTTAAATATTTATTCGAGTCGACATCACGTCGTATGCCAAGATCTCTAAATAAATATTTAAAATCATAAAGATACAAAGCCTATCCAAAATGTCCCTACGAGACAGGGGGAATTTTTAAATATTTATTTGGGTTGACATCATGCTACATGTCGAAATCTCCAAATAAATATTTAAAATCTCAAATTCCAAATCTATTCTGCTCTCAAATGTCCCTACGAGATAGGGGCATTTTAAATATTTATTCGGGTCGACATCACGCTGCATGTCGAGATCCCCAAATAAATATTTAAAATTATCAATTCAAATATTCTTTTGTGCTAAAGAATATAACAATTTCTTTTTTAGAATATATGCAGGTGATTTTTCAAAAGTTCAAGACAACATCTTCTCCAACGTACCAAGATTCAAAAATCTAGGAAGAAACTTTTGTGGTTACACACTCCAACAAATTGAGGCAGAAAAGCTTGAAGTCTTTTGACAGCCTGAAGCTTAAGGTTCAAATGGGTGTAAAAGGTCGGATCCAACACGCCAAAATATGGCTGGATCACTGGCAACTCTATCTACTCAATGAAAGTTTGTTTGGGATGTTAGGCCCCTTATGAACTAGCCCAAGGCTAACCAAGAGAGAGGTGAATTAGAGTTTTAAAGATCTTTAAATTAAAACTCAAACAAACCAAATCACCATAATGAAAATCAAAGTGCGGAAGAAATAAATGCGAAAATAATAAAGAAAAGAACACACCATATTTATAGTGGTCCGGTCAAACCTTGACCTACGTCTACTGCTCAGAGGCACCCTCCGAGTATTGCACCAAACTAAGTGTCTCTCCTTTAGCCCCCACAGCTAGGCGGATAAGCCCTTGCAAAATCACTTCCACCTTCCCTGGTGCGATGGAGTAGCCTGGTCCTTTGACACCAAAGAGATCTTCTTCTTCCATGAACTTCCCTCAAGATAAACCTTGAATTCGACGGTACAAAGGTGCAAGCTCGTCGGAGCAACCATGTGGAATCCCCCTCCACATTCCCTTGAAACCTCCTCTAAGGATTTTCTCCCTCTCTCAAACTCCACCCTTTCCTCTCTCCCCTTCAAGCTCTCCGTTCAAGTTCCCTCCAAAAGAATGAAGCTACAATGGCTGCCAAAAACACTTAAAAAGTGTCTTCTCAAATCTTAAATAGAAGATCTCAAAATGAGCTCATTAATGCAATTTGCCGACTTCATCATCCAGGCTGATATGAATATCGCCCTGACCGATCAGTACAAAATATGCTCAATCAGCTGGGATGATTTGGGATGATCAGAAGAAAAATGGTTTCATCATCCAGGCTGATATAATATCATCTTGGCTGATTAGTTCAAATTAGAGCACATTCATCCTGATCATCACCCATAATAGAGTCTGGCCGATGTCAATTGTCAAGAACATCGTCCTGGTCGATCC
Organism: Dendrobium huoshanense; assembly: GCA_016618105.1. Classification (NCBI taxonomy): domain Eukaryota; kingdom Viridiplantae; phylum Streptophyta; class Magnoliopsida; order Asparagales; family Orchidaceae; genus Dendrobium; species Dendrobium huoshanense. The sequence goes on from CM028354.1 coordinate 3,152,277, forward strand.
TGCGATCAACCCAGCCAATGTGATGGTATCAATAAGCCTTATTTGCTTTCTAAAATTATCATATTAATTTAGGCATAATTGAGATGCATCGTCCAAGTCGATGTTGAGATCGTCCTAGCCGATGTCCTAAAATAAAGAATACCCAAATTGATCATTGCTGCTGATTCTTTCTTAATTGAGCCTATCGGTCTGGCCGATATAAGGATCGTCCAGGCTGATCGGCTTAATAATGGTTACCTCAATAATGATGCCCTAATTAGGATTTCTATTTTTAAACTGATTATCGAAGCCAATATAAATATCATCTTGAACGATGTTACCAAAAATAGTTAACTCTTAGGAGCAGCCAGAAATTCTTCCAAGGTGTGTGTTTAAAAAGTTACTTAGCATCAGGAGCAACAACAATTACAAAAGACTTAAGAAAGGAAAAAGGTACAAATTCACTCAGATCTAGTCTACCCAATCTTGAGCTGGTTCTAATAGAAGTCTGATCTTGTGGACCTGAAATGTCAGTAGATTAGGTAGTCGTAGAGAAATAAGAGTGTTTGCTATCATCAAAATCATAAACCCATAAAAATAGATCTGTAACACTCAATATGCCATAAGAAAGGCCGTAGTAGCAGAACCCCCACTTCGTCAACCTGTTAGTAGGGACTATCGGAAGCACGAAGAAAAATTTGGCTCGATGAGTTCAAGTGATCATAGTTTACAAAATTCTCCTTAAAGATCAGAGAATCAAAGTTCCAGTGGAAAGGAGGAATCTCGAGCAACTATCGAATGTTCGTAGGCTCCAAAGTCTGAAGCCTGGATGGGTGTAAGAGGTCGGATCTAACAAGCCTAAATATGACCGGATCGCTAGAAGCTCCATCTACTCAACAACCCATAAGAAAGGTCGTAGTAGAGGAACCCCCATCTCAGCAACCAGAGGATGAAGAGCTATCAAATCCTAGCTCTCCCAATTTGATGAACTCAAGTAACTCAGATCAAAGTCTTCTTAAGTGGTTAAGGATCAAGATACTACCAACATTTAGTACTATCAAAAAAATCCAAAACCTGTAAATCTTTTAACAAATCTGTAAAGCACAAAGTGAGGATCAAAGTAAATTCTTCTTCAATAGGTTCACCAAAGCATAAAGCAAAGGACCGAAAAAAATTATACCAAACTTCACACAAAGCCTTAGGCTGGACTAAGGGATTTTGTCATCAACAAGTCCACCATGCAAAAAACCCTAGACCGATGACTTCTTGCCACCGACCTAATATAAACCTAAATGGTTTAGGTCACTGACTTCTACCCCTTCATCAAGCCCACCAAAGCTAGAAGAAAAGGGCAGAAGGCGTATAAATCTTCTGATAAGTCAGTAAAGACAAATCAGATAACCTTTCACCAAGTCCATCGTACAAAGCGTAGGATAGAAGAATCAAAATCTCAGGGTTTAAGCCAATGCTGTAGAATGAGCACCCTGAATGACATCTACAAATATCCCTAAAGACTGTGGGCATTTTAAATATTTATTTGGGTCGACATCATGCCACATGTCAAGATCCCCAAATAAATATTTAAACTTATGCCAAGATACAACAAGATGATAGAAGAATGTTGAGCGTATACATAAAAGTTATAAACTAAAGTGACAGTGGTGTCAAAAGAAGAATAGAAAGTGATAATGATATATACTATCATTAATCTATGGAGTAACACTCAAGGGATCTGAGTATGAAGCACTCTATCACTACCCCATGGATCTCTACTTAACTAAGAGAAAATATATCAACTATATTGAAGATTATAAGAGCATCTCAAGATTCATGAAGGCAAAGAGATAAACTTTTGGAGATCCACTAAATGAAATCTTAGTGTGACATCCAAGAAAACTTTTGGAGATCCATTAAATGAAAACCTCCGTGTGATATCCAAACAAGTTCTTGGAGATCTATAGAATAAAAATTTTAGTGTGACATCCAAGTAAATTTTTGGAGATACACTTAAAGAAAACAAGTGTGACATCCAAATAAGCTTTTTGGAAATCCATTGAATGAATTTTTTTGTGTGACATCTAGAACAAATATTTAGAGATCCACATAATTAATCATCATACAACAAACATGATTCACTCTAGATGCATACCATATTTATTGGTGGGCATTTGTTGGCCTATGTACAAAGAACAAAAAAAGTTAGAAAGAAGAAATCCAATGTATACATCTCATACCTGTCAGATCCTCAAAATCCTACTAAAATCATGCCAATTTGGCACCGTTTGTGATATCTCTCAAAAATCCTGCAACTTACCTCGATCGGACCTCACAATCATCGTTAAATACCAGAGCAAAATAAAGCCTTTGTGGTATTTTTTTCTTCCCACACTCAAACCTTAACACCAGAACCTCTAGGAATCCCGACACCTCTCTGACCCTGTCCAGTTCACATGATTGAAACCCTCAGTTCCCTTCTTCCTCCCTCCTTACTGCAAGCTTCCAATCCCTCACCTCAACCCCAACATTTGTTCCATTCTAAATCGAAGCTCTGACTCTTGCTTCCTCTAAGCCAAAGCTAGCCCCAAGCTCCCACCTTGCCGTCTACCTCTTTGACCTACTTTGACCAAGACCCTATCCTGATCTCAGAGAGAGAGAGAGAGAGAGAGAGAGAGAGAGAGAGAGAGAGAGAGAGAGAGAGAGAGAGAGAGAGAGAGAGAGAGAGAGAGAGAGAGAGAGAGAGAGAGGAGAAGAGTTCTCCTTTAGAGTCATCGCCCCCCCCCCCCCCCTCATGATCTCCTTGCTCCATAGCTGAAATCAATAACCGGCCCCCCTCACTAAAATAAAATCTATCCCAACTCAGTCCACTCACTCCACTTAGCCCACTCACTCCAACTCACTCCAACTCACTCCACTCACACAACCCAACTAAAATCCCTAGCTTAATCAAGGTCTCTCTCTCTCTCCCTCACTTCAATGTTTTGATGCTAAGTGCATTTAGCATTAATATTAATATTAATGCTAATATTAATATTAATGTTAATATTATTATTATTTTTATATTATTATTATTATTATTTTCATAATAATATTAATATAGTTTTAATAATAATAAAATATAATTTTATTACTATTATTTTAAAAATATTTCTTCTCTTATGGCTTGCAACAGCCGGCAAACCCCCTACGTGCTCACATAGCGTTCTAGTGAGGGAAACCGGCGTGGCGCTCGCAACGACCCAAAATCCTTCTTCAATGCTAGCAACAAGCCGACAAACTCCCTACGCGCTCACGTAGCATTGTAGGGAGGGAAACCGGTGCGGTGCTTACGACGAGGGGGATAATATATATATATATATATATATATATATACCCCCGAATACTCATGTAGTGCAGAGGGGGAAAATAAATTGTCCTCTTTAAAAACTCAAATAACCCTTATACTCTTACGTAGCGGACGGGGATTTTAACAAAAATATGCAACTGCGGTGTCATTTTTAACACCTATTTGAAGCGCTCATGTAGCATCGAGGGGAAGGCTGCCTCTTAGTTTTTCCCCTAAATAGGGGAGACGTCGAGAGGCTGTAGAAATTTTGTCTGAAATCAGACAAGGACTTGAATAAAAAAAATGAACTTGGACTTGGACTTCATTGAATGTAATGAACTTTAGTGAACTCAAATTTCAAATGAAATCAAACTTAAGTAAATAATAATTAAACTACATTTGAACATTAAATGAGGTGAACTCAAACTTGTGGACATAGAACTTGAGCTTGAAATTTGAACTCAAGCAAAGAACTTTTGTTAGACCACAAGGGAGTCAAATGAGGGGAAGAGGCTCATCTTAAGTCTGAATAGCACTTGAACTTGAACCTTGACTTGAATTCAAATGATCCTGGTGCAAGGGGTTTTGACTTGAACTTGTACTCTAGACCGAGCTAAACACTTGTGGTTTGAGCTTGCACATGCAACAAATGATAATGAGCATAATGTGAACAAATTTAAACTCAAATAAATGATGAGGCAAGACATTCAAATAAATATCAATGAATTGAACAATATAGGACTCATGAGAATCAAGTCTTAAGTTCATACAAATGAAGGGTAGATGCACATGATGCAACATATGATGTCCTTTCCAATGGTGGTGATCAATCAACATATGAAGACTATGATTTTCCACAAATGTTGAAGGTCTTCAAGAATGCAAATACCAACATACAATGTGTTGTTTATCAATAGGCATGACAGATCGATAACACATACAAGCAAAAATCAAATAAAAATGTAATCAAATAAAAAAAAGTCATTTGTGATATACAAGCATTAATTGACATTCATGGGTTCTCAATCAAAATCAAATGTAGAATTCATATAGAGAAGCATGACACAAGTCACTAAGCAATGGATTGGACCTCTGAATAATAGATACACAATCATAGAGGAACGATCATATTCACCCAAATGAAAATTACCACATGAACAAGGAGTGGTGAAATTGATGTGGCTCAAGTCACTCAATCAAAGTGATGTGCTTGCAATGACTAAATGAGGAACATGGAAATATTCCTACAACTAGTAGTGTAGGGTTTTCCTATAAATATTTCAAAGCCTTCATGTCAATTTCACATGAAAACATAGTAGTCCCTCCAAACAACAAAGTCTCTTACTAACTTACAAATGAACTCAAGGGATATGCAATGAATACAATGATATCCCACCAATCAATACTTGTGGGCTTGTAGATATATGCAGCAACCAATATGCAAGTGGATAAAGCAACCTACAAATCAATGTGCACGAAGAGGTTGGTAGTAAATGAGAACTCCTATGAATCACCATAGGAGACCTGTCTCATACACAAAGTTCCATCTAAGAACAAATACAAAAGAGAATTGCAACATATATGAGCTCCTGCAAGCTGCTATAGAAGACCCATTATACATTCAACATGTATCTTCCAGAAGCAAAATACAAAGGACTACGATGGAAACAACTATCTATATGATAAAGCAGGACATTAGTTTAAGCACTACAATCTACCTACATAAATCATACAAGTAGTGCACGACAGTCTACCTGTAGAAAGCAACAAAAAATTCAATCCAAAAGCTACTACAATGCTACGCCACCGGATCTGCAACATTCATGCAAGCTGACAAAAGGCGTTTCCAAATATTTTTTAAATACATTGTAGCATGTATACACATAGGTACGCAAAGGGGTATGTCAAATCAATGAAATTATAAAATATCCGTATGGGCCCCAGCGAGCATGTTATTGGTACACAAATGACGTCTTGGAAGCAAAAGAAACAAAGATCATTGTGTTTTGGAGGTATGTGGTTTATTTTAGTATTTTCATATGGGAAACATCAGACAAATAGCTGCATGTGCTGTAACTATTGCACCACTGACTTTTGAAGCCTACAAACTGCCAAAATAGAATTCTTTCCAGTTTTATCTCCATATTTTTTAATTGTAGTGTCTTTGTTCGATACTATTGCCAGTTAGTTGGCTCAGGCAAAAGGAACATGCTTTCTTATATTTTATTATGTAGAAAAATTCAATTATAACTTGTTTTGGGGACATTTAGATCAATTAAGTCAAATTCATACTTATCATACATGTAAGATTTAAATCTAAGACCTCTAAATTGATAGCCAATGCTCACAACCCATAGATGGACTATGTGATTAGAATATTTATTTATATATAAATTTTGTATTATAATATATTATTATGTGCAAAAATCATATTAGAATATTAAAATCATATTTAATCATAATAAAAATTAATTTAATTTATTTTAAAATAGATATATTTTATGAATAAATGATCAATTTTTATATTACATTCATTTTAAAATATAATTTTTAAAAAACAAATTATCACAATCATATCTTAATTCCAGATATTCATATCTAACTATAATTTTCCTTTTTAAGTATTACAGATGAAAAATATCTAAATCAATTGGATTAGAGTATTTTGTTATGTAATGATATATAATTAAAAAATTATCTAGGTTGGGCATGAATCGCGATGTAAAGATGAGTTAGAGGCTTCAAAAATTAAAATCAGGACCATTCAAGCTCTGATTTCAACATTCTTATAAACAACTTGAACATCTCAAAGAGAGAAATCCAATGACACCAAACTTGTTCAAATCTGATCCTAAATAGGCTCAAATGAAATGAACAAAGTCTATTTAGAAACTTCAAAACATTAATTGGATTACAAAAAGATATTCAAATATGACATACTTATAGTCGAATCAATCAGCTCAATGAGACGAAACAAATGAGCCCATGATCACTGAACTCTTACATCATTAAAGCACTCAAATGCTCAATAAATGGTCTATAATCACGGGAGTTAATATCGGTCGTCCATTTAAGCACTCTAAGAATGCCCTTGATCTTCTTCTTATTTACTAGTCATGTCACTCTCTAAACAATCATAAATAGACCTCTTATTCTTTTTTTTTTTTTTTTTTTTGAAAGAAGCCGAAGCTAAATTATCATTAAAAAAGAAAGAGCAACTACAATTTAGATTCCTCCTTCAAAATACTAAAAAAAGAAGGAGGAACCATATTAGCCAAACACTCAACCCAAGAAAAGTTACTTATTAAAGCATAGTTAGCACATAAGTTTGCTAACTTATTAATTTCTCTATTAATGCAATTAAATATAACAAAATTTAATTTAGAAAGAAATTCCATACCATCATCCTTTAGCTCCCTTTTATTTTGTTCCTTATTGAAGTAAGAAATAATGTTAGCATTATCACCTTCAATGATTATGCCATCATAATTGAACATCCACTCCTTGATCTCCTCTTTAATAGAATTGATTTCCATTAGCTCCAATTGGGAAATATCCCAATGTATAAGTGATTTGCCATAAGCAAAGAGGAATCTCCCTTTACTATCTCTGAAAACAGCCGCTATACCTGCCTTGTAAGAAAAAATGAGAGAAGCATCAACATTAACTTTCATCCATTTGGGTGGAGGAGGATGCCAAGCATTAGACAGTCTTAACGACTGATTAACATCCCAAAAGCCCAAGTTAGAATGGTTGAAATTGTTGGATACGGAAGCTTGAACAATAGCCTCGGAGGCAATAAAGCTGGAATTATCTTCTACTCTACCATGTATCCTCTTGTTTCTACTTTTCCAAGAAAGAAACACCAAAGTACAATAAAGTTTAACCATCATACCTTTCCTGTTAACATTATTTTATAGCCATTCGAAACATTGTTCAATAAAATTAAACAATGGGAAGCCAAAAACCCAATGGTTCAAGTATTGAATAACCTCTTTGATCTTCAAGCAGCCACACACAATATGTTCTATATCTTCATTACATTCACATCCTCTTGGACAGTTAGCATTTTGAGCAATCCTTATATACCATAAGAAATGCATTGAAGGGACTTCATTCCTCTTCAATCTCCACCAAAAATTCTCTACCCGAGAATTCAACTTTACCTCCTTGATCCATTTCCACAATAGATCTTCTTCCAAGTCATTAGCCTCCGCTTTCCTTATTAATCCAGGAATTGTCATACCAGAATTCTGATTAATCAGAACCAAGAAATCAGCTTCCTTATCTTTGAAAATCTGGGTCTTCCTGATGATTTCAATAAGCTCCTTACCAAAGAATTTGCTCAGATTTTGTACATCCCAATTTCCTTCAAATATAAATTCCTCAACCATAACCGGGCTGTCATCAATAGGAATAACAAATGTAGGCCATTTGTTAATACTTTTATCAAGTATCCAAGTATCTTTGAAAGCATCCATAGATTTACCATTCACAATAGTCCATTTCACAAAAGAATTTAAAGTTTTAAAACCTTCTTTCAGAATTTTAAAAGCACTCGAATCATTCCTACTATAATTTCCTTGCAGCAGTTTATTACCATATTTGGCATCCATCATAGAATGTAGAAAGGAATGCTCATTTTGAACAAATCTCCATTAGAGTCTAGCCCGCAAAGCAGGATTTTTTGATAAATTAGAATGTAATCCCCGGCCACCATATTCAATTGGTTTGCACATATCATTCCAACTCATGTAATGCAGCCCTTTGGAACCATTTTTCTTGTTCCATATGAAGTCTTTGCAAATTTTATCCAGGTCTGCTAACAGTTTTTTTGGAACAAAAGAATGTGTTGAATGGTATATAGGAATAGCTAGCAAAACAGATTTTACTAGAGTTAACTTGCCCGGCATAGATAAACTTTTGCTTCCCCATTGATTGAGCTTCTTCAAAGCTTTATCAATAATGAATTTAAAGTCTTCTCTCTTAAGTCTCCTCAAAGCCATCTTTACTCCAAGGTAAAGGAATTCTTTCGCATATTTAAATCCCATGATTTTAGATAAGCTTCTCTTCCTCCTTCTATCCACATGTTTTCCAAACAAAATGATAGATTTGCTGTAATTGATTTTTTGTCCAGTCCATTCACAGAAATTATTAAGAATTTTCTTCACTCCCAAAACCTCCTTCCTATTAGCTTTGGAAAACATAATGACATCATCCGCATACAAAATATGTGAAATCCGAGGTCCATCAGGGCAAATCTTGATACCACAAGAACTATGATTAAATGCATTAGACAGTAGTTGAGAGAAAAGTATGAAAAGAACAGGAGATAGAGGGCAGCCTTGCCGAAAACCGCTTCTAGCATGGTCCCATTTAGAACAGTTTCCATTAATGATCATAGAGAACATAGGGTCTACAACACAATCCATGATAAGCTCAGAAAATTTAGGAGGAAATTTAAAATAATTCAATATTTCTTTAAGAGAAATCCAAGCCATAGAATCATAGGCTTGCTCCATATCCACTTTGAAAGAAACAAGACATGAAGAAGCTTTAGAAATTCTAAGTTTGTGGAAGATTTCTTGTGCAAGCAAGATATGATCAGATATAGATCTCCCCTTTATAAAGCCGCTTGCTCCAAAGATATAAGTTTAGGAATGACCAAATTAAGTCTATTTAAAATAATTCTAGCCGCCACTTTGTACACAGTGTTACAAAGACTAATTGGTCTATAATTAGAAGGAAGAGTGGGATTAGCGATCTTTGGGATAAGAATAATAAGTTTCTTTCCATTCTTTGCCCATTTCACCATATTTAAAAAACTGACTTAAGGCTAACCAAAAGTCCTCCTTGATAATATTCCAATACACTTTAATAAAGGAATGAGATATGCCATCATTACCTGGAGAAGTGTTCTCTTCCAGTTGTTTTAAGACATGAAGAACTTCAGCCATAGAAAGATCCATCTCCAACAGACTTCTTTCCTGATCATTTAAGTAAGTGGTAGGAGCTGGCCAACCATCCAAATTGGAGTGTCTGGACTCTCATTTCTTTTGAAAGAATCGCATGAATACTTCTTCCATAAGATCTTGATCTTCAACCATATTACCATCTTCATCTTTGATCTTTATTATATTATTGGCATTTCTTCTAGCACTAGTATAATTGTGAAAAAATCTGGAATTACCATCACCTTAATTGAGCCATTTAACTTTAGCCCTTTGCTTCCACCATGTATTCAACCTTGCCAAGGTAGTATTAAGTTCCAAAACCTTCTTTTTAAGGATCCAATAGTCTTGATCCATGAGCTATCCAAGTGAAGATTCTTTGCTTTGAAGTTCAAAAATCTCCTTCATGAGATCTTCTTTCAACTTGTTCAGTCTTTATGCTTAAATTTGCTCCAATAGAATAAGGATTTTAAGGACCTTTTGAACTTTTTGTTGAGAATTTGTGAATAATTGCCTTGATAATTCCTGCACCATTCCTTTCTTACCACTCCATAGGATGCTTGGTATGATTCCCAACAATTTTTTAATTTAATATTTTTGCTAAAAGTTTTGTTGAATGATCGAACTTGGAGAAGTATTGGGCAATGATCCGAGGCTATTCTAGCCAAATGTCGCTCAATCAATTGAAACGGGGAGCTTATAGCCATTGAATTTACAAAGCACCTATCCAATCTTTCAAGGATTCTAGCTCCACCAACTTTGTTATTACACCAAGTAAATATTGGGCCGATAAAGCTAACTTCATGAAGATCATTGTTCAACAAACATTCTTCCATCTCCCTTGATCCTTGATGATAAGCAAACTTCTTACCGCCAACTTTGTCTTCTTTGCATATAAGACAATTGAAATCCCCACCAATCACCATAGGACAATCAAGATTGGAATATATATCTATCTATCATATTCCATAGTTCTCTTCTCTTGTTTACATCAGTGCTTCCAAAAACTGTGTACACCTTCCATCTTACATTATTGAACATGTTAATTTCACCAATCACCATCTGTGATGAACTCTCCTCTACTGAGAATTTCACTGCACTTGTATTCCACAAAATCAGCATACCTCCCTCCCGAAAGTCCAGAAGATGGGACACAGAAAAAGTCCCAATTGCTCCCAATTAAAGCATCAACTTCACTTCTCTCAATATCATTAATTTTGTTTCAACCAATCCCACAAAATAAACACCATTATTTTTAACTACCTTTTTAAGGTAGAGGGAAGCACTTCTTTTCCTTGCTCCCATACAATTCCAAAAACATATAGAATTCATTTAAAAGGAATATGGGGATTATTCCCTAAATTACCTTTTCCTTTCATATCCATTCTTCGACTTCTTGTAGAAGCATTGATCAGTCCCAGGTCTTTCAATTGTTTTGCTTTCTTCTTTTTGGAGGATTCAGTAGAGCTCTCTGTCCCCTTGGTACTTATACTGTTTGAAACCATGCCAGCTAATTCTGTTTCATCCAGCTCTTCCTTATTAACTTCAGTCACCGAATCATCTTTAGTAAATTTTTTAGCAGTTTTCTCTTCATGATTACTATTTAAAACTGATTCAATATATTCTCCTTCCTCTACTTCCTCCAGGGCATTGAAGCTATTTTTGACAGGTATTAAGGAACCTATCTTCGGAATGATCTCAGTAGAAGCCTTCTCAGAAGAAATGTCTACACTCTGCTTAACTGAATTCTGCTCTGCCAATCCAGAATCAACATTTATACTCTTCTTTACTGCTACAAACTGCTTTGGTTGTGAGATCTTGCTGGTTTTATTCACTTTGACAGCTGGTCTTCTATTCCAGTTTTTGCTAACAAACTTCTTCCCATAATTCACCATCATCCACGGACCATAGCCTTCAGCATTCGCCAAATTATCATCTGTTGTAAAATTTTTCTCCGCTTCATCTTTCTCATTTAAATTCTTTGACATATCCATCTTCAATTGATCGGAATTTCCCTTGTTCAACAAACTTCTTTTGGCACATTCCTTTTTGTCATGACCAATCTTCCTACATTCGAAGCAGAGATTCAGGAGTCTTTCATATTCTATCTTCTGAAAAAATTTCCCTTCTTCGCCTTCCACCCACACGCCAGTAGGAAGTTTATCCTCCAACTTGATACGGACACAAACTCAGCCAAATTCTCTTATCGACCATTGAAACATATTTTCGTCAATTAAGGATGGCTTCCCCACCATCTAAGCTATACGGCAAATGTTCACTTCATCCCAGCAAAATAGAGATTAATTAGGCAGTCTGATCCAGATCGGTGCGGAAAGACCTTCAAGTGAATTTGGATCAAATTTTTTATTCCATTTCTCTATACCGACTATGTTTCCGTTAACAAACCATGGTCCATTATTGAGAACAGCTTCCATATGCTCTATTTCAAAAAAAGAGCATAACACCCAACCTTTACCCCGGATGGTGAGATGAAATTTACCGAATCCTTCCCATTGTCTCCTCAATTCATAGCTGATTGAGGAAAGTAGAGTGTTTTCTCCAAATATCTTAACCACCAGAGAATTGTTCAGTTTCGAAGTATTTTCACAAACTTTCTCCTTATGTAGTTTAACAGTACAACCATCTTCAGCAATGCAATGTCCATAATCAAGATCAGCAACTTTTATGTTTTTATTTCTAGACCAAACATTTTGAACATTAGCAGAATTAGGTCTTATCGGCATTTCCTCAAGCATGTTATCACATCTTCCAAGTTCTCCAGCAGTGCAGTCGCGAACTTCTTCTATTTCCAATCTTGCATTTCTGTCTTCTGCAGTTTTCTTCTTTGATATTGTACCCTTCATCTCATTCACAGCGGTAGTATTTTCCAACCAGTTGTTGGGAATAACTTTATTTTCTTTCTCCTTCTCAACTTCTGTGAACATAGTTTCAACTATGGAAGTAGGAATTACCTCAAATTCCTTTTCAATCTTATTCTGGAATAGCCTCCCTGAATTTTCAAGAAATCCATCTGTCATTTTACTTTTTCCCTTACCAGGTACGTCCATGGTTTGTTTCTTCATCAGCAATCCTCCTTCGTTTATGATCAATGGTTTGTTCATCAGAGAGGTAGATTTTAATCCAGTAAAAAACTTAGACTTTCCATCACCAAAAGCCAGTGGAGAAGATGAGACATCGCGAGCACTTCCAACGATCATCCTTCCCGAGGAACGCCTATCCTCTGATTTACCGTCGGCTGCAGAAGGCCGGCGACCTTCCGTCGTCATACCTCCGACGACGAAGCCGCGAAAAGCGAATTTTCAAATAACAGAATTTTGAAATCACAGAGTTTCTCTCTCTTCCCTATCTGTAATCCTCAATCCGTCATGAAATGCCCAGACCTCTTATTCTTTACTGGAGAAAAAAGTTAGAGGAAATGAGGAGAAGAATCAGAGATCTCTTCTACATTTTCCATCCTTCGTCGCTGTTGATGACCAGCAGCAACGAACAACATCATCGATGATCAACATCAAAAATCATTGACATTTCTAGAATATTGTCAAGATTATATCCAATTGTTGTTTATCTTTGTATTTTCCTCTTCTTTAACATGAAAAAAAGAGGAATTTTGTATCACTTGTTACATTGTAAATTCTGCAACTAAGCTAGCCCAATGGTTTTCCCTTCTCCGGATTTTCTATTTAAAAAATTCTTTGATCCTATCATTTTTCTTTGTTCGTGCTAGATTTTTGTGCATTGTTATGACGTAAATTCGATCTCTATCTACTCAAAGTTTTTAGCATGTAATATGTAGAAATATTTTTTAAGATTAGATTATAATATTTTATTTAAAATTTAATCATGATGAATTAATTTTTTTTATTTTTTTAAATAATTATAATATATGAAAAATTATTCAATTTTTATATTGCATTTATCTTAAGAAAATATTAAAAATTAAAATTTATTTTGAAGATGACAACATTGTATTGATTTTTAGGAACACATCAATTGGGATTGACATTAAAATCAAAATTGAGTAGAATATTGTTCTCAGTAATTTTGAAAATTTGGTAATTTCTCTATATATTTTTACATATTTAGTAACATAATGAGATATATTAGTAAATATAATCAATAACTTTGTATACAGATAAATTTAATCAAGCCATGGTTGGAACCTTGTTTGATTCATATCCGAACGTTGCCCAAACTTACTCAATATGATTCTAGCCATGTTTCAACATGGTCACATTGCTCAAATAAGTTTTATATCTTGTTCAAACTTATGTCATTTGAGGGGCATTTTTTATTTGAAATAAAATTTTAGATATATTTAAAAAAAAAACAAACAGATCTACCACTTCAATTGCAACTATTACGAGGTATATAAGGTCAAATGGTCCAAGTGCTTTGGAGAGGAAGGTTCCCTATCCTAATCTTTCTCTCTCAATATGCTGAAGTATTTAGCACCAAAAGGAGTTTGTTAACATTTTGATGCTTTGATGACTAACAAATATTTCAGAATTGTTCAGAAACTCTAATTATATTATTTCAAGTTTAACACAACGTTTCGTTTGTGATTACTTTCTTATTACTTCTTAAAATAAATTTTTAATATAAAATTGTAATTTTTTATTTAAAAACTGTCATAAAAAAATTAAAATAAAAATCATCCCAAATAAAACATAAATATATCACTAAGAACTGCTTGCAGCTTATGTTGTAACTGACAACTAAAAAAATATGTAAGTACATAACGTCTTGAGTTCGGTAGTATCTTAGATTTCAACGGTTAATACAATGATGCTCCCACCAAAACATTTACTATTTTCTTTGTCATGTTATGAGTATTTAGTAGTCAATTGTCCGTCACAAAAAACACATTTTTTTTTTTTGGGGGGGAATAATTAAGGGCATAGCCCATTCTATAAAAGAAAAAGGATTACAAAAGGTTACAAAATAGCTTAACCAACATAAGAAAGGCTAAAACAAAAATGTTAAAAAAAAAAAATTTACAATGTAGAGGGAAGACCAAAAAAAAAGACAGAAAAATATGTCTGGTCGGGACTCAAAAATTCAAAAATGATTATAGGAAATAATTCCAATCCTCCTTTGGTTGCCCAAAGACCGTCCAAAAGGAGAGAGCAGGCATCATCATCGTCCGCGACCTAAAAAATAGTCTGCCCAAATATAAGCATCAACAGCAGCGAACAGGAAAAAAACGAGGCAACCAGAATGTTCCAACTAGCAACTTACAACCCAAAAAAATGTTCCAGCAATAACCCAGATGGGCAACAGAATTATTCCACCATCCATTCTTGCACAATTTGACATAATGCCTCAAAAATAGCCATAGAAGCTCCCAGGTAAACATGGGCTTCTCACCAACCAAAACAGAAATCTCCAGACAATAATACCAAATTTCAGAATAGCTTTCAACCATTCAAAAAGCCAACCATTACTGAAAGAAACATAGGCTTTACAGCCAAAAAGAACAAAGAGGCGAAGGCAAGAGGACTTGGCCATCAATATTTCAATGACAACTTTTGTTTTAATAGAGTACCACATTTCCATTTCCCCAACTTTAAATAAATGGCTCTAGAAATTTTCTTCGTTAAGGTCGTATTACATACTAAATAAAGGAGATGGCAATGTGGATAATGAAGAGAGTAGCATTTTTTGTATCCCGATTGATGGAGAACCCATCAATAAAGTGCAAAGCTTGGTTAATGTTTGGTCTCAAGTAAGAGCTGTTAAATAGAGGAATGAGGTTGGTTATGACTTGAAAAGAGAAATCACACTCAAAGAAGAGGGCTGAGGTATTTTTCGAATGGCCATGGCAGAGAGAACAAGTGGTATCCTCAATATAAATATTTCTAGCCCTTAAAGCTTCCACAGTTTTAAGGCCACCGTTCAAGGCAATCCAGGAGTAAGCAGAATACCTAATTTAATACTTTTTATGCCAAACTAAATAGAACCAGTCAACATCAGGCTCAGTGAAAAATTCATTTTGAAATTCCTTGAATGTTGCATACAAATTGTTGTCCCAAGTATTATGATACGGGCTGCTATTAGAAGTAGGAATAGAGTGAATAGTGTCTTTAAGTGCTGTATAGAGAGAGCGGGGAAGGACCCAAACAGCTTCAGAATACCAGCTTGCAAGTGAGCCAACAGTCCCAGCTAACGAAGAAGGAGCATGCCCAGATAACAAAGAGGATAAACTGTCATTAAAACCCAGTGATCCCAAAAAATATCGATGGGACTATTTGGCAAGACATTAAAGCAGAAGTTCTTTTAAAATATTGCAGCTGTAGAGCAAATGCTTCTCCAAAAAACCAAATATGAAGATGGGTGTGGTTTCCAAGGAGAGGAGTATCTAGTTTTGAGCCAGCTAGATAGAAGAGAGTCATTGCTGTAGAGTTGTAGAATTAAGCCACAGTTAAATGTAGATCTGAGTGCATGAAGATAGGTGATGCCAAGTCCTCCCTTAGAAAGGGGTTTAGCAGTGGAACTCCAAGAAATAAGATGCAAACGTTTAGATTGAGAATCTCCATGATAAAGAAACTTTGAACTAGCTTTTCCAATGGCTTTTAGAATTGTTTAGGGATAATACAGCCTCGGATCCAATATGCAACCAAATTCGAAATGGTATACTTGATATATTGCAACCTACCTGCAAAAGAAAGAAGCTTTGCTTTCCAACCGGAAAGCAAGTTAGTCACTTTTTCAATCAAAGGGGAGAAATTAGCAATCTTGGATTTGCCTAAAGAAATAGGTATCCCCAAGTAAGTAATTTTGGTGGAGCAGCTTTATATGTGGAGAGTTTGAGAAATAAAGAAGGAAATGGTGGCAAGGGGGGAAATAAGATGTGAACTTTTTGAGGATTAAGTTGAAGACCAGAAAATTTGGAGAAGAGCTACAAGATTTTCATAAGGTTTTCACAATTTGTAGTTTCAGCTTTCCCAAAAAACAGAAGATCATCGGCATAAGTAAGAAGAGAAAGTTTAAAATTGGCTAACTTGAAGCCTTCAAAATTGTGAGGCTAAGAGGGATCATTAATGAGACAGGAGAGAGCATCCATAATAATGAAAAAAAGATACGGACTGAGGGGGCACCCCTGCCTTAGACCAGATGAGGACCTGAAAAATCCATGCAAGCCCCCATCAATGCAAATAGAGAAATGGGTATCTTTAATGCAAGATTTGATCCACTTTTGGGCCATCCTAGCAAAGAGAAAGTCTTGAGAAACCATATCAAAGGCCTTCTTAATATCCAATTTAGCACAAAAAAATTTATCTCGATGCCTTTTGGACAAAAAGCCAATAATTTCAACCGCGAGAATTGGATTTTCCGTAGAGATTCTGTTTGTGATAAAAGCAGCCTGACTGTGATGTATGACAATCATCTTTTTTGCATCCAAGGCTATGCTCTTGCCGATCTTCTTTGATTTGTACTGATTGGCCAGGCCGATGTCCATATCGGCCTGGACGATAAAGTCGGCAACTTGCAATTAATGAGCTCCTTTGAAGCTCTTCTATTTAAGAGCTCTTGTTCAATATTTTTCAAGACCTTTAGCTACTGCCTCTACCTGAGAAGACCTTGAGGAGAGAAAGAGAGTGAGGGAGAGAGAGAGAGGATCTTGTGAGGGGGAGCTTGTGAGGGGATTCACAAGGATTGCTTCAAGGATCGCTCTGCTTGTTCTTCTTCTAGAGTTTCTCATCCGTGGAAGGGTCGGTAGAGGTAAGGAGTTAGCTTTTGGTTGTGGTTCTCTACCAGCTTCAGGAGGAAGCAAAAGGAGGTAGGTTCTCTGCCTTGCCGGGGTGGCAAATAGGAGGTTCTTGTGAGGACTTCTCTGCCTAGCCGTGGGGGCTAAAGGAGAGTCACATTTTGTAGTGCAATACTTGGAAGGTGCCTCCAAGGAGTGGACGTAGGTCGAGTTGACCGAACCACTATAAACTCGGTGTGTTCTTTTCTTATTATCGCTTTCGCATTTATTTAATTTCTGCACTTTGTTTGTGGCATGATTTTGGTTTGTGATTTTCATTCTTTGTGAAAAGAAATTTTTTAAAAAACCAATTCACCCCCCCCTTCCCCTTGGTTAGCTTGGGCCAGTTCTATAGAGCTTAACATCTCTAGTGAACTTTAAAGTGGTATTAGAGCGGGATTCAAAAATTTAAGTTTGAAAACTTTTTGAATTAGATCCATGGCTAACCTTGGGAATCGTAACACTACGGAAGGGTATTATATTACCCGACCTCCCCTATTCGATAACTTACCTTTTGATTTTTGGAAAACTTGAATGTCAATGTTTTTACAATCTGCTGATTATCGCATGTGGATACTTATTCAAGAAGGATATTCTCCACCTTCTCGTGAAATTAATGATGTTAAAACTAAAATTTCTTTTACTGAATGTACTTTTGATGAACGAGATTTGGCTCAATTAAATGCAAAATGTTTGAACTACTTTTTCTGTGCTTTAAAATTTGAGGATTACATGCGTGTCTCAACTTGCAAAACTGGTAAAGAGATTTGGGATAAATTGTGCATCACCTATGATGGTACTAATGAAGTTAAACAATCCCGTTTGAACATTCTCTTGCATGACTACGAACTTTTTCGTATGAAACCTCATGAATTGTTTCTGACATGTATACAAGATTTACTCAGATAGTTACTTCACTGTATGCACTAGGAAAAGAACTTTCAAACTATGAAAAAGTTAACAAGATTTTGAGATGCTTGCCTTCATCTTATGATGCTAAAATCACTGCAATCACTGAATCTAAGGATTTGAACACCTATTCTATTGATAACTTACTTGGCTCACTCATTGCTTACGAGCAAGGGGTGAATCAAAGAAATCTTGATGCAGGTGAGAAGAAAAAGGAGAAAAACAATGCACTGAAGGCGCACAAATCAGATTCTGAATCTTCCGGGTCTGAAAGCAATGAAGTTGCCTTCATCACAAGGCAATTCAAAAGTTTTCTAAGGAAGAAACAAAAGCATCATCAAAGTTAGAGAAAAGGTAAGGATCATAAACATGTTAAAGGATCTTCTGATGTTGTTTGTTTTGAATGCAGGAAGCCTGGACATGTGAGAACTGATTGCCCTATGCTTAAAGATCACTCAAGCAAAGGAAAGGGTGAGGAGAAACCTAAGCCAAGGAAGGACAAGATGAGAGTACAAAAAGCATTTTGGGCGGATTCGGCATCGGATTCATCGAGACATCAAAATTGTGCTTGATGGAAGATAACAATCCTGATCAAGAAGAGGTATGTGAACTTTCCTACGATCAACTTCTTGAAGTTTCAGAAAAAATTCATGCATCATATAGGAAATTAAAGAAAATGCATGCTAGCTTGAAATTAGAATTTTTAAATCTACAAAAAGAGCATGAAATTTTGATTAAAGACCATCAAACAATTGATTCAAATCATATGACTTTACTTGATGAATTTGATGAGTTAAATAAAAATCATTGTAAGTTAGTTGAAAAGCTTGATGCATTAAAAGTCTCACACACATCACTTGAATCTGATTTTAAGAAGTCTAAAGAGATAGAGAAAAATTTGAGGATTGAAAATGAAGTTTTAAAAGTACAAATTTGAAGTTTCAAAATGATTTAGAAGCATGTAAGAAAACTAAGATGACATCTACTTTTGATCAATTACCAAAACCTAGGAAGAGGTATTATAACTCAAACCACTTAAGAAATCCCTTTCCTGGAGTTAGATGTTTTTCATGTGGCATGCTAGGACACATCTCACACACTTGCATGATTCACCATAGTACACATTGGGTGTGGAGACCTAAGGTGCATGATCCACAGCATACCACACATGCATTGCATTCTTCTCTTCATAAGAAGGAACCCAAACCTGCTTGGGTTCCTAAATCTAACATTTGGTAATTTTGCAGGAGGGCTCTCACAAAAGACCTCGTTAGAGTATGTGGAACCTGGACAGTGGATGCTCTCGACATATGACTGGTGATGCAAGCCAGTTTGTTGTACTAGAGTCCAGGACTGGAGGCAAGGTTACTCTTGGAAACAATACCACCAAAAAGGTGGTAGGAGCAGGTATAATCGGTAATTCCAAGAACTTTATGATTGAAAATGTTTTGCTTGTAGATGGATTGAAGCACAACTTGCTCAGCATCAGTCAATTCTATGACAAAGGCTTCATCGTGTAATTCTTTGCAAACTCATGCATTGTAAGTTAAGTAATAACACTATTTTGCAGGGAACGAGGATCAACAACATTTACATACTTGATTTAAATAACATTGAATGTGCTGCTTCTTTTTGCTTAAAAATTGTGATTGATGATTCTTGGTTGTGGCATAGGAGGCTTTGTCATGCAAGTATGAAAATCCTTAGGAAAGTAACCCAAAAGGACCTAGTTAGAGGTGTCCCAAAACTTAAGTTTTCAAAAGACCACCTTTGTGATGCCTGTCAACTAGGAAAGCAAGTCCACTCCACTTTTCACCCCATTAAGGACATTAGCACCTCTAGACCTCTAGAAGTCCTTCACATGGATTTGTTTGGACCCATTAGCACTGTCAGCTTGGGAGGGAAAGTCTATGGTTTTGTGATTATTGATGACTACTCAAGGTTCACTTGGACTAGATTTCTTTCACATAAAAATGAGTCTTTTGAGGAGTTTAAAACATTTTCTACTTGGATTCAGAAAAAGCTAGGTTGTGAGATTTTGACCATCCATAGTGATCATGGGGGAGAGTTTGAAAATGGTAGATTTGGAGTTTTTTGTGAGGACAAGGGGATTAGCCACAATTTTTCAGCCCCTAGGACCCCTCAGCAGAACGGGATAGCTAAAAGAAAGAACCGGACCTTGGTGGAAGCCGCTAGAGCCATTCTTGCTGAGTATTCACTTCCAAAATACTTTTGGGCTGAAGCGGTTAACACAGCTTGTTATGTGTTGAATAGGGTGAATGTTAGAGCCAAATTAGAGAAGACACCCTATGAGATCCTTAAGGGTAGGACACCCAATCTTTCCCACCTTCATGTCTTTGGTTGTAAGGTTTTCATTCACAACAATGGGAAGTCTCACTTGGGAAAATTTGATCCTAAATCTGATGGAGTATTTTTGGGATATTCTAGTGGTCGAAAGTCTTTTAGGGTGTTTAACAAAAGAAATTTGATGGTGGAAGAGACAACCCATGTAGTTTTTAATGAGTCTGATCCTAAAAAACATGGAGTAGAAGATGATGATGTTGGAGAGATTACAAGTGGAGTAGAAAATTTTGGGAAGGGGAGTGAGCACCTAAGTAATGGAGTAGAAGAAGTCACCCAAGGAGTAGAAAATTTTGATGAAAGGGGAGAAACTTCACACACTTTGCCTAGAGATTGGAGATACTCTACAAGTCACCCCAAGGACTTGATCTTAGGAGACCCTTCTAGTGGAGTTAAGACTAGACATGGACTTAGGAAGGAGGTGAACCACTCTGTCTTTATCTCTATGATTGAACCCACCACCATTAACCAAGCCCTTTCTGATGAGTTTTGGATTTTAGCAATGCAAGAAGAATTGAATCAATTTGTTAGGAATGATGTTTGGGAACTTGTGGAAAGACCTAAAGGACAAAGTGTAGTTGGGACAAAGTGGGTCTTTAAGAACAAGGTGAATGATTCAGGAGTGGTGGTAAGGAATAAAGCAAGATTGGTGGCTAAGGGGTACAATCAAATAGAAGGGATAGACTTTGAGGAGACTTTTTCCCCTGTAGCTAGATTGGAAGCCATTAGAGTGTTATTAGCCTTTGCCTGCTATAAAGGATTTAAGCTTTTTCAAATGAATATCAAGAGTGCCTTTTTAAATGGGGAAATAAAAGAAGATCTTTTTGTAGAACAACCTCTAGGTTTTGAGAGTTCTCAATTTCCAAATCATGTGTTTAAATTAAAAAAGGCTTTATATGGTTTAAAACAGGTACCTAGAGCTTGGTATGAGAGGCTTAGCACATTCTTACTAGAGAGGGAGTTTGTCAAGGGGAGCGTAGACACCACCCTTTTTCTTAGAAGAGTTGGAGATGATTTACTCATTGTTCATATTTATGTTGATGATATACTCTTTGGATTTTCTAATAAAAGTTTGTGTGATGAATTTTCTAAAATAATGAGTAGAGAGTTTGAGATGAGTTTGATGGGAGAGTTGTCCTACTTTTTGGGGTTTAGCATAAAACAATTGGAGGATGGAACTTTTCTAAATCAAAAAAAATACATAAAGGACATTTTGAAGAAATATGAGATGGACAAAGCCAAGCCAATTAACACTCCCATGACTTCTAGTGCTCCGTTGGATAAGGACCCAAGTGGTAAGTCTGTTGATCAGAAGAAGTATAGAGGCATGATTGGATCTTTACTTTACTTGACTGCGAGCCGACCTGATATCATGTTTAGTGTTTGCCTTTGTGCTAGATTTCAAGCTGACCCTAAGGAATCCCACATGAATGCTGTTAAGAGAATTTTTAGATACCTTTTGGGGACACAAGGCTTAGGGATTTGGTACCCTAGACACAACACTTCTTTTGAGATTATTGGTTTTTCTGACTTTGATTTTGCAGGATGCAAGGTGGATAGAAAAAGCACTTCTGGAACTTGTCAATTCATTGGACAATCTTTGGTCTCTTGGTCTAGTAGGAAGCAAAACTCTATTGCACTTTCCACTGCTGAAGCTGAATACATTGTTCTTGGAAGTTGTGTGGCCCAAGTCCTTTGGTTGAAATAACAGGTATTAGATTTAGGATTACATGTAAGAACCATCTCAATCTTTTGTGACAACACTAGTGCCATATGCATCTCTAAGAATCCTATCCAACATTCCAGGACTAAACACATTGACATTAGACATCACTTTATTAGAGATCATGTGACTAAGGGAGACATTGAGTTACACCATGTGACAACTAAAAACCAACTGGCAGACATCTTTACTAAACCACTGGCTTTCGACACTTTCAGTTCTTTAAGGACCAGATTGGGTGTGATTGACATAAATGCATGAAACTTTTAGCTATTTTCTTTTACTTTTTGTTTTCTTTTTATGTTGTTTTGACCTTTTAGTGTGTTTTTTTTTTTTTTTTTGTCTCTTGTTACTTAGTTTTCAAAATCATCATTGGTATGGTATTATATTCCTTGTCCTTGTTTTTTGAAAAAAATTTAGTCAATATGTTTTCATCTACTTAATCTCTTAGATGGTAGGAATATTTTGTTATTGTGTCTCTTTCTCTAACCTATTTTAGTGGCATAGTTTTCTTTTCTAATCAAAAGTCTATCTCAAATTAAAAGATTATTTATGAAATTAAGATCTTTTCTTAAAGCTTACTTAAGCAAATCTATCTTGTATTTATAATGATTAAAGTCTTTTTGTCACATCAAAATCCCTCGTTACTTCTGTCTTTGATTATTAATCCTGCTTGTAGTAATTCTTCCTTATGTTAGAGAGAGAGCTCCTATTCTCTAATATCTAAGAAGATATATTCACAAATAAGATTTTTTAAAGGATTATAAAAGAGAATCTAGCTTGCAAAAATAAAAAAAAAAATTGGCCAATGATGCCAACAAAAGAAGCGCAAAGACGTCAAAAATTAAAAAATCTATAAAAAGATGCGCAAAGCGCCACTAAATTGACAAGAGGCATAAAATGAGCCCACTCAAAATCAAGCTATTCTCCCTTTTTAAATCTTTTAGAACTTAGAAGTTTTGGTTCTCAAAGGCTTGATCTCGATTATCGTTCGATTATGACAAATCTACCTTACTTCATTATTTTATAAAGATCTTTTTCTTAAGGAAAGTGATGGGTGGATTCTTTTTCTCATATCCAATTAATTATTTGAGTTAGGTCATTGATTTCAAAAGACGATTCTACCCTAAGAAAACGTTTGAGCTAAGGGTAAACCATGAACTGATATTCTACTATTTTATGGATTAATGAGATTGGTAACTCATTAACTCACAAGTTTTTTAAATCAATCACATGGAATACTATATTATTGTCATGGCTTGATTAAAAAAAAAATAATTTGCCATTTGTTTTTTGTTCCCTCCTTTTTGATATGTCAAAATGGGGAGAAGTTTATGAGGTTCCTTTTTTGTCGATCCTGAACTTTTACTACTAATTTGTTTTCGTAGTATTTTTCCATCATCAAAAAGGGGGAGATTGTTGCAAATCTATTTTCATGGCTTATGTTTTGATGATTGACAAACACTATTTCTCTTGGACTGCTTGTTGCTTCTAACGTTTCAGGAATCGAAGATCGGACGAACAAGACGAAGCCAATTCAGGATTGCGTAGGTTTAGGGTTGAGTCAGTCTGTACTTTTGTTTTTCACTTCTTGAGTCTACTTGTAATGGTCAAAGAGACTGATGCTAAGTAACCCTTCACATACACACTTGAGAGACTTAGAATTTCTATTTTTACTCATATCGGCAAGGACGATTTTTTCTATCGGCCTAGACGATCAGGCTTAAAAAAAAAGTCTAAATAAGGATTCTTAATTAAGGCATCCGTTATTAACATATCGGCCTGGACAATATGTGTATCAGCCTGGACGATATTCTCAAAACAAAAAGAAGTTGCCGCCATTAACAATTAAGGTATACTGTATTTTTAAATTATCGGCCAGGACGATACTGTATCGACCTGGACGATATTCTCAAATTATGCCTTAATTGATCAGGAAATCAAGGGAGTAATTAAGGATGATTGATACGATCATATCATCCTGGACGATCGCAGGAAAGGCTAGGACGATCCAGTCAAAAACCTTAAGTTACTTCAAGATGATAAAAATTGGCCAGCTCGTATCCAGGGCTTTTCTCAGGACGATTTTCCTCTGATTTGAACTGATCGGCCAGGACGATAGTGAGATCGGCCTGGATGATCAAGCCAATTTTCAATCGTCCTGTTTTGCATCCAGGGCTATGCTATGGCCGATCTTTTTTGATTTGTACTGATCGGCCAGGCTGATGTCCATATCGGCCTGGACGATAAAGTCGGCAACTTGCAATTAATGAGCTCCTTTGAAGCTCTTCTATTTAAGAGCTCTTGTTCAATATTTTTCAAGACCTTTGGTTGCTGCCTTGACCTAAGAAGACCTTGAGGAGAGAAAGAGAGAGAGGAAGAGAGAGAGGATCTTGTGATGGGGAGCTTGTGAGGGGATTCACAAGGGTTGCTTCAAGGATCGCTCTGCTTGTTCTTCTTCTAGAGTTTCTCATCCGTGGAAGGGTCGGTAGAGTTAAGGAGTTAGCTTTAGGTTGTGGTTCTCTGCCAACTTCAGGAGGAAGAAAAAGGAGGTAGGTTCTCTGCCTTGCCGGGTTGGCAAAAAGGAGGTTCTTGTGAGGGCTTCTCCGCCTAGTCGTGGGGGATAAAGGAGAGTCACGTTTTGTAGTGGAATACTTGGAGGGTGCTTCCAAGGAGTGAAAGTAGGTCGAGTTGACCAAACCACTATAAACTCGGTGTGTTCTTTTCTTATTATCGCTTCCGCATTTATTTAATTTTCGCACTTTGTTTGTGGCGTGATTTTGGTTTGTGATTTTCATTCTTTGTGAAAAGAAATTTTTTTAAAATACCAATTCACCCTCCCCCCTCTTGGTTAGCTTGGGCCAGTTCTATAGGGCTTAACATCCCTAGTGAACTTTCAGAAACTTGAAGAGAGAGCTTGAAAGGGAGTGAGGAAAGGGTGGAGTTTTAGAGAGGGCGAAGATCCTCTGAGGGGGGACTCAAGGGAGTGTGGAGGGGATTCCACACGGTTGCTCTGGCAAGCTCACACCAGAATACCATCAGATTCAAGGCTTGCCTCAAGGGAAGTTCACCAAAGAAGAAGATCTCCTTGGTGTCAAAGGACCCGACGACTCTGCCGCACCGAGGAAGGTGGAAGTGATTTTGTAAGGGCTTTTCTACCTAGTTGTGGGGGCTAAAGGAGAGAAACTTATTTTTAGTGCAATACTTGCAGGGTGCCTCCAAGGAGTAGAGATAGGTCAAGATTTGACAGAACCACTATAAAACCGGTGTGTTCTTTCTTTATTACTTCCGTATTTAATTTCCGCATTTGGTTTTCTTTATGGTGATATTGGTTTTGATTTGTGTTGTGATTGAAAGATTTTTTTTACAAATTCACCTCTCTCTCTCTCTTAATTAGCTTTAGGCCAGTTCTTAGGGCCTAACATCCCTAACGAACTTTCAGATCTCTGGTTCTTGGTTAGGCAAGGAGATTTCCTTGACTAGTGGACTGCGATAGAAGTTAATCTCATCTTTTGGATTGGATAAAAAGCGATGGGATCCCTTGGAGGATTCTCCAAGGTGTCTACCATCTGGAGGGGAGTCTTCATGGGTCTTCTTTGGAACCCATATCTAACATAGTTTATTGTTTGGGGTAGATCTCTAGGAAGCATCACCAGATGTCACACCCAAATCAACTCTTCTTTCTTTTCTTTCTTTTTCATTTCTCTGAGACTTTATCCTCCAGACTTACTTTTCTTTCCACTGGGACCTTTCAGTGGTGGATCTCCAAACATATGGTTTAGGTGTCACTCCCTAAGGTTCACCATGTGGAATATGTTTTCTCTTTATTCTTTCCGTCGTAACAAATAGGCGTTCTCTTGGCGGGGTTCTCCTAGCCTCAATCACTAAAGGTCGTTGGAACTTCTTCTTCTTCAACCCCTTCTCCTTCACGGTCTTCAGAACTCGATATACTCGAGCAGAAAGAGTCTCAAGCTCTTTCTTCGTTGGAGGGATTGGAGCTTCAGGAAAGTGATCCCAAAAAGATTATTTTAGCTCTCCAGTAAAGCTATTTCTCTTTACACACTTCAGATTTGCAAACCCATTCTGGGTTAGAATGTTGGCTTCAGATTCTTGGGCATGTAGAGTTGAAGGGTGGACCGATATCAGTTGTTGCTGACATCGGAGTTTAGCATTCATCTTCCTTCTCTGTCTCCTTGTAGGCCTTCCTCTATATGAGGAGGCTTTAGCATTATATTTCCCATTTGTAGATAACCGGGTTAATAAGGCGTGGTGTTTGCAGTCACCACATGGACACTTCCACCATTCACAATTCTTCTGGTGGTCAGGCCTCAGGCTGTGATAGCCTCTCAAATACAAAAACTCTCTCATGAGAATTTTCAGTAATAAGTCGTTGTGTTGGCAGGTGCACACGATGGATGTGAACTTCATCAGCATAGAGTTTCTTGGTAGACCTCTCAATATTCCTGCCATTCACATGAATGGTGGAAATCTTTGCAACAATCGCAGGGAAATCAATGCTACCAAACTAGATGGTAGCCCGATATTTCCAGTTTCAATAACATCATTTACCAACTGAATCATGGCTTCTCATCCCAACTAGACGGTCATCAGAGTGTTCTGTAGATCCATCTGCATAAATGAAAGGCAAGGGTTAGTAATCAGAATCTTATTCATTACCCTACACTTTCAAAATGCAGAGACTTATACATAACATAGAAATAAAATAAATAAACATTAGCAAGCGATAAAAATAATATAAATTTAAAATCCTACTAAATACCATATGGATTGGATAAATTATCATTTTAGAAAATTTAGGACTTTGATTCATTAAATGATCATTTTGAAAGATTCCAAATTTTGATATAAGTTGATATAATTACTATTGAGACTACTAGCCAAAGATGGAAAGAGAAACAAATCCCCAGTGGAGTCGCCAGAAATGTATGGGCTCCAAAAATTCGGCCCCGGCCCATGCTCACACTGCATGCTTTTTCTTCGACGAGGCAGTTTTAACGGATTTAAGTTCCGGGGTAAATTTTGGAAGGCAGATTTGTAGATAAGACACTACCCAGATATTTCACCCTCATTTTCCAAGGACTTTATGATCTAAGTTCTGGTTTCATATAGGCGCAAGCCCTATAAATAATTACCCCTCCAGATTACGAGAGAGAACTTTTGAGTAAGCCTAGTCGTCAATCAGATACATATAAATATGTGTTATCTGGCATATAGTAGCAACGATGTGTTTTGGGAATTGAATTGTTTGGAAGTTCGTAGATTTGGGAAGAGTTGATATTTAAAATAAAAATTTCACCAACTCATACTTAAAGAGGATGGTGGGGGAAAGGATTATATACTCGATCAAGATCTCATGGTTCTGTCATCCCAGGCCATCGTGGTCCTTCGTCTACTTAGTCAAATGAGGTAGTCGACCCAACCAAATAGAAGGATCCTTATCGGCAGCCATGGGTTGCTTCATCCAAGGGTACCTTATAGACCTGGGATGAATATTTATCTAAGGAGACAAATTTTAATCCACCTTAGTTAACAAAGGGTTTTGTGCACTATCAATTTTATCCTATTGATTCATATCTCAAGGATTTGATGCCACTAATGAGCGTATTGGCTCTGGCCATAACCAGTATTTTGTGGTACCATTTGGCCAAAAAACCACTTTGTTCAATGGGCCCCGGGTCATAATCGTTTATCCTGTAGTGTCATTTGGTGGCAAAACCACCAGTTAGAAGATGCGTACCACGTCCTTAATTGGAAGAGATTATTTGAGAATGAATCCTAGTGATATTTTTGACTAGACATTAGCTCTATGTGAGCTGAAGTATTTTTAAATTTGTCCACCTTGGCAAACTGTTACGGAGGGTGGATGGATTTTACTTTGAGTATTTGATGGTTGAATTTCAAATTTTAAATTTTTTTTATTTTGGGATTTTGGAAATTTTGGTGGATTTTTGAGGTTTTTATAGGCATTTAAAAATTTGGGAGGCACTTGAAAATGTTTGTGAACCCCTCCGGTTGAGATCTACATTCAACACGGCCATCATCGAGGTGTTTGGGGTCATTCTCATTTGATTGAACCTTGTCAACCCTATCAAATTACCAATAGGGGATCGGGTTCCTTAGGTTTTATGCCCTTATTTGTGAATTTTCTTTGTTAAAATCCTTGAAGGCCTGATATGAATGTATAAAATAAATATTCTAGCCAACTTTATGACCACATATTTATTCGATGATTCGAACCTTGTCTACTCCTATTTACCTACTTAGGAGGATCGGGTTTCATAGGCTTTGTGCCTTTATTAGTGAATTCATATTATTAAAGGCCTTAAAGGATTAATATAAATGTATTAAAACAAATATACCGATTGCCACAATCATATATTTGCTTAGTGGTTCGAACCCTATCGACTCCTATTAATCCATATAGAATGATCGGGTTCGAACTTGAATTCACATGTTGACCAACGCAGCATCTCAAAATGTCACGTGTGTACCAATAACACGCTCGTCGGTGCCCCTGCAAGTTTTATGATTGCTTTTACCCCTTTTAGTTTACTTATGTGTATATAATATATGGTGCATGTGCAGGGGAATTTTGGACATTCGAAGGGTCTTCTATGAGAGCTCGTAGGAACTTGTACTTATTATAGCTCTTTCACCATTTTCCTATGAGTGGTGTGTTGGATGTACGACCATTGTTCCTCGAGGGACTTGTAAACCTCAATAATCTTATCCAACTCAACATTCAAGATCTGGTTGAACTGAGATTCGCTCACTCCATAATGACTGGATCTGGCTTTCTCTACCCAAAATTCATATGAGAACCAACAAGTAACTCCCCAATATGTCATCATCCTCATTTTTGTTATTGTCTTACATAAAGAATCAATCTTCTTAATCTTGGATGATTGTGCCCTTGCTGACGTCAAGATGTTCATCCCAAAAATGATCGTTATAGCTCTTGACATAGTTTGAGTAACGTCTGTACTTTCTACTTGCAGTTGTGGGTTTAGATTACCAAGATTTGTATTGTCTTTTAACAACACATTTTCCATCATTAATTTTGGTTGGATCCATACAGTGTGCGCTGACATTCATTTCAACACATCTTGATGTATCAACCCTTTTCAACCAACCATGTTGAATGTGGCACAGATCCCCTACAGTGTCATTGCATCCTTCTACTTATGGGGTTTAAATGTATCTGCTTTCCATCATATTGATATGGACTATGCAAATATTCTAGTATTGGTTAGGTGCTTCCGTATATACATACAAAGAATGCTCTCGACTAAAAGCAAGTTTATTGTATTCTTCTACAAGTCAACTTTCTTTATATCTAGAGAACCATCACACTCCTTCACAAATGGATTGACATTAATTGTAGGGGTCTCCTATTGTTCATAATATATTAAAATGAACTTGTCGGTCGGAGACCACATTGTTTGTGAGGATTGTTGTATCTTTTGCATAAATTATACAAACATCACATGCTAATCATCCTCTTCAACATGCAGCTTGCCTCACTGTCAAAAAGACTTAGCTTCCCTTTACATGTATTGGCTAATGAACCATTGGATCTTTTATTGCCTTTGAACATACCTTCTATTTTGTGTGGTAACTTCCTTCATTGATATTTGTATGTTGATTGGCATGTTGATCCCTTGATACTCCAATGTGATTCTTTGATGTCGATTGTGGACATATCATTACTTTCTTCATTCAATCTTTGCTTGAGAAAGATGTTACATTCATTGCAATTAGCTTAAGTTAATTATAAGCAAGATATGTTGAAATCCGCAAGCCTTTTGTTTGATTATTAGGTCTTTACTTAGCATTTACATTGATATAATGGAGTATTTGCTAAGTTAAAACACCATTCCATAAAATTGAATTCAAGTTCTCTTGCATTAAGCTTCATCAATTCATTTTGAATTCAACTTGAATTCTTAATTTAGCTTAACTTCAATGTTAAATTTGAGTCTAGTTCATGTTCAAGTATAAGTCTTCTACAGTCCAAGTTCTAGTTTGGATCATGCTCCTTATAGTTCTCATCTGAATTTGAGTCCATTATTGTTCAAATTATGCTCACTTGAGTTCAAATGCTCAAGTTCAAGTTCAAGTAGGTTGAGTCCTTGTTGAAGTTCATATTCATTTAAATTTAAATTTATTTAAATCAATTGCATCAAGTCCACAAGTCCCAAATTTCCCTTTGAGTTCAATCAAGTCCAAGTCAATCAAGTCCAACTCCAAGCTCATTTGAGTTCAAGTTCATTTTTTTTGTTTAAGTCCTCAGCATCTTCAAATGAATTTCGGAAGCCTCCCGTCACCTTTCCCGTTTAGGGAAAACCCAAGAGGCAACCTTTCCCTCAACACTACATTAGCGCTTCAGGTAGGTGTCAAAATGACACCGCTGTTGCAATTTGTTTTATTTTAAAAATCCTCGCCCACTATGTGAGCATTTAAGGGTTTTGAGTAAATTTTTAAAAGACTACAAATTATAGAAAAAATACAGTTTTCCTCCCTCTGCACTACGTGAGCGTTTAGGGGTACTTATTTAAAAATATATATATATATATATCCCCTTCATCGCAAGCGCCGCATCGGCTTCCCTCCCTACAATGCTACATGAGCGCATCAGCGATTTGCCAGCCCACTACAAGCTTTAAAGAAGGATTTTAGTTTTGTCGCAAGCGTCGCGCTGGTTTTCCTCCCTGCAATGCTACGTGAGCGCGTAGGGGGTTTTTCAGCTCGTTACAAGCCATGAGAAAAAATATTTTTATAAATAATAATAAAATTATTAAAATAATATAAACTATATTATTATTATTATTATTAGAACTTTATTATTACTATTATGAAAATAATAATAATATTAGCATTAATATTAATTTTAGCATCAATATTAATATTAATGTTAAATGCACTTAGCATCAAAACATTGAAGTGAAGGAGAGAAAGAAACCTCTTAATTAAGCTAGGGATTTGAGTTGGATTGAGTAAGTGGGCTGAGTTGGGGTGAGTTGAGCTGAGTTGGTTTGAGTTAGAGTGAGTGGGTTCGGTTTTAAGTGGAGTTAGGGATCGGTTGGGTATATGAGAATAGGGAGATTTGGTGGAGGCTGAATAAGAGGCAGAGAGATGGTCGGGAGGGGGATTCAGTCACAGGAGGCAAGGTCGACACCTGGAGTTGGGGAGTTTTGGGTGCCAACTTTAGGTAGAGAGATCTACCTCTCTCTCTCTCTCTCTCTCTCTCTCTCTCTCTCTCTCTCTCTCTCTCTCTCTCTCTCTCTCTCTCTCTCTCTCTCTCTCTCTCTCTCTCTCTCTCTCTCTCTCTCTCTCTCTTGGGGGGAAACATGAAGAGAGAGCTTGAAAGGGAGTGAGGAAAAGGTGAAGTTTGAGAGAGGGAGAAGATCTTGTGAGGGGGGACTCAAGGGAGTGTGGAGGGGGATTCCACACGATTGCTCCGGCAAGCTTGCACCTCAGTACCATCAGATTCAAGGCTTGTCTTGAGGGAAGTTCACAGAAGAAGAAGAACTCATTGGTGTCAAAGGACCTGGTAACTCCGCCACACCGGAAAAAGTGGAAGTGATTTTGTAAGGGCTTCTCCGCCTAGCTGTGGGGGCTAAAGGAGAGACACTTAGTTTAGTGCATTACTCAGAGGGTGCCTCCAAGGAGTGGACATATGTGAAGGTTTGACCGAACCACTATAAATCTGGTGTGTTCTTTCATTTATTATTTCCGCATTTATTTTTCCACACTTTGATTTTCGTAGTGGTGAATCTTAGTTTGTGTTTATGATCAAATGATTTGTTTTAAAATATCAATTCATCCTTTTTGGTTAGCCTTAGGACTAGTTCATAAGGGCCTAACATCCCTAATGAACTTTTAAGTGGTATCAGAGAGGGATTCATAAAAATTAAGTTTGAAAACTTTTTGAATTTTGATCAACAATTAATTTTTATAATCGTTATCTTGCGAAAGGTTATTCAATATCACCAGACCAACTTTATTTAAAAATATTACATTTGGTTTTTGAAAAATTTGCAGGTTTACTTTCCTGCAATCGATTGATTTTCGTATGTGGCATATGATTTTAACTAGCTATTCATTACCGTCACGGGTTTTAGATGGAGTTAAAATTAATATTCCTTTTAATAAATTGAATAGGGAAGAACAAATCAATGCTCAATTGAATGCAAAATCTTTAAATTAATTTTTCTGTGCTTTAAATTATGAAGATTTTATGTTAGTATCCACGTGCACTATTGGTAAGGAAATTTGCCATAAACTACACACCATATATGAAGGCACTAGGGAAATCAAGCAATCCAAGTTGAATATGTTAATGTATAATTATGAAATATTTTCCATGAAACCTTATAAAATGATCTTAGACATGTATACTAAGTTTATTCAAATTATGACATCATTGCACGCTTTAGGTAAATAATTTTCAAATTTTGAAAAAGTCAATAAAATTCTTCGTTATCTTCTAAGTAAGTTTGATGCTAAAGTTTTTGCTATTTGTGAATCAAAAGATTTGAATGAATATTTTATTGATAATTTGATTGGCTCACTCATTACCAACGAGCAAAGTTTGGGTCAAAGACTTTTGGATGTAGGTGAAAGGAAAGTACTAAAAGCTGAAGATATGAAAAAAGGTAGCTTAGTTGGTGACAAAAGCCACTTGACAAGAATATCAAAAACCTCACCAAAGCATAAGCATCAACAAAAGTGGAATAAAGATAAAAATGGTGAGAATGTTAATATTTCTTCTAATGTTATTTGATTTGGATGTAGGAAGCTTATACATATGTAAAATTAGTGCCCTAATTTAAAAATTCTTTCAACAAAAGAAAAGGGTAAAGCAAAATAAATTATAAACTAGGGAAACAATGAAAAGAAAAAAATTTCTTTGGCAGATCTTGCTTCTGAATCATTTGATCAGGAGCAACATGATGCTTAAATTATTTTGTGTATACTTTTTATGTTTGCATGTTTTGTTTGTTCTTTTTTGTTTATGTATTTTTTTTTATTTATTATTTTTTTCTTCTTTCTTTTCTATTACGTTAATTTTTTTTCTGTCTTTAATTTTTTTTTCATGTGTTTTCTCTGATCAACACACACGTTCACCTTTCTAAAAATGAAAAACCTACCTCCTATTTTTTTTTTTTAAATTCTTAAAAAAATTGTGTTTGACTTCTATAAAAACAGTCAAAGGAATGAAACTCATGTTATTTATTCTCAATCTTCATTTTCTAAAAGAGGTTATTCTACTTTTGATTTAAAATCCTTTTCATATTTTAAATTAGTTTTTGAAACTAAAATTTTTTTATCTCCCTATATTTTATTTATCGCATTGGGATCTTTTGCAAGTTGTTGAATCTAACTCATAATTTTCTTAATCAAGAAATTTGCTTTTTCAACTGGAAGAGTTTACATTTGTTTTTAAGATTTCAGAATGATAGCAAATTTAAAAACATTGGCCAATGATGCCAAAAATAAAAGATGCGTAAAGACGCCAAATTGAAAAAAAAAAGAATACACAAAGTGTATCAAAAATCAAAAGATGCGTAGTGCGCCAACCAATTGTCAAGAGGCATAAATGAACCCACAAAATTTAATGCTTATCATTCTTGTACTTTTTAAAGCTTAAGAAAACCCTTGATACTTTCAATACTTGAGTTTGAAAATCATGATTCCTGATTCAGCAATTCGTGTATTAATCTTCTATTAGATATATTTTATAGAAGGAGTTTTGAAAAATGATTGTTTCTTTCTCTAATTTATTCCTTGATTTAGATATTAAATTAAAAAAAAATTTAGCCATTTAAAAGAACTAGAGTTTGGATTATCATATTCTGAATTTCTAACCTTTTCTGGGTTATGCGTTGTCAATGCAATTCTACTAAGTTTTTCATTAAAATTAAGAGGTAACTTTCTCATTTTAAGAATATTTGGTTTGTTCACTAGATCAGGGATCATTTTTATCTTTTAATCATTTATTTTTATTGTTTGTGTCCCTTCTCTTTTTGATATCGTCAAAGGGGGAGAACGTACTGTTGAATTTGTATCCTTTTGCTTGTATTTTTTTCAATAAAATTAAAAACAATTTTTTATCTCCCCTACTTTTAAGCTTTATTTTAGTGAGGGGGAGATTAGGAAAAAATATTTTCTTTTTTGTAAATTTAAATAGCAATGTTTGCCATCATCAAAAAGGGAGAGATTATTACAGAACTGTTTTTTTAGTTTATGATTTTTATGATAGCACACACTCTTATTTCTCTATGGCTGCCTTATCTACTGACATTTCAGGTTCAC
Source organism: Dendrobium huoshanense (assembly GCA_016618105.1). Lineage (NCBI taxonomy): Eukaryota > Viridiplantae > Streptophyta > Magnoliopsida > Asparagales > Orchidaceae > Dendrobium > Dendrobium huoshanense. The sequence goes on from CM028354.1 coordinate 3,186,629, forward strand.
AAGATCAAGACTGCAATTTGGAATCAACTCAAGATTGGGTACACTACGTCTGAGTCACTTTGTACCCTTTTTTTCTTTCTTGCGTCTTTATAATTGGTGTGGCTCCTGAAGCTATGTAACATTACACACATGCACCTTGGAAGATTTTTTGACTGTTCCCTAGAGTTTATTATTTTTGGTAACATAGTCCGGGATGATATTTATATCGGCCTGGACGATCGGTTCAAAAGCAGAAACCCTAATTAGGGCATCCTCATTAAGGCAGTCGTCATTAAGCCGATCAGTCTGGATGATACTTGTATCGTCCATGATGATAGGCTCAATTAAGAAAGAATCAGCCTCCATGATTAGTTTAGGTATTCTTTATTTTAGGAAATCGGCCAGGACGATATCTACATCGTCAAGGACGATCTAACTCAATTATGCCTATAATAATATGGTATCTTTAGAAAGTATTAAAGGCTGTTTGATTCGATCACATTGTCTAGTATGATCGCAGGATCGAATGGGACAATGTCGTGGATGATTGACATCGGCCCGCTTTGATTCAGGGTAATATTCAAGATGATTGTACTCGGTTTTAAACTAATCAACCAGGATGATATTATATCATCCCGGATGATGTAATAAATTTTCTTCTGATCGTCCCAAATTGTCCCGGGTTGATTGAGCTTAATTTGTACTGATCAGCCAGGATGATATACCTATCGGCCTGGACGATAAAGCTGGCAAGTTATATTAATGAACTTATTTTGAGATCTTCTATTTAAGCTTTGTTAAGAAACTTTGTAAGTGTCTTTGGCAGCCATTGTAGCTTCGTTCTTTTGAGGGAAACTTAAAGAGAGAGCTTGAAAGGGAGTGAGGAAAGAGTGAAGTTTAAGAGAGGGAGAAGATCCTGTGAGGGGGGATTCAAGGGAGTGTGGAGGGGGATTCCACACGGTTGCTCTAGCAAGCTTGCACCTTAGTACCGTCAGATTCATGCCTTGTCTTGAGGGAAGTTCACAGAAGAAAAAGAAGAACTCTTTGGTGTCAAAGGACCCGATGACTCCGGCGCACTAGGGAAGGTGGAAGTGATTTTGTAAGGGCTTCTCCACCTAGTTGTGGGAACTAAAGAAGAGACACTTAGTTTAGTGCAATACTCGGAGGGTGCCTCCGAAGAGTGGACGCAGATCAAGGTTTGACCGAACCCCTATAAATTTGGTGTGTTCTTTCCTTTATTATTTTCGCATTTATTTTTTCTCACTTTTATTTTCATACAGCTGAATTTTGGTTTGTTTTTATGATTGAATTATTTATTTTAAAATATCAATTCACCCTTTTTGGTTAGCCTTAGGACTAGTTCATAAGGGCCTAACATCCCTAAGAAAGTTTTAAAATACATCGAACAACATGATCCTAGGTCAATACCAAGTCATTTTTGGGTTTCAGGGTCAACCTGAACCCGACCCAAAATTTGAAACGGGTTGAAAATCAGGATCCGAACCATACCCATTTTGGATTCGGGTCGATCCGAACCTGAAATTTTCCTATTGGGTACAATTCGGGTTTTAGGGTCGTGTCAAATATTGACACCCCTATGCACATCTACTCCCTTCCTTCATTCGTTCGTTCAGTAGTCTGCTTCGCCCTCAAGCTCCAGCGCAATTTGCATTAAAAGGTTAATATTTTTTTTTTTACTTCTAAGTTTTTATTTGAGAAATATTGTTGGAGTGTTTGTGAAGTTAAGAAAAAATTAACACATTCTATTGACCTATATTTAATGTCCAATGGTTTGAGAAAATATTGAATATCACATTATATTATTCTTAAAAACTCTAATGATTATCTTAATCAAAATATATAATCACATTTATCTAGGCTCCATAAATTTGGTCCCGGCCTCTCCCTTGATTTTCTTCGGGGGGGTTTTAACAGAATTAAGTTATGGAGTATGGACCCAGTCAAGATCCCATGGTTTCGTCGTCTGGGCCATCGTGGTCCCTGGTCTACTTAGTCTTTTTTTTTTTTTTTTTTGAAGACAAAGCAATAAAACTTTATTGAAAAAAGGAAAGCAAGGAACTATCTACTACAATCATCTGACTCCTTTTTCAACAATTTGATAAAATAAGGAGGGACATCACTCAAGCTCAAATCGTTCCACAAAAAGGAACCAAAGCAAGCATAGTTAGCACAAAGATCCGCTAACTTATTACTTTCCCTATTAACATGTTTAAAAATAACATAATCAAAATCTTTAAAAAAAGAAATGTCAATTTCTTCATTATCTCCTTTATTCACGAAATCCTTGATGAAGTTGGTCTACTTAGTCAGAAGAGGTAGTTAACCCAACCTGATAGAATAATCCTTATCAGCAGCTATGGGTTGCTTCATCCAAGGGTACCTTGTAAACCTGGGATGGATGTTTGCCTAAGGGGATAAATTTGAATCCACCTTAGCTAACAGAGGGCTTTCTGCCCTATCAATTATATCATATTGATTCATATCTAAAGAATTTAATTCCACTAAGGAACATATTGGCTTTGTCCATAATCGTTATCTCATGGTGCCATTTGATGGCAAAACCACTCAGTTCAGATGGCTCCAAGTCATAATCATTTATCATATGGTGTCATTTGATGCAAAAACTATCGATCAGAGGATATGTACCATATCCTTACTTGCAAGAGATTATTTGAGAGTAGATCCTAGCGATATTATGACTAGGCATTAGCTCCACATGAGATGAATTAAATTTTAATTTTTCCACCCAACAAACTATAGCGGAGAGTGGATGGATTTTGCTTTTAATGATTTGATGATTTTATTTCAATTTTAAACATTTAAATTTTGGAATTGAGATTTTTGGTAGTTTTGGGATCTCAAAATTTTGAACTTTTGTGTGCATTTGGGAGGTGTTTGAAAATATTTGTGAACCCCTCTGATTGAGATCTGCATTCAACATGGCCATCATCGGGGTGTGTGGGGTCATTCAAGTTTTTGTATTTTGTAGAAATTTAAGAGCATTAAAAAGGTAGGATCCCCTTCAATTGAGATAAATTTTCAACATTGTAATCCTTGGGGTGTACATGCATTTTTATTGACTAAACCTTGTCGACCCTATCAACTTGCCGATATGGGATTAGGTTCATCAATTGTATGATTTTATTTAGTGAATTTCTCTTGACATAGACCTTAAAGTCCTTATATGAACGTGCAAAATGGATATTTCGATCGATACCTTGACCGTATTTCTATTTAATAATTTGAGCAGGGTCGACTCCTATATATATGTATAGAAGGATCGGGCTCAAACTATATTCATTCATTGACCCACGTAGCATCCCTAGACTTTATGTATGTACCCATAACACGCTCATCAGGGCCCATATAGGTGTTTGGTGGCACTTTATAGTTATTTTTTTAACCTTATCGACTCTTATTTACCTTCTTAGGAGAATCGGGTTAAAACTTATTGACCTGTAAAACATTCCTAGATGTCACGTGTGTTAATACATCATGCTCGTCGGGGCCCATACAGGTTGTGTGTTCACACATGCCCTTTTATAGTTACCGGTATGCAGAATATTGAATGTACTACCATTGTTCATCAAGAAGTTTGCAAGCCTCAATAATCTTATCCAACTCAATGTTTAGGGACTTGTTGAATTGGGAATCATTTTTTCTTTGAAAATAATGATTTGATCAGACTTTCTTTTCCCAGAACTTGTATAAGAATCAATAAAAAATTTCTTGATTATACCATCATCATCATTTTCTATCATCAGCTTAAAGAAAGAATAATTCATTTCAACCTTGGATGATTGTGTCTTTACTAACATCTTGTGCTTCGAAGTTAGTGGTTACTGCCTCGAGCGAACATTTTAGTGATTGAAGGCACATCATGTCGTATAGGAGAAATATTTGAGATATTTATTCCTAAACTGATTATTGCAGCCACTGGGTTGATTGTAACAATAAGTATATTTTCTTCTTATAATTGCGAGTTTAGACCACCAAACTGTATATTAATCTTTAACAGCACATTTTTTAAATATTAATCATTAACTCTAATGGGTGCAATGTAATGTGCATTTATGTTCATTTGAATTCATTTAAACACATCACATCATCATTTCCACTACACATTGGATCCTTTTTATTGTAATTGCCATGTTGATTGTGGTATGGGTCTCTTGTAGTGTCATTGAACCCTTTTGCTTACAAGAAATTGATGTGTCTTTTCTTGGGATTGAATCATTATCACCCACAAGTAGGGAAGTACTATTCATAGTGAGTTGTATGAATCCTTTTTAAATCCTCGGCACATAAGTACAACAAGCTAAGACTTCATGATGTTTTGAGTGACTCAGCGAATACATCGATTATACTCTGATCATATCCTTTGTAGGTTAAGCATAGCAGAAGCAGATTTTTAAACTTTCCAATCTTTTTAGGAACTCTCAAATTGCTAGCTTCAATAGATAATTGTTGAATTGTATCAGGAATTCTATAACTTTTCCATTAATGGAAATTTTGAGAGCTTCTTAATTATGCCTTTGGCAACGAGCTTTAATTTGCTACCGTCATGGTTCTCCACATTAACAAATGCATGGTTGTTGTGGAGATGCAAACAGTTATCATCCTCTAAGCCCTCCAACATCAACATTTCTCTCTTCTTATAGAGGATGGATATGTATACTTGCCATAGTATTATTGTCAATAACATTGACAATTATCATTGGATTTCCTACTCACCGTGACTTGTAGGGATATTACACCTCCAAGCTTTGCTTATGAGCTTGTCATTATATAATCTTCTTTTATCATCTATATGTGGTTATTTGTACACATCATGGATCTTCCATTTGTAAAGACAAATTTAGAAAGCTCTCTAAAGATCATTGTTTTTCCAATATTCACATACCATTCTGCATGAAAGCTCTGAGCCTGGTGGGAATCTTCAAGCTACTAGTTGTGGGCATATTGTAGTCTTCTTCATTTGATCATTGCATGCAGATTAATTTGCTTGAATAGTCTAAGAAAATTTATTTTATCCTCTCTTGCTTACATGCCACTTGAGAGCTTGTTCTTTAATCATCACAAATCCCCATGTTGTGAGCTCCAAAAATTTGGCCTCGGCCTCCGCTCGCTTTTCTATTTATTTGGCGAGGGAGTTTTAACTAAATAAGTTTCGAGATAAACTTTGGAAGGAAGATGGGTTTGTAGATAAGACACTACCCAGAAATTTTGCCCTCATTTTGTGAGGACTTTATGATCTGAGTTCTGGCTTCCTATAGGCGCAAGCCCCTATAGTTAATTACCCCTCCCGATAACGAGAGAGAACTTTCGATTAAGGCTAGTTGTCAATCAAATATGTATATAATACGTGTTATCTGGCATATAGTAGCAGTATAGGGTTTGGAAATTAGAAATTGGGTTTGGATTTGGGTATTTTGAAAGTTTGATATTTAAAATAAAAATTTTCACTATTTTGAACTTAAAGCAGATGTTGGGGGAATGGATAATAGACCCAATCAAGATCCCATGGTTCAGTCCTCCCGGGCCATCATAGTCCCTACTCTACTTAGTCAGAGGACCCAACCTGACAGAAGGATCCTTGTCGGCAGGCATGGGTTGCTTCGTCCAAGGGAACCTTGTAGACTCAAGGTGAATATTTGCCTAAGGGGACAAATTTGAATCCACCTTAGCTAACAGAGGGCTTTGTGCCCTATCGATCATATCCTATTGATTCATATCTCAAGGATTTGATGCCAATAAGGAACCTAACGGCGATGGCCATAATCGGAATTTCATGGTACCATTTGGCGGCCAAACCACTCGGTTCAGAGGGCCCCGGGTCATAACCGTTTATCCTGCGATGCCATTTGGTGGCAGACCAACGTTTAGAGGATATGTATCCCGTCCTTATCTGTAGGAGACTGTTTAAGAATGGATCTTAGTAATATTTTTGACTAGGCATTTGGCTCTTTGTGAGCTAAAGGAAATTTGAATTTTTTCACCTCGGTAGACTATTGTAGAGGGTGGATGAGCTTTACTTTAAGTGTTAGGATGGTTGAATTTTTTTTTAAAATATTTGGGATTTTGGGATTTATTGGCTTTTAGGCTTTGTGGTTGAATTTTGAATGGACTTTGGATATTTGGGAGACATTTGAAATATTTATGATCCTCTCCGGTTGAGATATGCATTCAACACGGTCATCATCGGGGTGTTCAGGATCATTTCTCTTTGTTGATTGAACCCTGTCAACCCTATCAACTTGAAGATAGGGGATCGGGTATCTAATAGGCTTTGTGCCTTTGTTAGTGAATTCTATTGATTTTAGGCCCTGAAGGCCTAATATAAATGTATAAAAATAAATACATCGGCCGCCACAACCATGTATTTGTTTGATTGTTTGAATCATGTCGACTTCTATTGATCCATATAGAAGGATCGGACTCAAACTTGAATTCACTTGTTGACCCGTACAGCATCCCTAGATGTCACGTGTGTTCCCACAACACGCTCGCTGGGGACCATGCTAGTTTTATAATTATTTTTACCCCTTTTAGTGTACGTATGTATATATAGACTACAGTGCACGTGCGAGGGTACTTTGAAAGTATTTGTAGACGCCTTCTGTTCGCTTGCATAGAAGTTACAGATTCGGTGGCGTGGCAAAGCAGCTTCTGAATATAATTATTCGTTGCTTTATACAGGCAGACTATTGTGTGAATAAGAAATTTTCCACAGTAATTTGTAGGGACTCGTAATCCTTCTTTTTGATGTATTTTCTTGGAGTAAGATTGTTGTTAGTGATAGGGATATAAGAGCTTTCTCTATCCCACCACAAATCATTAAGCAAGATTCCTCCATTGAGCATTTAGATTCCTATCATTTGTGAAAAATCCTATTTTGTTGGTTGTAAGTATATCACCGCATTCTTCATTTGAACATTGAATGTAGGTTGATATTTACTCGAATGCATCCACGCATGTTACCTTGTAATATTTATTACATATCAAACCCTTCTAGTGGCCTCTGATTGCATGAGTCTTCCTCATCATTTATGAGTGAATGACATTTGTAGGTTCTATAGTTATTGCAAGTCTTCCCTTTATTTGCAAACAAGGTATACTTAGAAACCATTTATTTTCAAAGGTGATTTGCAATAAGCTTGATGAATTTGATATTATCATCATTGGCAGCTTCATTCCTACTAACATGACTCTTATAAGCCAAGTGACTTTGTCCAAAAGTTCCATGCTAGGGTTTATAATCAACCTGTACATGAATCATTGTTAGCTTGTGTGATATTGATTTGAATGCATTAGGGATTTATTTGTCGTGAGCCCTTGCTTGCTTGCAAATACACTCCACTTGTAACTTCTTTGTAGTGAACTTATACTTCAAACCTTGCTTATTTGCATAAGGTGATGATTCAAACTTTGCATTCTAATTGAAATAATAATTTTGATGTTATCATTCAAGAAAAATTCTTTGGTGTTCTTTGGTCAAATCTTCTTATCACCTCGAGCTAAATGTCATATCCACTATGGTTGATTCCAATCAAGTCTAAATTTTCAAGTGCGAGTTCATAAGTCAAAGCTTATAGATTCTTTTGCTTATGAGCATGATAATTCAAATCTTATCCATCTAATACTTAAATTAATGCTTAAGTTCAAATCAGATTTGATTTAAGCTTCATTTCATTCAATCATGTTAAGTCCCAAATTTCTTCAATCTAGTTCAAGTATGAATCATTGTTATTTGCATTTAAAAAAAGTTTTCTTGATTTCATTATGGATTTAAGTTCAAGTCCAAAGAAAGTCCTCCATAAAGTTAAGGCTCAATATGAGCATCTTCTATTTGAGTCCCCTGTTGTCCAACCCAAGTCTTTGCTTGAGTTCAAATTCAATGTCAAAGCTCTAGTTCAAATGCATGTCTCTTGTAGTTCACTTGGGTTGGAGCCATTCTTCTGTTTCGTTTGCATTCAAGTTAAAGTTATTATTGATTGTTTAAGTTTGAATTAAGTCCATTTGATGCTCCAATCAATGTCCAAGTAAATCTCCATATTGTCCCAAGCGCAATCTTATGTTTACCCAAAATTTCGGCAGTCTTCCGGCATCTCCCCCTTGTTGCAGATCTATGGCTTATGATTTTGATGATAGCAAACATTCTTTTTTTCTCTACAAAATCCTTATGTACTAACATTTCAGTTCCACACGATCAGACTGCAATTTGGAATCAGTTCAAGATTGGGTAGACTCGGTCTGAGTTAGTTTGTAATCTTTTTCATTTCTTGAGTCTGTTCTATTTGGTGAGGGATCTGTTGATTTGTATCTTATAAGATTTCCTGTTGTTCCCTATAAGATTTTTATTTTTTGTAATATTGGCCGAGTCGTTATTTATATCGTCCAGGACGATCTGTCCAAAAATAGAAACCCTAATTAGGGCATCCTTATTAAGATAACCATCATTAGTTGATCGGCTTGGACGATACCTATATCGGCCAGGATGATAGTCTCACTTCAGAAAGAATCAACCGCCATAATCAGTTTAGGAATTCTTTATTTTAGGAAATCAGCCAGGACGATCTTTATATCGTCCAGGCCGATCTAACTCAATTATGCCTAAATTTATCTAGTATCTTTGGAAAGCATTAATGGTTGATTGATACGATCACATCATCCGGGATGATTGCCAGATCCGTCGGGACGATGTCTTGGACGATCTACATTGGACAGCTCAAATTCAGGGCTATGATCAGGACGATTGAAATCGGTTTTAAACTAATCGACCTGGATGATCGTGACATCGGCCAGGATGATGTAACCAATTTTCTTCTAATCGTCCCAAATCGCCCCGGGCTGATGAGCTGAATTCGTATTGATTGGCCAGGATGATATACCTATCATCCTTGATGATAATATCGGCAACTTGCATTAATGAGCTTGTTTTGAGCTTTTATATTTAAGCTTGGCATGACACTTTGTAAGTGTCTTTGACAGCCACTATAGCTTCATTCTTGTGGGGGAGACTTGAAGAGAGAGCTTGAAAGGGAGTGAGGAATGGGTGAAGTCTGAGAGGGAGAAGATCCTGTGAGGGGGGACTCAAGGGAGTGTGGAGGGGATTCCACACAGTTGCTCTGATAGGCTTGCATCTTAATACCGTCGGATTCAAGGCTTATCTCGAGGGAAGTTCACCAAAGAAGAAGTTCACTTTGGTGTCAAAGGACTCGGCGACTCCACCGCACCGGGGAAGGTGGAAGTGATTTTGTAAGGGCTTCTCCGCCTAGCTGTGGGGGCTAAAGGAGAGACACTTGTTTTAGTGCAATACTTGGAGGGTGCCTCCAAGGAGTGGACGTAGGTCAAGGTTTGACTGAACCACTATAAATCCGGTGTGTTCTTTTCTTATTATTGCTTATGCATTATTTTCTTCCGCACTTTGATTTCTGTGGTGATTTTGGTTTTATCTTTGATTTTAAAGTTATCAAATTCACCTCTCTCTTTGTTAGCCTTGAGTCAGTTCATAGGGCTTAACATCCCTAACGAACTTTCTAGTGCCATCAGAGCACTTTCAAGTGATATCAGAGCACCTTCAAGTGGTATCAGAGCCGTATTCATAAAATAAGTTTTTAAAAGCTTTTGAATTTTTTATCCATGACTAATCATAATGTTGTGGAAGGTTATTCAGTCACCAGACCTCCTTTATTTGAAAATATGTCTTTTCATTTTTAGAAAACTCGCATGTCTATTTTTTTACAATCGATTGATTTTCGCATGTGGCTTATGATTTTAACTAGTTATTCTTCACCGTCACGAGTTTTAGATGGAATTAAAATTGATATTACTTTTAATCAATGGAGTAAGGAAGAACAAATCAATGCTCAATTGAATGCAAAATCTTTAAATTATTTTTTCTGTGCTATAAATTCTGAATATTTTATATTAGTATCCACGTGCACTATTGATAAGAAAGTTTGGGATAAACTACACACCATATACGAAGGCACTAGTGAAATCAAGCAATCCAAGTTGAATTTGTTAATGCATGATTTTGAACTGTTTTTCAAGAAACCTTATGAGACGATCTTAGACATGTACACTAGGTTCATTCAAATTGTAACATCATTGCATGCCTTAGGAAAAGAGTTTTCAAATTTTGAAAAAGTCAATAAAATTCTTCATTGTTTACTTGAAAATTTTGATGCCAAAGTTGTTGTTATTTGTGAATCAAAATATTTGAATGATTATTCTATTGATAATTTGATTGTGTTGTAAATCTATTTTCATGGCTAATGTTTTGATGATTGACAAACACTATTTTTCTTGAACTGCTTGTTGCTTCTAACTTTTTAGGAATCGAAGATCGGAAGAACAAGACAAAGCCAGTTCAAGATTACGTAGGTTTAGGGTTGAGTCAGTCTGTACTTTTGTTTTTCACTTTTTGAGTCTACTTGTAATGATCAAAGAGACTATTGCTAAGTAACCTTACACACACACACTTGAGAGACTTAGAATTTCTTTTTTTACTCATATCGATCAGGGCAATTTTTTACATCGGCCTGGACGATCAGACTTAAAACAGAAAGTCTAAATAAGGATTCTTAATTAAGGAAGCCATCATTAACATATCGTCCTAGACGATAGGTGTATCGGTCAGGACGATAAGCTCAAAATAGAAAGAAGTTGTCGCCATAGACAATTAAGGTATACTGTAATTTTAAATTATCGGCAAGGATGATCATTGATCGGCCTGGACGAAATTCTCAAATTATGTATTAATTGATCAGGAAATCAAGAAAGTAATTAAGGAAGATTGATACGATCATATCGTCCTGGACGATCGCAGGATCGGCCAGGACGATCCATTCAAAAACCTTATGTTATTTCAGGACGATAAAAATCGACCAGCCCGTATCCAGAGCTATTCTCATGATGATTTTCCTCTGATTTGAACTGATCGGTCAGGACGATCGTGAGATCGGCCTGGACGATCAAGCTAAATTTCAATCATCTAGGAGTGTATCCAGGGCGATGCTCTGGCCGATCTTCTGAGTTTTGTACTGATCGGCCAGGCCGATGTCCATATCGGCCTGGACGATAAAGTCGGCAACTTGCAATTAATGAGCTCCTTTGAAGCTCTTCTATTTAAGAGCTCTTGTTCAATATTTTTGAAGACCTTTGGCTGCTTCCTTAACCTATGAAGACCTTGAGGAGAGAAAGAGAGAGAGGGAGAGAGAGAGGATCTTGAGAGGGGATTCACAAGGGTTGCTTTAAGGATCGCTCCGCTTATTCTTCGTCTAGAGTTTCTCATCCGTGGAAGGGTCGGTAGAGGTAAGGAGTTAGCTTTTGGTTGTGGTTCTCTGCCAACTATGAAAAAGTAAACAAGATTTTGAGATTCTTGCCTTCGTCATATGATGCTAAAATCACTGCAATCACGGAATCTAAGGACTTGAACACTTACTCTTTTGATAACTTACTTGGCTCACTCATTGCTTACGAGCAAGGGGTGAATCAAAGAAATCTTGATGCAGGTGAGAAGAAAAAGGAGAAAACAATTGCACTGAAGGCGCACAAATCAGATTCTGAATCTTCCGGGTCTGAAAGCGATGAAGTTGCCTTCATCACTAGGTAATTCAAAAGTTTTCTAAGGAAGAAACAAAAACACCATCAAAATTGGAGAAAAGGTAAGGATCATAAACTTGTTAAAGGATCCTCTGATGTTGTTTGTTTTGAATGTAGGAAACCTGGACATGTGATAGCCAATTGCCCAATACTTCAAGATAACACAAGCAAGGAAAAGATTGAGAAAAAATCTAAGTTTAAGAAGGAGAAGAAGTGAATCCAAAAGGCATTCTGGGCAAAATCTGGTACTGATTCTTCTGATACTGAACCAGAGGAAGAGACAACGAACCTGTGCTTAATAGGGGAAGATCATCTTGAGCAAAGTGATGAGGAAGAGGTATGTAAACCAACCTATGATGAATTGTTTGAAATTTGTGAAAAAATCCATGCATCATACAAAAAACTTAAGAAGACACATGCTAGCTTAAAAGTAGAACTTTTGAATTTATAAAAAGAGCATGAAGTTTTTCTCAAAGATCATGCAACGATTGATTCAAATCACATGGCTCTTCTTGATGAATTTGATGATTTAAAATGAATTAAAAGTTTCACACACCTCACTTAAATCTGATCTTAAGAAATCTAAAAAGAGTGTGAAAAATTTGAGGATTGAAAATGAAGTTTTAAAAAGCACTAATTTGAAGATCCAAAATGATTTAGAAGCATGTAAGAAAACTAGGATGACATCTACTTTTGATCAATTGCTAAAACCTAGGAAGAGGCATTATAACTCAAACCACTTAAGAAATCCCTTTCCTAGAATTAGATGTTTTTCATGTGGCATGCTAGGACACATCTCACACACTTGCACCATTCACCGTAGTACACATTGGGTGTGGAGACCTAAGATTCATAATTCACAACATACCTTACCTGCATTGCATTCTACTTTTCCTAAGAAGGAGCCCAAACCTATTTGGGTTCCTAAATATGACTGTTGTTGAGTTTTGCAGGAGTGCTCTCACCAAAGACCTCGTGGGGGCATAGGATAACTGGACATACGAAGGCTCGCAGCTCATTCATGCTCAAACCTGTTGCTTCAATAATTTCTTGAAATATGTTTTATTTCAATGTGTTTTATTTTCGCTTTGTTTGTTATTTTTTTTTATGTGTATGTTTTGACTTCACTTTGTTTTTAAAAATTGGCCTTCCATATGTTGAATCTTTTCAAGATTTTAGATTTTGGAGTTTTGAAGATTGTGTTTAGCTTTTCTAAATTTAATTAAAGGGAGAAACACTGTGGATAGTTTCCCTCCTTCTGACCTTGTTTAGTGGTATAATTTTTCTTCTCTAAATAAAAGTATAACTCATTTTAGCCCATGGTTTTTGAAACTAAGATTCTTTCTATCTTACTACAATATTCTATCTTATTCATAATATCCAAAGCTCTTACTTATCTTTAGAGTTATTTAAAATCTTGTCATTGCTTTTATCACATATTTTTTATTTTGTTTTGTGACTTATTCTTCCCTATGTTAGAGAGAGAGCTCCTATTCTCTAATATTTGAAGGATATACTCACAACTGAGCTTCTTTTAAGAATTTGCAAAAAAGCTTTTAGCTTGCAAAAATTAAATAGGAAAGAGGCCAATAACGCCAAATTGAAAAAGGAAAATTATACACAATTGTGTATCAAAAATCAAAAGATGCTCAAAGAGCCAATCAAAGATTCAAGAGGCTTAAAATAAGCCCACTAAAAGCAAGCTATCCCCTCTTTTCGAAACTTTTAAAACTTAGAGAACTCATTGACTATTTGATGAATTCAAAGGCTTGATTTCAAATTCCATGATTGAGAAGAAGTACTTCATTTTATTATTTATGAGATGCTTTTTGTAAATAAGTTTGATTGAATCTTCTTTTTGCCCAATTTGGTTTATTCTGAGTTATGCATTATTATTTTTCAAAAGAAATTTTATACCATAAAAAAACGTCTAATTTAGGGTTAACAAAATCGGATATCTTACCTTTGTCTGATTAGGATTAGCTAAACTCCTTGATCTTATGGAACTCTAAAAGTTTAACTTTTTGAAAAATTTCTCATATGATGCCTCCATAAAAAAAATAGAAAAATTAAAATCCAAAAATATTCGTTTTTTTTATTTTCCTTGTGTTTTTGCTTTTCTTTTACTGTGTGTTTTTTACTATTTTTCTTTAAGGACCTTGATCATCACCATCTTTTCCTTAGTTTCAAATTCTAGTCACATCGTCCTGGCCGATACCATTATTGTCCTAGACGATAGGGCAAATTCTCTTCAAAATCCATCTGCTGAACTTTTCTGTGTTTGATGTAACTCATCGTCCTGGACGATCCTATATCGTTCTGGACGATATGATCAAACTCTGTTGCAATATTGATGATAGTCCTGGCCGATAGAATATTTCGTCTGGCCGATGCAATTTAGGTGCATCGTCACGGCCGATACACTGGATCATCCTGGACGATCCACGTGTCAGCACGTTTAAATCTTTAAATTTGACCCCGGACGATCCATTATTAGATAATCGGCCGGGCCGATCCACTGTTCATCTTAAACGATACACGTGGCAGTGATTTAAAATGTTTTAACTTTGGCCGGTACAATCAATTATTGTGCATCATCCTAGACGATACACCTAATCGACCCGGACGATCTGCTTTTTCAACGGTCATCCGGCATGACTCCTCGGGATGATCGCCTGTGTCTAATCGTCCTGGCCGATATCTGATCGGCCTGAATGATCAAACCACCTTTTTGACCAATCGGCCTGTACGTAATTATTGAGCCATATCGGCCTTGACGATTCTGCGATCGGCCATGACGATATGGCCGTTTCTTTAAATTCTGGCCATTTCAGCCATGTTTTTTCACTCTCCACCCTTTCTCCTCTTGTGTTTTCTTGCTAACTCCTCTCTATGGCTGGTGGGAAATGTGTCCGACAAACTTCTGGGAGTTCTTCGAGGGCTAGAATTGACCCTCATTTCAGGGAAGTAGAAGATGATGTCGCCTACCATCATTACAAAGAGTGTGGGATAACTGTCTCCAGAATCATCAATCCTGCCCACATCTCATACCCGGTAATGGATCTTTTCGCTCACACCTCCCTTTGCTTCATTCTGTTTCTTGCTTTCCCTTTCAATACCGAGTTTCTTCGAGAGTTTTTTGCAAACCTTCGCATTAAACCTACTTTTAGTAGCCACCTCCACCACCTCCATCAGATGATCAGGATCCCTCGTTCTTTTAGTCCATGCTTTCTATTGTTTGTTTCTTATTTTTTTGTAGTTTGCTTTTTAGTCTTTGTTTGTTTTTTCTTTTGTATCTGGACCCTCTTTTTGTGATGACAAAAGGGGGAGTAGGGTGTGGTAGGAAAAGTTGTTGAAACTTTGAAATTCTAATGGACCTTTTTGAATATTTTCTACTTGTGTTTGCCATCATCAAAAAGGGGGAGATTATTGCAAATCTATTTTCATGGCTTATGTTTTGATGATTGACAAACACTATTTCTCTTGGACTGCTTGTTGGTTCTAACTTTTCAGGAATCAAAGATCGGACGAACAATACAAAGCCAGTTCAGGATTACGTAGGTTTAAGGTTGAATCAGTCTGTACTTTTGTTTTTCACTTTTTGAGTCTACTTGTAATGGTCAAAGAGACGGATGCTAAGTAACCCTACACACACACACTTGAGAGACTTAGAATTTTTGTTTTTACTCATATCGACCAGGTCAATTTTTTACATCGGCCTGGACAATCAGGCTTAAAATAGAAAGTCTAAATAAGGATTCTTAATTAAGGCAGCCGTCATTATCATATCATCCTAGATGATACGTGTATCGGCCAGGACGATAAGCTTAAAGAAGAAAGTAGTCGCCATAGACAATTAAGGTATACTGTAATTTTAAATTATCGGCCAGGATGATAATTGATCGGCCTGGATGAAATTCTCAAATTATGTCTTAATTGATCAGAAAATCAAGGAAGTAATCAAGGATGATTGATACGATCATATCGTCCTAGACGATCGCATGATCGGCTAGGATGATCCAGTTAAAAACCTTAAGTTACTTCATGATGATAAAAATCGGCCAGCCCGTATCTAGGGCTATTCTCAGGACGATTTTCCTCTGATTTGAACTAATCGGCCAGGACGATCGTGAGATCGGCCTGGATGATCAAGCCAAATTTCAATCATCTAGGAGTGTATCCAAGGCGATGCTCTGGCCGATCTTCTGAGTTTTGTACTGATCGGCCAGGCCGATATCCATATCGACCTGGACAAGAAAGTCGGTAACTTGCAATTAATGAGCTCCTTTGAAGCTCTTCTATTTAAGAGCTCTTGTTCAATGTTTTTGAAGACCTTTGGCTGCTGTCTTGACCTGTGAAGACCTTGAGGAGAGAAAGAGAGAGAGGGAGAGAGAGAGGATCTTGTGAGGGGGAGCTTGTGAGGGGATTCACAAGGGTTGCTTCAAAGATCACTCTGCTTGTTCTTCGTCTAGAGTTTGTCATCCATGAAAGGGCCAGTAAAGGTAAGGAGTTAACTTTTGGTTATGGTTCTCTGCCAGCTTTAGGAGGAGCAAAAGGAGATAGGTTCTCTGCCTTGCCGGGGAGGCAAAAAGGAGGTTCTTGTGAGGGCTTCTCTGCCTAGCCGTGGGGGCTAAAGGAGAGTCACGTTTTGTAGTGCAATACTTGGAGGGTGCCTCCAAGGAGTGGACGTAGGTCGAGTTGACCGAACCAATATAAATTCCTGTATTCTTGTTTTCTTTCTTCCGCACTTTTATTTCCGCATTTATTTTTGTGGTGTGATTTTGGTTTATATGATTTTCATTCTTTGTGAAAAGAAATTTTTTAAAATACCAATTCATCCCCCCCCCCCCCTCTTGGTTAGTTTGGGTCAGTTCTATATGGCCTAAAATCCCTAACGAACTTTCAGATTGGCTCACTCATTGCCTATGAGCAAGGTTTGGGTCAAAGACATTTGGATGCAGGTGAAACGATTGTTCTAAAAACTGAAGATATTGAAAAAGATTGCTTAGTTGGTGATGAATGCAATGACTTGTCAAGCAAATCACAAAGCTCACCAAAGCATAAGCAAAAGTAAAAAAAAGGTAAAAATGGTAAGGATGTTCATATTCCTTATGATGTTATTTGCTTTTAATGTAGGAAACGTGGACATATGAAAAATCTGGGCCCTAATTTAAAAATTCTCCCTACGAACGAAATGGGCAAGGCGAAACAAAATTTAAACAGGGGAAATAATGAAAGGCAAAAAATCTCATGGGCATATCTGATTTCTGAAGCATCGGACTAGGAGAGAGATAATGGTTAAAAGCCTTTCTTTTTTTGTGTTGTGTGTTTGTGTTTTTCTTTTTTATTTTTGTGTTTTAGTTTTGTTTATTCTTTAAAATTTTTATTTTCGTGAAAGTTTTTTCTGATCAACACACACATTTATTTTTCTAAAAATAAAAAATCTACTTCCTATTTTTTCTTGAAATCTTTGGTAAGTTGTGTTTGACTTCTCTGAAACAGTCAAAACAAGGAAACTCATGATTTTGACTCTCAATCTCTGTTTCCTAAAAGAGGTTAATCTACTTTTGATTTAAAATCTTTTTCATCTTTTAAATTAATTTTTGAAACAAAATTTTTTTTATCTCCCTGCGTTTTATTTATCTCATAGGAATCTTTTGCAAGTTGTTGAATCTAACTCATAATTTTCTTAGTCAAGAAATTTTCTTTATCACTAAGATGGGTTTTTCTTGTTTTTAAGATTTAAGAAAGGGATCATATTCAAAAAATTGGCCAATGTTGCCAAAAATAAAAGACGCAAAGACACCAAATTAAAAAAATAGAATACACAAAGTGTATCAAAAGATGCATAGTGCACCAACTAATTGTCAAGAGGCATAAAATGAGCCCACAAAATTAATGCTTATCATTCTTGTACTTTTTAAAGCTTAAGAAAATCCTTGATACTTTTGATATTTGAGTTTTAAAATCTTGATTCATGATTCAACAATTCATGCATTGATCTTCTATTAGATATATTTTATGGAATGAGTTTTTGAAAAATGATTGTCTCTTTCTCTAATTTATTCCTTGATTTAGATAATGAATTAAAACGTTTTTTTAGCCTTTTTAAAGAACTTAAGTTTGGATTATCAAATTCTGAATTTCTAACTTTTTCTGGGCTATGCGTTGTCAATCCAATTCTACTAAGTTTTTGATTAAAACCAAGAGGTAACTTTTTCATTTTAAGATTTTTTTTTCACTAGATCACGAAACATTTTTGTCTTTTTTTCATTTTGTTTTTTTTGTGCCTTCTCTCTTTTTGATAATGTCAAAGGGGGAGAACGTACTGTTGAATTTGTATCTTTTTTTTCTTTTCAAAAAATTTAACACAACAAAATTATTTTTATCTCCTCTATTTTTTAAAGTGTTATTATAGTGAGGGAGAGAATAGGAGAAAATGTTCCTTTTTGCAAATTCAAATTCAAATGTTTGCCATCATAAAAAAGGGGGAGATTGTTGCGGATCTGTGGCTTATGATTTTGATGATAGCAAACATTCTTTGTTTCTCTACAACTGCCTTATGTACTAACATTTCAGGTCCACACGATCAGACTGCAATTTGAAATCAGTTCAAGATTGGGTAGACTAGGTCTTAGTTAGTTTGTAATCTTTTTGGTTTCTTGAGTCTGTTGTATTTGGTGTGGGATCTGTTGATTTGTATCTTGGAAGATTTCCTGTTGTTCTCTATAAGATTTCTATTTTTGGTAATATCGGCCGGGACGATATTTATATCATCCTGGACGATCTGTCAAAAAATAGAAACCCTAATTAGGGCATCCTCATTAAGGCAGTCATCATTAGCTGATCAGACTGGACGATACATGTATCGGCCAGGACGATAGTCTCAATTCAAAAAGAATCAACCACCAAAATCAGTTTAGGAATTCTTTGTTTTAGGAAATCGGCCAGGATGATCTTTATATCATCCAGGCCGATCTAACTCAATTATGCCTAAATTGATCTGGTATTTTTGGAAAGCATTAATGGTTTATTGATACGATCACATCGTCCAGGACGATCGCCTGATCGACCGGGACGATGTCTTGGACGATCTACATCGGATAACTCAAATTCAGGGCGATGATCAGGATGATTGAAATCGGTTTTAAACTAATCGGCCTGGATATTCGTGACATCGGCCAGGACGATGTAACCAATTTTCTTCTGATCGTCCCAAATCATCCCGGGCTGATGAGCTGAATTTGTACTGATCGGCCAGGACTATATACATATCGTCCTGAATGATAATGTCGACAACTTGCATTAATGAGCTTTTTTTGAGCTTCTCTATTTAAGCTTGGCATGACACTTTATAAGTGTCTTTGGCAGTCATTATAGCTTTGTTCTTGTGGGGGAGAGTTGAAGAGAGAGCTTGAAAGGGAGTGAGGAACGGGTGAAGTCTGAGAGGGAGAAGATCCTGTGAGGGGGGACTCAAGGGAGTATGGAGGGGATTCCACACAGTTGCTCCAGCAGGCTTGCATCTTAATACTGTCCGATTCAAGGCTTGTCTCGAAAGAAGTTCACCAAAGAAGAAGTTCACTTTGGTGTCAAAGGACCCGACGACTCCGACGCACCGGGGAAGGTGGAAGTGATTTTGTAAGTGAAAGTGCTCATATGGCACTTGAAAGTTCGTTAGGGATGTTAAGCCCTATAGAACTGGCCCAAGCTAACCAAGAGGGGGGGTGAATTGGTAATTAAAATTTCTATTCTCAAAGAATAAAAATTGCATAAACCAAAATTATGCCACAAAAATAAATGCGGAAATAAAAGTGCGGAAGCAAGAAATCAAGAACAAAGGAATTTATAGTGGTTCGGTCAACTCGACATATGTCCACTCCTTGGAGGCACCCTCCAAGTATTGCACTAAAAAAGGTGACTCTCCTTTAGCCCCCACAGTTAGGCGGAGAAGCCCTAACAAGAACCTCCTTTTTGCCACCCCAACAAGGCAGAGAACCTACCTCCTTTTGCTTCCTCCTGAAGCTGGGTAAGAACTACAACCAAAAGCTAACTCCTTACCTCTACCGACCCTTCCACGGACGACAAACTTTAGATGAAGAACAAGCAGGGCGATCCTTGAAGCAACCCTTGTGAATCCCCTCACAAGCTCCCTCTCACAAGATCCTCTCTCTCTCCCTCTCTCTCTTTCTCTCCTCAAGGTCTTCTCAGGTCAAGGCAGCAGCCAAAGGTCTTGAAAAATGTTGAACAAGAGCTCTTAAATAGAAGAGCTTTAAAGGAGCTCATTAATTGCAAGTTGCTTACTTTATTGTCTGGGCCGATATGGACATCGGCCTGGCCGATCAGTACAAATTAAAGAAGATCAGCCAGAGCATAGCCCTGGATACAAAACAGGACGATTGAAATAGGCTTGATCGTCCAGGCCGATCTCACGATCGTCCGAGCCGATCAGTTCAAATCAAAGTAAAATCGTCCTTAGAATAGCCCTGGATACGAGCTGGCCGATTTTTATCGTCCTGAAGTAACTTAAGATTTTTGACTGGATCGTCTTGGCCGATCCTAAGATCGTCTAGGACGATATGATCGTATCAATCATCCTTAATTACTCCCTTGATTTTCTTATTAATTAAGGCATAATTTGTGAATATCGTCCAGGACGATACGGGATCGTCCTAGCCGATAATTTAAAAATACAGTATATCTTAATTGACTATGGCGGCAACTTCTTTTTGTTTTGAGAATATCGTCCTGGCCGATACACATATCGTCCAGGCATATATGTTAATGACGGATGCCTTAATTAAGAATCCTTGCTTATACTTTCTGTTTTAAGCCTGATCGTCCAGGCCGATATGAGTAAAAAAAAAGATTCTAAGTCTCTCAAGTGTGTGTGTGAAGGGTTACTTAGCATCAGTCTCTTTGACCATTATAAGTAGACTCAAGAAGTGAAAAACAAAAATACATACTAACTCAACCCTAAACCTACGCAATCCTGAATTGGCTTCATCTTGTTCGTCCGATCTTCGATTCCTGAAACGTTAGAAGCAACAAGCAGTCCAAGAGAAATAATGTTTGTCAATCATCAAAACATAAGCCATGAAAATAGATTTGCAACAATCTCCCCCTTTTTGATGATGGCAAACACAAGTAGGAAAATATCCAAAAAGGTTCATTAGAATTTCAAAGTTACAAACAACTTTTCCTACCACACCCTCTCCCCCTTTTGTCGTCACAAAAAGAGGGTCCAGATATAAAAGAAAAAAAACAAACAAAGACTAAAAAGCAAACTACAAAAAATAGGAAACAAACAACAGAAAGCACATAATAAAACAACGAGGGATCTTGATCATCAGATGGATGTGGTGGAGGTGGCTGCTGAAAGTAGCTGGCAAGCGTGGTAAACTGAGCATTGAACCAGGCGTTGTCCTGGTCATGCTGCTGCTGGTGGTGAGTAAGAAAACTATCAAATCGGGCTAAATCCTCAGTGCGGTGCTGCACGTAGCGGGCAATGTCCTCAGAGTGTTGCTGCTCCTATGCATCAATATAGGCATCAAAGAGGGTCTCCCATCGATCAAACCTATCAATTAACTGGTCAACCGGCGAGTGCTGGTGGAGAGGAACCGGGTCAGGAAAGGGAGTGGGAGCGGGAGCCTCCTCCTCTCTAGCCTCCCGAGGTTCCTCAGGGTGGAGACGAGTACTGTGAAGGGTACTGAAGGAACTGTTTGAGTAGAAGAGAGTTGGGAGGTTTGGTGGAATAGGATACTGAAGTTGATATTTGATTTCAAGGACATAGGCTATGATGTGTCCTAATGATAGATTGGGTTTCCTCTTGTGACCAGGATCACGGATTGTGGTTAAGTGATCAATGTATCGAAAAATTAGGTCCGCAGTATTGAATTCTCTAGGAGCCATGATGTAGAAAGTAGTGAGGGAAAGTAGAGTGGTGATGTGGATTCGGTCCCCGGGTTTTGGAATTACGGAGGTGCGAAGGATATGTTGGATTGTCCTAGCATCTTTGACTAAAGAGCTAGTCTCTCCAATATGGTAAGGTGCATTGGTCTGGCGAAGAAAGTGATTCGTCGTGGACCAGTCAAGATCAGGATCTGAGACAATTAAGTGCAGCTTATCCCCGGTGGTGGATAGCTGTAAAAGATCAACACAATCCTGATATATGATTTCAACAGGGCATCGATTCACATAGGAGGTCAGGGCTGTAAAGGTAGGGTTAATGCGAAGGTTTGCAAAAAACTCTCAAAGAAACTCTGTATTGAAAGGGAAAGTAAGAGACAGAATGAAGCAAAGGGAGGTGTGAGCGAAAAGATCCATTACCGGGTATGAGATGTGGGCAGGATTGATGATTTTGGAGACAGTTATCTCACACTCTTTGTAACGATGGTAGGCGGCTTCATCTTCTTCTTCCCTGAAACGAGGGTCAATCCTTACCCTCGAAGAACTCCCAGAAGTTTGTCGGACACATTTCCCACCAGCCATAGAGAGGAGTAAGCAAGAAAATACAAGAGGAGAAAGGGTGGAAAGTGAAAACCATGGCTGGAACGGCCAGAATTTAAAGAAATAACCATATCGTCCTGGCCGATCACAGAATCGTCCAGGCCGATATGGCTCAATAATTGTGTACAGGTTGATTGGTCAAAAAGGAAGTCCAATCGTCCGGGCCGATCAAACATCGGCCAGGATGATTAGACACAGGCAATCATCCCGAGGAGTCAGGCCGGACGACCATTGAAAAAGCATATCGTCCAGGCCGACTAGGTGTATCGTCCAAGACGATGCACAATAATTGATCGTACCGGCCGAAGTTAAAACATTTTAAATCACTGCCACGTGTATCGTCCAGGACGAATAGTGGATCGGCCCGGCCAATTGTCCAATAATGGATCGTTCGAGACCGAATTTAAAGATTCAAACGTGCTGACATGTGGATCGTCCAGGACGATCCAGTGTATCGGCCAGGACGATGCACATAAATTACATCGGCCAGACGAAATAATCTATCGGCCAGGACTATCATCAAGATTACAACAGAGTTCGATCATATCGTTCAGGATGATATAGGATCATCCAGGACGATGAGTTACAGCCAGCACAGAAATGTTCAGCAGATAGATTTTGAAGAGAATTTGCCCTATCGTCCAGGACGATAATGGTATCGGCCAGGACGATATGACTAGAATTTGAAACCAAGGAAAAGATGATGATGATCAAGGCCTTCAAAAATAAAACAAAAGAAAAACAATCAGAAAAACACAGTAAAAGAAAAGCAAAAACACAAGGAAAATCAAAAAACGAATATTTTTGGATTTTAATTTTTCTATTTTTTTTTTTTTTTTTGTTATGGAGTCATCATATGAGAAATTTTCATAAATTTAAACTTTTAGAGTTCCAAGAGATCAAGGAATTTTAACAAATCCCAATCAGAAGAAGGTAGAACATCTGATTTTGTTAACCCTAGATCAGACATCCTTCAGGGTACAAAATTCTTTTGGAAAACAGAGGCCTAACTCAGAATAACTAAACAGGATAAGAAGATCCATTCAAGACCTGTTTACAAAGAAAATATCTCATAGTTAATAAAATAAAATAATTTTTCTCAATCATGGAAATTGAAATCAAGTCTTTGAAAGCATCACATAATCAATGAGTTCTCTAAGTTTTAAGAGTTTTAGCAAAGAGAGGATAGCTTGCATTTAGTGGGCTCATTTTATGCCTCTTGTCACTTTGATTGGCTCTTTGAGCATCTTTTAATTTTTTTTTTTTTTTTTGATACACTTTTGTGTATATAGTTTTCTTTTCAATTTGGCTTCATTGGCCTCTTTCCTTTTTAACTCTTGCAAACTAGAAACTTTTTAATGTACCCTTAAAAAAACTTAGTTGTGAGTATATCCTCCAAATATTAGAGAATAGGAGCTCTCTCTCTAACATAGGGAAGAACAATCCACAACACAAAATCAAAATCATGTGATGAATACAATAGCAAGATTTCAAAAAACTTGAAAGATTTAAAATAACTTTGGCTATTATGCATAAGATAAATTAATGTAACAAGATAAGAAAAGGATCTTAATTAAAAAAAATATATTGGTTAAACTGAGTTTAGAGAAGAAAATCGTACCACTAAACAAGATCGACAGTATTTCTCCCTTTAACCAATTTAGAAAAGCTAAACACTATCTCCAAAATCTAAAAGCTTAAAAAGATTCACCATATGTGACACCAAACAAAAATGAAAATAAAACAAACTAGAACAACACAAAGCAAGCACAAAACTAGCACAAAAATAAGAACAAATAACACAAAAACTAAACATTTAAAGCAAGTTATAAGGCAACGAATTTAAGCAATTTTTGAGCTGCCAGCCTCCTTATGTCCAGTTATCCTATGCTCTCACGAGTTCTTTGGTGAGAGCACTTCTGCAAAACTCAACAACAGTCAGATTTAGGAACCCAAATAGGTTTGGGCTCCTTCTTAGGAAAAGTAGAATGCAATGCAGGTATGGTATGTTGTGAATTATGCATCTTAGGTCTCCACACCCAATGTATACTACAGTGAATGGTGCAAATGTGTGAGATGTGTCCTAGCATGCCACATGAAAAACATCTAACTCCAGCAAAAGGGTTTCTTAAATGGTTTGAGTTATAATGCATCTTCATAGGTTCTAGCTTAGGATCAAAAATAGGTGTCATCCAATTTTTCTTACATGTATCCAAATCATTTTGAATCCTCAATTTTGTTTTCTTTAATGCATCATTCTCAATCCTCAAATTTTTCTCAATCTCTTTAGATTTTTCAAGATCAAAATTAAGTGAGGTGTGTGAAACTTTTAATGCCTTTTGTTCATCAATTAATTCTGAATATTTGTTGTTTAAATCATCAAATTCATCAAGAAGAGTCATGTGATTTGAATCAATCGTTGCATGATCTTTGATAATGACTACATACTCTTTCTACAAATTTACAAGTTCCACTTTTAAGCTAGCATGTGTTTTCTTGAGTTTTTTGTATGATGCATGGATTTTTTCACAAATTTCAAACAATTCATCATAGGTCGGTTTACATACTTCTTTCTCATCACTTTGCTCAAGATGATCTTCCCCTATTAAGCACAGGTTCGTTGTCTCTTCCTCTGGTTCAGTCTCAGAGGAATCAGTACCAGATTCTGCCCGTAATTCCTTTTGGATTCTCTTCTTCCTCTTCTTAAACTTAGATTTTTCCTCAATCTTTTTCTTGCTCGTGTTATCTTGAAGTGTTGGGCAATCGGCTCTCACATGTCCAGGTTTCCTACATTCAAAACAAACAACATCAGAGGATCCTTTAACATGTTTATGTTCCATACCTTTTCTCCAACTTTGATGATGCTTTTGTTTCTTCCTTAGAAAGCTTTTGAATTACCTTGTGATGAAGGAAACTTCATCGCTTTCAGACCCGGAAGATTCAGAATCCAATTTTTTGCGCCTTCAGTGCAATTGTTTTCTCCTTTTTCTTCTCAGCTGCATCAAGATTTCTTTGATTCACCCCTTGCTCGTAAGCAATGAGTGAGCCAAGTAAGTTATCAATATAATAGGTGTTCAAATCCTTAGATTCAGGGATTGCAGTGATTTTAGCTTCATAAAATGAAGGCAAGCATCTCAAAATCTTGTTAACTTTTTCATAGTTTGAAAGTTCTTTTCCTAGTGCATGCAGTGAAGTAACTATTTGAGTAAATCTTATATACATGTCAGAAATTGATTCATGAGGTTTCATACGAAAAAGTTCGTATTCATGCAAGAGAATGTTCAAACGGGATTGTTTAACTTCATTAGTACCTTCATAGGTGATGCACAATTTATCCCAAATCTCTTTACCAGTTTTGCAAGTGAAGACACGCATGTAATCCTCAGATTTTAAAGCACAGAAAAAGCAGTTCAAACATTTTGCATTTAATTGAGCTAAATCTCATTCATCAAAAGTCCATTCAGTAAACAAAATTTCAGTTTTAATACCATTAATTTCATGAGAAGGTGGAGAATAACCTTCTTGAATAAGCATTCACATGTGATAATCAGTAGATTGTAAAAACGTTGACATGCGAGTTTTCTAAAAATTAAAAAGTAGGTTATCGAACAGGGGAGGTCGGGTAATAGAATACCCTTCCGTAGTGTTATGATTCCCAAGGTTAGCCATGGATCTAATTCAAAAAGTTTTCAAATTTAAATTTTCGAATCCCGCTCTGATACCACTTGAAAGTGCTCTGATCGCACTTGAAAGTTCGTTAGGGATGTTAAGCCCTATAGAACTGTCCCAAGCTAACCAAGAGGGGGGTGAATTGGTAATTAAAATTTCTTTTCTCAAAGAATAAAAATTGCATAAACCAAAATCACGCCACAAAAATAAATGTGGAAATAAAAGTACGGAAGCAAGAAATCAAGAACACAGGAATTTAAAGTGGTTCGGTCAACTCGACCTACGTCCACTCCTTGGAGGCACCCTCCAAGTATTGCACTACAAAACGTGACTCTCCTTTAGCCGCCACGGCTAGGCGGAGAAGCCCTCACAAGAACCTCCTTTTTGCCACCCCGACAAGGCAGAGAACCTACCTCCTTTTGCTTCCTCCTGAAGCTGGCAGAGAACCACAACCAAAAGATAACTCCTTACCTCTACCGACCCTTCCACGGATGAGAAACTCTAGACGAAAAACAAGCAGGGCGATCCTTGAAGCAACTCTAGTGAATTCCCTCACAAGCTCCCCCTCACAAGATCCTCTCTCTCCCTCTCTTTCTTTCTCTCCTCAAGGTCTTCTCAAGTCAAGGCAGCAGCCAAAAGTCTTGAAAAACGTTGAACAAGAGCTCTTAAATAGAAGAGCTTCAAAGGAGCTCATTAATTGCAAGTTGCCAACTTTATCGTCCGGGCCGATATGGACATCGGCCTGGCCGATCAGTACAAATTAAAGAAGATCAGCCAGAGCATAGCCCTAGTTGCAAAACAGGACGATTGAAAATGGCTTGATTGTTCAGGCCGATCTCACGATCATCCAGGCCGATCAGTTCAAATCAGAGGAAAATCATCCTGAGAATAGCCCTGGATACGAGCTGGCCGATTTTTATCGTCCTGAAGTAACTTAAGATTTTTGACTGGATCGTCCTGTCCGATCCTGAGATCGTCCAGGACGATATGATCGTATCAATCATCCTTAATTACTCCCTTTATTTCCTGATCAATTAAGGCATAATTTGTGAATATCGTCCAGCCGATACAAGATTGTCTTGGCCGATAATTTAAAAATACAGTATACCTTAATTGTCTATGGCGGCAACTTCTTTCTATTTTGAGAATATCATCCTGGCCGATACACGTACCGTCCAGGCCGATATGTTAATGACGGCTGCCTTAATTAAGAATCCTAGCTTAGACTTTCTATTTTAAGCCTGATCATCCAGGCCGATAGAAAAAATCATCCTGGCCAATATGAGTAAAAACAAAAATTCTAAGTCTCTCAAGTGTGTGTGTGTGAAAGGTTACTTAGCATCAGTCTCTTTGACCATTATAAGTAGACTCAAGAAGTGAAAAATAAAAGTACAGACTGACTCAACCCTAAACCTATGCAATCCTGAATTGGCTTCATCTTATTCGTTCGATCTTCGATTCCTGAAACGTTAGAAGCAACAAGCAGTCCAAGAGAAATAGTGTTTGTCAATCATCAAAACATAAGACATGAAAATAGATTTCCAACAGTAAGGGCTTCTCTGCCTAGCTGTGGGGGCTAAAGGAGAGACACTTGTTTTAGTACAATACTTGGAGGGTGCCTCTAAGGAGTGGACGTAGGTCAAGGTTTGACCGAACCACTGTAAATCTGGTGTGTTCTTTTCTTATTATTGCTTCCGCATTATTTTCCTCCGCACTTTGATTTCTGTGGTGATTTTAGTTTTATCTTTGATTTTAAAGTTATCCAATTCACCTCTCTCTTTGTTAGCCTTGGGTCGGTTCATAGGGCTTAACATCCCTAACGAACTTTCTAGTGCCATCAGAGCACTTTCACCCCGCTTAGGGGAAAACTATAAAAAATTGGGCCTCCCGCCATGCTAGAGAAAAGCGTACATGGTAGGTGCCCTCATACAAGGACACCGCGGTCGTAATTTTTTTTTCTACCCCATCATGCTAGAGAAAGGCGTGCATGGGTTTTCGGGCACCAGTTCAAAATAAGCGATTTATATTTGACCCCTCCTCGCCGAAGGCATTGCAGCGGGTCCCCTTCCCACAACGCTAGAGAAAAGCATGCATGAGTTAGTTTTTCGGTCCAACACTAACGCCGAAAACAGAGTTTTGTGATTACCTGTAATGTTGCTGAAAGTTCGTTAGGGATGTTAAGCCTTATGAACTTAGTCCCAAGCTAACCAAGATGGGGTGAATTGGTATTTTAAAAAAATTCTTTTCAACAAAAGCAATATCACAAACTAAATCACACCACAAGAAAAATAAGTGCATAAATTAAAGTGCGGAAGCAATAAAACAATAACACAGAAATTTATAGTAGTTCGATCAACTTGACCTACGTCCACTCCTTGGAGGCACCCTCCAAGTATTGCACTATAAAACGTGACTCTCCTTTAGCCCCCACAACTAGGCGGAGAAGCCCTCACAAAGAAGTCCTTTTTTGTCACCCCGACAAGGCAGAGAACCTATCTCCTTTTGCTTCCTCCTGAAGCTGGCAGAGAACCATGATCCGTTGCTAAAAACCTAACCTCTACTGACCCTTTCACGGATGAGAAACTCTAGACGAAGAAGAAGCAGAGCGATCCTTGAAGCACTCTTGTGAATCCCCTCACATGCTCCCCCTCACAAGATCCTCTCTTTCTCTCTCTCTCTCTCTCTTTCTCTCCTCAAGGTCTACTCAGGTCAAGGCGGCATCAAAGATGTTTAAAAACGTTGAATAAGAGCTCTTAAATAGAAGAGCTTCAAAGGAGCTCATTAATTGCAAGTTGCCGACTATATCGTCTAGGACGATATTGACATCGTCCTGGCCGATTAGTACAAATCCCATGAGATCGGCCGGGGCACCGCCCTGTATGCAAGCTGGACGATTGAAAATTGGCTTGATTGTCTTGGCTGATCTCACGATCGTCCAAGCCAATCAGTTCAAATTAGAGAAAAATCATCCAGAGCATCGCCCTGAATTCAAGCTGGCCGATATTTATCGTGCAGGAGTAACTAAGGTTTTTGAACAGATCGACTTGGCCGATCCTGAGATCATCTAGGCCGATATGATCATATCAATCATCCTTAATTACTTCCTTGATTTGTCAGTTCAATTAAGGCATAATTGTAAAATATCATCCAGGCGCATCCAAGATCGTCCTGGCCGATTACCAAAAATACAGAATACTTTAATTATTTATGGCAACAATTTCTTTCTGCTTTGAGCTTATCGTCCTGGCCGATACACGTATCATCCAGGATGATTTGTTAATGACGGCTGCCTTTATTAAGAATCCTGATTAGAGTCTCTATTTTAAACTCGATCGTCCAGGACGATCAAAACATCGTCCAGGCCGATGTGAGCAAAAATAGAGATTCTAAGTCTCTCAAGTGTGTGTTTGTAGGGTTACTTAGTATCAGTCTTTTTGACATTACAAACAGACTCAAGAAGAGAAAAAAAATAAAATACAGACTGACTCAACCCTAAACCTACGCAATCTTGAACTGGCTTTGTTTGTTTATCCGATCTTTGATTCCTGAAAAGTTAGAAGTAACAGGCAAGCCAAGAGAGTCAAAAGTGTTTGTCAATCATCAAAACATAAGTCATGAAAAAAGATTTGCAATAGTCGCAAACATCGTAACGAATTCCCTCCTACCATACTAGAGAAAAGCGTGCATAGGTGATCGTTCGCCGCGTTGCAAGCGTCAGGAATGGGTATTCAAAGTTTAGGAGGTCATACCTGCGCGGGGTTGATGACGACGGGATGGCACAAAAATGAAACAACACATTTTTTATATATTTTCTTTTCTTTTCCTTTTCTCTTTTCTTCTCTTTTTTTCTTTTTTGACTTTTTTTTGTAAATAAATAATAATAGAGGCGATGAAAATCATAACAATACTACGCATGATTATCATTATAACTAATAACAATAACTACAACCATAAATGAGAGTAATTACTACTGTAATTAATGATGATAGAGAGCAGAGTAAGTATGAAAAACAGCATGAGGATTTTTATCTATTAATGGATTATTTTGATAGAGTTTATGGACTTTGGTTATCTTGAAATGGGCTGAATGAGGGTGGAGATGGGCCTTTAGGGATTAGGAAGTAAATTGGTTATTTGGGCTTTTGTATATACTATTGGGCTGCTGTAGATGATGGAGTGGACTCCTTAGGATGATTTGGGATGAGCTATTGAAAGTTTGTGTGTGTTGAAATGGGGTTGCTGTAGGTTTCACATGAACAGGAGCAAAGGACAGCTCTTCGCGTGGATAGGAGCAGGAGAAGTAATCATAAATGAGATGTCGAGTTAATGTTTGTATGGAAAAAGAAAAACGTAGCAGTTATATCATCCTCAGCTAGCTGAAATTAGAAAGGGAATGAGAGATAGGGCAGCATGCTGACGGATCGGCAAGGTTCATGACTTTGGTTAGGTTAGAGAGAAAACTCTCTCTCTCTCTATCTCTCTCTCTCTCTCCCTCTCTCGATCAAAAGTCAGGTTTGGCTTGGAGCTACAGTTGGAAACTAGAGGGAAGAGCAGGAGGCCGGTGTAGGAGAGATGAATGGCTTCAGGTGAAGAAGAGATGGGTTGATGCTTGAGATCGGGGCTAGCTTTGAAGAGGCAAGGTCAGATGGATGCTGAAGCTTGGTGTGAGAGAAGGAAAGCAAGGGTCAATCTTTCTGTAGAAGTCGGCAAAGGCAGTGGAACAGATGAGCGAGAGCTTTGTGTGTGGATCGGAGGAAGCAGAGAGGAGGGAGAAGAACTTGTCTGTGTATCAGGAGAGGAAATCAGCAAGAGATGCTAGTATTCATGGGGTATGCAAAGAATCCCAGCCAAGTTCTCATTTATGTCTCCTTTTAGGCGAGTGCGGGAATAGCGGAGAAGTGACTATTTTGGTGCCGAATTCAGCAGAATTTTTGCTGATTTCTGGAGAAAATCGGGAGGATTTTAGGGACTCAATGATATAAGGTATGTATGTAGGATTTCTGTTTTTCTTTCTTCTCTCTTTGAGTTTTAAAATTTTTCATACCTTCGCGGGTTGTCAGTGATGTTAACATGTAGATCGAGGCATATCATTTTTTATTTCTTTTCTTTCTTTTTTTTTTTTTTTTTTTGAAAACTCCATTCATCTTCTTTTTTTTTTATGATAATGATAAATAATAATAACAAAAACTAATACTAGCAAATAACAATGCTGAAAGTATTACTAATACAAAACCTATTCTAATAACAGGAAATAGAATTAAAACAAAATAGAATATAAGATGAAAAAGTTTGTTGTTTGGATGTAGGCTTGGGTTGAATGGAATGAAGCAGGTTTAAGTGGATGATTTGAGCTTAACTGTGAGTGGGATGGGCCTCTTTTTGTTTAGTGGACTGATTACAGATTTTCCAAGCCTAAAGATGAGTATGTGTTGGGTTACAAGAGCTTTGTTGGGTAAATGGGCCATTAATGGAATGGGCTGCTTATGTGGAGTGGATTAGAGGATAAATATTATATGGATCTTAGTGAGCTACTGTAGTGGTGGAATTATTAGGAAAAGCAGTACTAGGTAGATAGATAATGGGCTTATAAGACAATTTGGTGAATGATATTTTATATTGGGATGATGGAAAAGGACATTCACGTGGATGAAAGCTGCTATAGACAAAATTGTGGCTTTTGAGAGATTTCGGCTATGGCTTTGGGAATAACATTAGGTATCTAACTTAAAGAAACTAGTTGGAAGTTCATTTGAAGGTGCAAATGAGTGGAGCTAGGAAGGCCTGCTTCTTGGAGTCTGGGCTTTTGTTCTTGCTGCAGGAAACAACAAGAAAGTTGGAATTTCAATCTTCTGATCATTATGGACAACAGCCAAGAAAAGAAGAAAAGAATTGTGGGAGGAGGAGAGACTCGACTGAGACATGGAGAAAGCAGAGATACTCCTTGGGTTACATGGCATGAGGGAAGGATCGTGGATTTCATGTATGGCTTGGAGTCGAGAGAAGGGCAGAGATCGGAGGGCCTTTTGTGGAATCGTGGGCAGCGATCGTGAAGTGAAAGAGAGGAAGCAGCGGGAGTTTCATGTGGAAGGAGAGTGAAAACCACACCGAAGGCTTCGTTTGGTCTTCGTTTTAAAGGCGTCGAAGGGCATCGTTCGATGCTCTGCGAGGGATTTGCAGGAAATAACTGATTCAGCGTCGCATATACAGTGGTTCGTAGGATTTGCGCATGAGTTCAGCAGGATTTCAGGTACGAATGTTGGACTTTATATGCAGGCCAATAAATGCCTCCCAATAAATATGGTACGTGACTATAACAAATCACGTTTGTTGTATTCTGATTGATCCTGTGGATCTCTGGATATTTATTTTAGATGTCATATTAGAGCTTCCATTTAGTGGATCTCCAAAAGCTTATTTGGATATCACACTAAGATTTTCATTTTGTGGATCTCCAAAAGTTCATCTTTATTCTTTTATGGATTTTTAAATGCATTTGTAATATTCAGTATAACTGACATATTCGCTCTTGGTCAAGTAGAGATCCATGGGATAATGATAGCGTACTTCATACTCAGTTCCCTTGAGTGTTACTTTGTAGATCGATGTTAACATATTCCATAGCCTCCTCTTGTTCTTCTTTCACTATCATCATCATTTTAGTTCTTAGAATTTTTGTATCTGCTTGACATCCATTTATCATCTGATTGTATCTTGTCAAAATTAAATATTTTTTTGGGGATCTCGGCATACAACATGATGTCAACCTAAATAAATATCTAAAATGCCCCTAGTCTTTAGGGACATTTGTAGATATTATTAAGGATGCTTCTTTTGTAGCTTTGGCTTAAGTCCTGAGATTTTGATTCTTCTGTCCTGTGCTTTGTGCTGCGGACATTGATGGAGGATTACTTGATTTATCAATAATGATTTGTCAGGAGATTTATGTTTCTTTGGCCCTATGCTTTGTGCTTTGGCGGGCTTGATGGAGTAGATGTCGATGACCTAAACCCTTAGGTTTATATTAGGTCAGTGACAAAAATTTAACGGTCCAAAGCTTTGTGCATAGCAGACTTGTTGATGACGAAATCCACTTAGTTCAGCCTTGGGCTTTGTGTGAACTTTGGGATAGTTTTCTTCTATCCTTTGCTTTGTGCTCTGGTGGTCTTGTTGAAGAAAAATTCATTCGATCCTCGCTTTGTGCTTTTCAGATTTGTTGAAGGATTTGTAGGTTCTGAATTCAGTTGATAGTATCGAACGTGGGTAGTATCTTGATCCTTAACCACTTGAGAAGACTTTAATCTGATTACTTGAGTTCATCAGATCAGGAGAGCTGGTATTTGGCAGCTCTTCGTCCTCTGGTTACAGAAATGGGGGTTCCTCTACTACGGTCTTTCTTATGGCTTGTTGAGTAGACGGAGCTGCCAGCGATCTGGCCATATTTGAAATTGTTGGATCTGACCTCTTACACCCATTCAGGCTTCAAACTTGAGCTATGGGAATTTCGCTTCCCAATGCTGATTTCACTTAAGTTGGTAGATTTGAAGTCATCCTTTGTGGTTGAAGATTTTAGAGCCTACAAATGTTTGGTAGTTGCTCGAGATCCCTGCTTCCTACAGGAACTTTGATTCTCCAATCATTTAGGAGAATTTTGTAGGCTACGATCACTTGAACTTGTCGAACCAAATTTGCTTTCGTGTTTCCTACAGTCCCTACTAACGGGTTGACGAAGGGGGGGGTTTCACTACTACGACTTTTTTTATGGCTTGTTGAGTAGTTGGAGCTACCAGTGATCAGGCCATATTTGGGCGTGTTGGATCCGACCTTTGACACCCATTCAAACCTTATGCTTCAGGCTGTTAGAAGACTTCAAGCTTTTCTGGTTCAATTTGTTGGAGTGTGGAGCCACAAAATTCTCTTTCTTGACTTTTGAGTCTTTATTCATTGGAGAAGATGATATCTCTAGCTTTTGAAAGATCACCTGCATATACTTTGGAAAACTAATATATTGTATTTTTTAACACAAAAGAACATTTGAATTGATAATTTTAAATATTTATTTGGGGATCTCGGCATGCAGCACAATGTCAACTTGAATAAATATTTAAAATGCCCTTATCTCGCAGGGACATTTCAGAACAGAATAAATTTGAATTTTGAGATTTTAAATATTTATTTAGGGATCTCGGTGTGTAGCACGATGTCGACCCAAATGAATATTTAAAATGCACCCTCTCTCATAGGGATATTTTGGATAGGCTTTGTATCTTTGAGATTTTAAATATTTATTTGGGGATCTTGGCACGCAGCGTGATGTCGACCCAAATAAATATTTAAAATACCCCTAGTTTGATAGGGGATTTTGAAATGCATTCTTGCTATACAAGATAATTTCAAAAATATTGATGTAAGTATGCATTGATAAATGCGCACTTAAAATTTTGATCGTCATAAAATACATTAGACATGGAATTCTCATGTATGATACTTCTTTAGATGTCGGTCGTTGATGGGCGAAATGGGTCTCTGACCGTTCAGATTGATCAACTGATAAGCTCTTCCTTGGTACACCTTCTCGATGACAAAGGGGCCTTTCCAGTTTGATACAAATTTGCCACTAATTCTTCGGTGTGAGATGATTGGTCTTCTTAGCACTAGGACCAATTACCCTTCTTGAAATATCCGAGGGCGCACCATACGATCGAAGGATTTTGCCATTCTTTCTTGGTAAATTTCTAGGTTTTGTTAAGCTTGTAACTTAAGTTCAACAAGTGCGTCAAGCTCTTCCATTCTCAAGCGAGCATTCTATTCTTGAGTGAGATCATTCTGGATTGCTACCTGAAGTGATAGTAGTTCAATTTTCAATGGTAATACGGCTTCAACACCGAACACTAAAGAGTAAGGAGTGGCTTTGGTTGGCATTTTGTAGGTTGT
Source organism: Dendrobium huoshanense (assembly GCA_016618105.1). NCBI lineage: Eukaryota > Viridiplantae > Streptophyta > Magnoliopsida > Asparagales > Orchidaceae > Dendrobium > Dendrobium huoshanense. Next base: position 3,221,345 of record CM028354.1, read on the forward strand.
ACGATTGGCCCATAATGCTTCTGCCATCTTCGTATGCCACTCCTTTTTATTCTTAGTGAGGATCTTCTTCAATAATTTCACCAACGTCTTGTTGAAGGCTTTTACCAAACCATTTGCCCTTAGATTGTATATGGATGAATATCGTCAATCGACTTTATGCCTATCAACGAACTTATAGATTTTCTTACTTTTGAATGCAGTACCATTGTCTGAGATTATGCGGCGTGGCACATCAAATCTGTAGACAACATTGTGGGTAAAGAAATTGATCACATGTTCGGATGTGACCTCTATGAACGGAGTTGCCTCTACCCACTTGAGGAAGCAATTTATTGCTGCTAGAATAAAGCGATGTCATGCTGATGACAGTGGATCTATCAGCCCAATTATATCAGTGCCGCAGCACTCAAATGGCCAGGATACTACTGTTGGATGTAGAGGATTTGGTGGTTGATGTATAACATCATCGTGGATTTGACATTCGTGGCACTCTTAGCATGGTCAATACAATCTCTGACTATAGTCGGCCAATAGTAACTCATTCTCTTGATTTTAGTAGCTATCTTAGGACCTGACTAATGTGCTCCACAAAGCCCTTCGTGGACTTCTGATACCACTTTATCAGCTTCCTTGGTCCCTAGGCACCTTAGCCACATTTGATCAAAAGCTCGTCTGTATAAAGTGTCATTAACAAATGCATAATGCAATTCTCTTTTTCGGATTTGTGCGGCCATAGACGTTTATGTTGGGAGTTTATTTTCTTTGAAGTTGTCAATGAATAGCTGTCTACAATTATTTTTTACTTCAATATCTAAACAATGCCACCATGATTTTGAAGCTTGACTAGCCTTACGTCTCTTGGCCACATGATATCCTTCCGGATAATTTTCCATAATGATCTGATGGAGAGGTTGAGGGCCAACTAGAGTTTTATCCTGCTAACTTGAATCTAGAATTCCCTCTGCCTTCGGGAATTGTAATAGAGCGGGTTCTAAGATCCGACGATTGTAAACTCCGATGAATATAGGTTTCTCCTTATTAGAATTTGCCATTTCCTTAGCTAATTTGGCCAAGCAATCAGCTTTGGCATTCTGCCATCGAGGAATTTGAACAATTTTAACATTTGGTACCTGCTTCAGGAGCTCAAGGGTTCGTCGGTGGTATTAAGCCAAATCAACCTTGCAAATCTTCTAAATGCCTAAGACTTGATTTATCACTAGTTTAGAGTCACCGAAGATTTGAAGATTTTTAATTTTGACATCAATTATGATATCCAATCCAACTATTAGAGCTTCATACTCGGCTTCATTATTAGTTCGAGGTTCAGTCAAACTAAATGAAAACCTTATTATGCCTCCTTCAAGTGGTATGAGAACAAGACCGATGCCGGCTTAGGCTCTTGCAATATTTGGAGGTCGTGCAGGTTTAATTAATAATACCCCATCAAAGTATATCTCCCAGAATATTAGCTTTTCATTCTCTTCAACTTGCATTATTTGTTCGTCGGGCAAATCATTGTTTAGTGGAGAGTCTGTCGGGATAGGATGTGCAGCGAAAAAATTAGCCAAAGCTTGTCCCTTTACTGCCTTTTATGGCATGTATGTGATATCAAACTGTAATAACAATACTGCCCACCTGGCCAGACGACCTGTCAATGCTGGTCTTGTCATCAAAAACTTCAGCGGATCGATCTTCGATATCATAGTGATTTTGTGAGAAAGCATATAGTGAGGGAGTTTTTGAACTGCAAAAATCAGCAACAAACAATGCTTTTCAATAGGAGAATAACGGCTTTCTGCTCCAATCAACCTTCGAATGATATAGTAAAGTGCATTTTCCTTGCCTTCTTCATTATTCTGGGCCAACAGTGCTCCAAGGGACTCTTCTAGTGCAGTTGTATACAGTATAAGAGGCTTCCCTAAAATTGGCGCTGCGAGAATGGACAGATTCAACAGATATCTTTTGATGCTGTCAAATGCTTCCTGGCATTCTACGTCCCATTTGAAATGGAGATCTTTCTTCATTAACTTTGAAAATGGCTGGCACCTACCCGATAGATTTGATATAAATCTCCGAATGAAAGCCAGTTGTCCTTGCAGCAAGTGAAGGTGTCGAAGGTTCCTTGGTGGTGGCATCTCCGTGATCGCCTTAATTTTGTTGGGGTCAATCTCTATGCCTCGATGACGAACAATGTACCACAGGAATTTGCCGGAGGAGGCCCCGAAGGCATATTTAAGGGGGATCATCTTTAGATCATATTTTCTGATCCTTTTAAATACAATTCTGAGATCTTTCAAATAATCTTTTCGATCAAGACTTTTAGCAACAAGGTCATCTACATAATACTCAACCTTCTGATGTATCAAATCATCAAATATGTGAGTCATTACCCGCAGGTAGGTGGCACCAGCATTCTTTAGGTCAAAGGGCATGACCGTGTAGCAGAATATGCTGATGTGCGTTCTGAACGACGTATGCTTTTCATCTTCAGGAGCCATCTTGATTTAATTGTATCCTGACGATCGATCCATGAAGGAGAACATATCGTAATTTGACTTGTTATCCACTAAAAGTTCTAATACGGGGAGTGAAAAATCATCTTTTGGGCAAGCCTTGTTGAGGTCCCAGAAATCAATACAGATACAAATATGCCCATTTTTCTTCTTCACTGGGATGATATTTATGATTCAATCAGTATATTTTTCTTCTCAGATGAAGCCTGCCTCTATGAGTTTCTTTGTTTCTGCGATCTCCTATTCTTCAATCTCCAATCTCCAATCTCATTCTCCTTGGAGCTTGCTTGACGGGTGGTACATCTGATTTGATTGCTAATCTGTGAACTGCTACATCAGGAGATAAGCCAGGCATCTCAGCATATGTCCAGGCGAAGCAGTCCCTGAATTCACAGAGAAGTTCTTTTATTTCTTCTATTTTTTCTTCGGGTATGAGAGTACTAATGAAGGTTGGGCGAGGGTCTTCCTCAGTTCCCAAGTTAACTTCTTTTAACTCATCTATAGTGGCTGCCTCTCTACCATCATCAAGCTCTTCTGGTGCAGGTTCGACCTCTACGGGTTGATCATCATAATCATCACACGTCTATCATAATCATTTCAAATCATCGAATTGCATGATTGGGATGAACATTGTGAATCAATTGTTGTATATATAAGCAAGTTTATTTTCCATCAAAGGCATTCTACAAAATCATGTTATATCCTTTATAACTTTTGTATCACTTGTAAGTGATTTGTGTTTGCAGCTTCATTGTCCACCATAAGTCATTATTTGCTAGCATGAGATTTAAATGATTCAAACTTTCCTTAATTAGGATTCACATTCAAATTGGAGTTAAAACTCTTTACCATTCCATTCAAAATTTGATGTCACTTTTCAAATCAATCTTCTTTATTGTTTAATGTCTTCTTTCTTTTTTGTCCAAGTTCAAATTAAGTTTAATTTTGTGTCCAAAATGAATCTTTCTCGTTCGCTCAAGTCCCTTATCTTCTTGAAAGTTTAAGTTCGATGTTCAGTTCATGCTTGAATTCAAACTCAGTATGAGTCTTCTACATTCATCCAAATCTCCTATGGTCCTTGAAAGTTCAATTTCTTATCATTTTGGTTAAAGTTTAAGTTAGAACCCTTATTTGTATTTGTTCAAGTTTGAGTTCAAGTTCAAAAGTCCACTATTCATTTGAGTCCAAATTAGGTCCTTTGTTTACTTCATTTGAGTTCGAATCAATAAGTCTTCTACTCAGCTTTTTGTTATTGGTTAAGTTCAAATTTTGTTCATGTTCATTAAAGTAAATTGCATCATCGTTTGCTTAAGTCCAAGTCCCCTGTCACTGTAAAATCTGACAACCTCCCGGCATCACCCTCATTTAGCATAAAAATACAGGAGTCTGAGTCTTCCCACCGCACTAAAAAAAGCGTGTATGATAGGTGACCTTAGACACAACGATCGTGTCTTCATTTCCACCATGCTAATAAAAGCATGCATGGGGTCATCGAGGATACCTATTTGAAAGTACGGTTATTTTCCCACGAATGAGTTCTTATAAGCAACCCCGTCTCACCGTAGGCGTCGCACCGAGTTTCCATCCTACCACACTCAATAAAGGCATGTATAAGCAACTTTTTGGTTCGCCTCGAATGCCAAAATGGGGCTTTTGGATCACCTGCTTCGTCGCAAGCACCATGACACACTTCCTCCCGCCACACTAATAAAAGCATGTATAGGCTGTCGTTTAGTCACGTTGCAAGCATTGAAGGTGGGCTCTTGAATTTACAAAATTCACTTTTTTTTTTTTAATTCTCTCTATATTTGTTTTCTTTTTAAAAAAATAAATAAAATAATTATTACAATCATAATGATCAATAAAATTTACATGCTTAATTTATCTTGTATTGATCTCTCTAAAAAATAATGTTGTTTGAAGACTATTATCGATGAAGCGTGGCTATAGCATAGGCGATTATGTCATGATAGTATAAAAACTCTTAGAAAAATCACCCAACATGAGTTGTTAGAGGCATTCCCAAAATAGATTTCACTAAGGACTACTTATTAGATGCTTCTCGATTAGAAAAACAAACTAGCTCTTCATTAAATTCTATCAATGAGATCATTACCACAAGACACTACATGAAAACACGCCGTTATCGGTGGACTGTATCCACCGGTAACATGTGAAATCCGACGAAATCCTCGATTTCCGACGCATTTCCGTCAGATTTGCCTCCACCGGTTTGGCTCGCGTCGCTAAATATTTACCGACATTTATTTTCATTCTATAATTTTGGCGACTAATGCGTCGGTAGTTTACGTCCTATGGATCCGACGGAAACTACCGGTGCATTAGTCGCCGGAATGTCACCATAAATAAGCTACGGCTTATCTCCGGCGCAATAATGGCGTCGGAATTGGCCGGCGGATAAAACGTCGGAATAGGCGCCGGTTATTACCGGCACACCCAGAGACGCTGGAATGCTCGATCCAGTTAGTTGTATTGTCGTTTCCATCGACTTTCTGATGCCTAATCCGCCAGAAACCTGTAGCATTGACAAAAAAAATTGCCTTCCCAACCAATAATCAAATTTCCACACCTGCAAACCTATATGAAACCACTTCCAGATAACAGCTATACACATAACAGATATAAACAATATCAATATATACTCATAAAACATAAATATGCATGTTCACAGAAATAAACAAGTTCACAGAAATGACTAAAAACATCACATATTATTCAATAACACATGTTCACAGAAATAAACAAGTTCATGTAAACTAAACTAAACTACTCTGACTCTTTGGACTCCTCCTCAGCTGGAGCTGCCTCTTTTCCACTCATCTGCTCCCTCATTCTACGCATTTCATCCAACAACTGATTCTGTTGCTCCTACATCTGCATCTACATTTGAACATGTCCTAAACCCTAAAGCAAAAAGATATGGACTTGAGGCAGATCCTTGATGTAATCCACACAAAATAGGAAAATACTAGGTCAAACCACCTTGTGATTGAACACAAGTAATAGCTCATGCATATACCTTAAATGAACAAAAAAAAAACCTATCCTATATCAAATTACATAAACCACAAAAAAAAAAACAGGAGGGAGGCGATGGGAGGGAGACAACGGAGAGGAGGAAACTCACAGTGAAAAAGGGCTTTCCCTGGCGACGAATGCAATGATCGTCGGCGATGTCCGGTGATCGGCAACACAAGTCGGCAACGTCGATCTATGGCGGCGAGCGGACGGAGGGCGACGAGGGAGAGAAAAAGTTCTGAGAGAAACGAACGAAAGAAATGAGCAGCCGTTGGGTTCGTGTTCAGAAATAAGGGTTTACCCTGGCGGATTTTCCGGTGTCTAGGACGCCGCAAACATTTCCGGTGCAATATGCATCGGTTTAAAGTCGTTGAGTTTAAATACGCCGGCATTTTTTTTCCGCCGGTACTGCACCGGTAAGTTTTCGCCGCAAAGTGCGCCGAAACAATAAATTATTGTTATTTACCAGCGTCTTTTGCGGCGCATAATCCGTCGGTATTGAACCGGCGACATTTGCGCCAGAAAAAACGTCGTAGATATTCCTTCGCATTATGCGCCGCTGCAGGCGCCGTATTTCCGTCGCAGCTTTGTCCGCCGGTAATTTTCGCCGGTAAACGCATGTTTTCCTGTAGTGAGACCACTAAATATTTTGCATATGGATTTGTTCAGACCGATTAGTACAGCTAGTCTATGGGGTAAGAGTTTTGGATATGTGATCATAAATGATTATTCTAGATTCACTTGGTTCAGATTCGTAGCACACAACAGTGAATCATTTGATGGGTTTAGAACATTCAATACTTGGATTCAAAGGAAATTTGGTTGTGTGATAGCGACATTTCATAGAGATCATAGTGGAGAATTTGAGAATAAAAGGTTTGAATCATTTTATAGAGAATATGAAATTAAACATAAATTTTTTGCCCCTAGAACCCCTCAGTAGAATGGAATAGCTGAAAAGAAAAATACAATATTGGTTGAAGTTGTTAGGAAATTGTTAATAGATTATGGCCTTCCTAAATATTTTTGGTAAAAGTAGTGAATACTACTTGTTATATTTTAAATAGGATAAATATTAGATCAAAAAAATAAAAAACACCATGTGATCAATTATTTAAAGGTAGGACACCAAATCTTTCTCATTTACATGTGTTTGTACTTATCAATGGAAAATTTGACTCTAAGACAGATGAAGAGATATTTTTAAAAATATAAGACCTGAGCATAGACAATCTAGTTGTCAAAATAGGAAATTGAGAACAAAATAGTATCTAGACTCCATTTAAAACAATTGCGACCAAATTGAGATGAGCCAAAATTATCAAAACTACCTTCATTATAAAATAGCTTGTGAAAATTTCAAAACCGAATATCAGACATTTGATAACTGCTAAGTTTTGCTTCTAAGAAGCAATAAAAAAATGACAAACTTGAGGGAATAGATCATATCTTCATAAATGAGTACCCTATCTAACCCATTAAAGCCTCTCACATTATATATGCTGCTAAATAGGAAGCAAAAGGAGGAAATATCATTGTGTTTTGGAGGTATGTGGTTTCTTTTAGTGTTTTCATATGGGAAACAGCAGACAAACGGCTGCATGTGCTGTAACTATTGCACCACTGACTTTTACAAACTGCCAAAATAGAATTCTTTCCGGTTTTGTATCTCCATATTTTTTAATTGTAGTGTCTTTGTTCGATATTATTGCCAGCTGGTTGGCTCAGGCTTCCTGCTTATATTTTATTATGTAGAAAAATTGGATTAGAATTTGTTTTGGGGACATTTAGATCAATTAAGTCAAATTCATACTTATCATACATGTAAGATTTAAATCTAAGACCTCTAAATTGATAGCCAATGCTCACAACCCATAGATGGACTATGTGATTAGAATATTTAATTATATATAAATTTTTGATTATAATATATTATTATGTGCTAAAATCATATTTAATCATAATAAATTTTTTTTTAAAAAAAAATTATTTTAAAATAGATATATTTTATGAATAAAAGATCAATTTTTATATTACATTCATTTTAAAATTAAAGTTTTTTAAAAAAATTTATCACAATCAAATTTTAATTCGAGATATTCATATCTAACTATAATTTTCCTTTTTAAGTATTAAAGATGAAAAATATCTAAATCAATTGGATTAGAGTATTTTGTTATGTAATGATATATCATTAAAAAATTATCTAGATCGGGCACGAATCTAGATGTGAAGATGAGTTGGAGGCTTCAAAAATTAAAATCAGGACCATTCGAGCTCCGATTTCAGAATGCTTATAAACAAATTAAACATCTCAAATAGACAAATCCAACGACACCAAACTTGATCCAATCTGATCCTAAATAGGCCCAAATGAAATGACCAAAGTCTATTTAGAAGCTTCAAAACATTAATTGGATAACCAAAAGATATCCAAATATGACATACTTATAGTCGAATCGACCAGCTCGATGGGACGAAACAAACCAGCCCATGATCACCGAATTCTTACATCATTAAAGCCCCCAAATGCTCAATAAATGTTCTATGATCAAGGGAATTAGTATCGGTCGTCCATTGAAACACTCTCATCATGCCCTTGAGCTTCTCTCTAATATTTTCTAGTCATGCCACTCACAAAAAAATTATAAATAGACCTCTTATTCTTTATTAGAGAAAAAAGCGGGAGGAAATGAGAAGAAGAATCTGAGATCTCTTGTTCATTTTCCATCCTTTTTCGCTATCGATGACCAGCAGCAACCAACATCATCATCAATGTTCGACATCAGAAACCATTGACATATCTATAATACTGTCAAGATTGTCTCCAATTGTCGTTGATCTTTGTACTTTCCACGTCTTTAAAAATGAAGAAAAGATGGATTTTGTATCACTTGTTACATAGTGAATTTTGCAACTGAGCTAGTCCCATGGTTTCTCTTCTCCAGATTTTCCATGTAAAATATTCTTTGATCCTATAATTTTTCTTTGTTCGTGCTGGAGTTTTGGGCATTGCTATGACGTAAATTCAATCCTATCTACTCAAAGTTTCTAGCACTTAATATGTAGAAATGTTTTTTAGGATTAGATTATAATATTTTAATTAAAATTTAATCATGATGAATTAATTTTTTTATTTTTTTAATAAATATAATATATGAAAAAAATCAATTTTTATATTGCATTTATCTTAAGAAAATATAAAAAATTAAAAATTATATTGAAGTTGACAACATTGTATTGATTTTTTGGAACCCATCAATTGGGATTGACATTAAAATCAAAATTGAGTAAAATATTGTTCTTAGTAATTTTGAAAAATTGATAATTTCTCTATATATTTTTACATATTTAGTAACATAATGAGGTATATTAGTAAATATAATCAATAAATTTGTATACATATAAATTTAATCAAGCCATGGTTGGAAACTTGTTTGATTCATATCCGAACGTTGCCCAAACTTACTCAATATGATTCTACCCATGTTTCAACATGGTCTTGTTGCTCGAATAAGTTTTAAATCTTGTTCAAACTTATGTCATTCGAGGGGTATTTTTTATTTGAAATAAAATTTTAAATATATTTAAAAAAAACAAATAGATATACCTCTTCAATTGCAACTATTACGAGGTATAAAAAGTCAAATTGCCCAAATGCTTTGGAGAGGAAGGTTCCCTATCCCAATCTTTCTCTCTCAATATGCTAAAGTATTTAGCACCAAAAGGAGTTTGTTAACATTTTGATGTTTTGATGACTAACAAACATTTCAAAATTGTTCATAAACTCTAATTTTATTATTTCAAGGTTAATGTTTCATTTGTGATGACTTTCTTACTGCTTCTTAAAATAATTTTTAAGTATAAAATTGTAATTTTTTATTTAAAAACTGTCGTACAAAATAATAAAAAAATCATCCTAAATAAAACATAAATATATCACTAAGAACTGCTTGCAGCTTATGTTGTATGTAACAGCTAAAAAAATATGTAAGTACATAACGTCTTGAGTTCGGTAGAAGCTGAGATTTCAACGGTTGGTACAATGATGCTCCCACCAAAATATTTAGAATCGTTCTATTGTCTTTGTCGTGTTATGAGTGTTTAGTAATCAATTATTCTGCCTTAAAAGTCACGCAATGAAAAAATTATTATTCCTAAACAAAATTTTAACGCTCGTATGTGCAATATGTCTTTCTCCTTTGTTTGACATATTTAAGCCCAAAGGATCTAAAAGAGAAGGGACTCGGAATAACGTGTGCGCTTTTAACTAGATTTACTTCAAGTCTTTATTAGTTCAGCTTTTCAAATCTTGCTGTTTTCTGTGTTCTGTCACAGAAAACACAGATTCAATCCATAAGCTTAGATATTCCAGCTCGTGTCTTAGACTTCAGTTTGGAACAGCTTTTCTACTGTTTTTAGAAGTAAATTTTTAATATAAAAATTTTTGAATTAAAATTTTTAACGTTAAAAAACTGTTTTCAAAAATAATACAAAAACCATTCCAAACGAAACCTTAGTCAGCCATTTGCACCAATTACTAATCAATTGTTTCACGTTATAAAAGAATATAATCGTACGTATTCTCAGAAAGCCACTATTTCAGTTGTCTGTCATTATCATCAGTTTAAACAATCAGGTTTTATTTTTGGGTGTTCATTTTATTGATTTGAATACGATTTTGAGAATTATTTCACAGCTACTTCAGCCCGAACCAGCACTTTATTTTAAGGAAACAAAATTTGCTAATAATCAATGAAAAAATTGCATTGACAAGCAATTGCCAAGGACTGACAACGTTAAAAAGAAAAAATATATATTGAATCAGAATAATATAAAACTTAGCGAGTAACGTCAAACCAAGAGGAGAGAACTCGAATGAAATGCAAATACCTGCTAAGTCTAGAATGCCAATCATCAAGATAGTTATTTGTTAGGAAAGTTGCTATTTGCATATTTTACATTATTGCAACTTGTATAGTTTTGATGATTCCAAATATTATTGTTTTATGTGTTGTTATCTCCTAACATTTTTTGGAAGATTTGTTTTTGCTCTTGTGTGTACTAATATTTCAGGAAAATCGAACCCCAGACTACGAAGACTTCAAATCAGATTCAGTATGAGATACTCTGTGAATTTGAAGCTTGTACTTTTTATTTGAATTAAATTTGAGAGAGAGTGATTGTAATTGAGTGAATAAATATACACACACTTAAAAGGAGATCTTGAAAAAGTTTTTGTACTGATCGTACGGGACGAACATTGTTCGTACGGGACGATCAGATCAGTTATCTCCTTGTAAGAGCAATAGAACGGACAGGAACTGAACTGGAAAATTTTTCTAAGGACTGATCGTCCAGACGAAATCATTTTTCGTCCCAGGACGATGGGTTCTCTGTAAAATTTTTGTCCAGACGAAGTCCAGTTCGTCCAGGACGATGGGAACCGACTATGGCAGTTTCTGGCAAAGTTCTGCAGTTTTCGGAACCAACTTTTGATATAACTGTTCGTACCGGACGAAATTTTTCGTCCCGGGACGAACCAATTTCGTCCAGGACGAAATTGGTTCGTACAGATGAACAAATGGTTCGTACGGGACGATCCGGTGCGCAGAAAAACATGTTTTTAGCAGTTTTTTGAGCGGTTTTTCATGTCCTTTCTATATAAGGAGTCCTAGAAACTATTACAAGTGCCTTTGAAGTTGTTTTCTCTTAAGAGGGGTCATTGAGTGTGAGAGTTTGGGAGAGATTGTAAGAGTGAAGAGTGAGAGATCAAGTGAGGGGTTTGTGAGGGATTCACAAGGTTACTTGAAGAAGAAGATCTCTTTGTTTCTTCCCATCTCCTTTGAAGGCTCTCAAGTGAAGTTCAACAACATCGGTCCGGTTCTCTGCCGACACTTGGAGAGTGTAAAAGGACGACAAAGTGTATTTTTGATAGCCATTGTGTCTTTGTTCTTTGGGAGAAAACTAGAAGAGAGAACTTGAAAGGGAGAGAGGAAAGGGTGGAGTTTGAGAGGGAGAAGATCCTTGGAGGGGATTTCAAGGGAGTGTGAAGGGGATATTCACACGGTTGCTCCGGCAAACTTGCACTTCAGTACCATCGGATTCAAGGGTCGTCTTGAGGGAAGTTTTGGCGAGAAGAATATCTCTTTGGTGTCAAAGAACCCGGCTACTCCGCCGCACCGGGGAAGGTGGAAGTGATTTTGTACAGGCTTCTCCGCCTTGCTGTGGGGGCAAAAGGAGAGTCACTTTGTGGTATTAGTGCAATACTCGGAGGGTGCCTCCGGGGAGTGGACGTAGGTCAAGGTTTGACCGAACCACTATAAATCTGGTGTGTTCTTTCTTATTTTTCTTTCGCATTTAATTTCATTGCAAGTTGTTTACTGTGATTGAAAAGTTTATTTTTTAAACTTTAAATTTAACTTGCATTAATAATTAAAAGGTTTTCTAAAAATCCAAGAGTAGAAGTATAATTTTTAAATTACCAATTCACCCCCCTCTTGGTTAGCCTTGGGACATTTAGTTAGGCTTAACATCCTAATTACTGGACCCAACATTATTAAGTTTAGTTTGAAATCTAGTAAATCTAAAAGAATGGAGATTTTTTTTTTTCAATTAGTACCCCAATGATAAAACACCAGCTAAAACCTTTAAACCACTAAACCAAGTAGGATTGTATTAGAATCATGAGATTAGATAAAGCCTTAATTATCAATTAGGCATAATTCGAGGTATTAAAAGTTTCAACATCTGAGATACTCCATGTGCTAAACTACCACACTATTTTGCATACTTTAGTGGTGAAGTCTCGAAGTCAGCATCCCATTCACGCCGAAAACACGTTATTAACGGCGGACATAATACGCCGGTAAAGTTAAAATTTCGACGGAAAAATTACATTTTCGTTGGATTTCCATACGATGGTAATCTACAATTTTCCTATAGTGTCTATTCCTAAAAAAAAAGAACTCTATTCCTATGGCCGCTTGGGCATCCCTCTTGCGGTTAGTGTCCTCCATGTACTTCTTTTTGCAGCTGTCATTAAGCTAGATTACAACCTTTAGCTATGGGTTGTGCAGAAGTTACATTTTCATCCTTCTCTAAATTGGAGTTTTCTCATGTCACTTCCCATATACCGTTGCCTAGTCAATGGTTTTCAGCGTCTCTTGCACCTAAGGCTTTAAAGAATATTTCCACGGGCAATATTTAAACTAAACCACTTTAATAATTTAATTAGTAACTAAACCAACAAAAAAAATTAAAGTCGCCAAAATTGCCTATTTAACATGTGATTGGCTATGATTTGACGAAACAAGATTAAAGAGAGTCAACCGCCCTTTAGGCTTCTATCTCAAAAAACAAAGCCAACCCCACATCTAGGGCTGTCAAAATCGGGTTATGGGTCGGGTTTGCGTCCAACCTGAAACTAACCCCGGGATTACTTAACTGTTGGCTCCAAAAATTCATCCCCGGCCTCCGCCCGCACTTTATGCTTTTTCTTCGGTGAGGGAGCTTTAACGGATTTAAGTTTCGGGGTAAATTTTGGAAGGCAGATGGGTTTGTAGATAAGACACTACTCAGAGATTTCGCCCTCATTTTGCGAGGACTTTATGATCTAAGTTCTAGTTTCCTATAGGCGCAAGCCCCTAGAGTTAATTACCCTTCTCGATAACGAGAGAGAACTTTCGATTAAGGCTAGTCGTCCATCAGATACGTATAAATATGTGTTATCTGGCATATAGTAGCATCGATGGGTTTTGGAATTGAAATGTTTGGAGGTTTAGAGATTTGGGAAGAGTTGATAGTTAAAATAAAAATTTCACTATCTCATACTTAAAGCGGATGGTAGGGGAATGGGTGATAGACCCGATCAAGATCTCATGATTCCGTCATCTCGGGCCATCGTGGTCCCTGGTCTACTTAGTCAGAGGAGGTAATCGACCCAATCTGAAAGAAGGATCCTTGTCGGCAGCCATGGTTTGCTTTGTCCAAGGGTACCTTATAAACCTAGGGTGAATATTTGTCTAAAGGGACAAATTTGAATCCACCTTAGCTAATAGAGGATTTTGTGCCCTATCGATCATATCCTATTGATTCATATCTCAAGGATTTGATGTCACTAAGGAGCGTATTGGCTCAGGCCATAACTGATATTTCGTGGTACCATTTGGAGGCAAAATCACTTAGTTCAAAGGGCCCCGGGTCATAACCGTTTATTCTGCTATGTCATTTGGTGGCAAAACCGCCAATTAGAGGATACGTACCACATCCTTAATGGTAGGAGATTGTTTGAGAATGAATCCTAATGATATTTTCGACTAGGCATTAGCTCTATGTGAGCTGAAGTATTTTTAAATTTGTCCACCTCGGCAAACTATTACGGAGGGTGGATGGATTTTTCTTTGAGCATTTGATGGTTGAATTTCAAATTTTAATTATTTTTGGATTTTGGAGATTTTGGTGGAGTTTTGAGGTTTTGATAGGCATTTAAAAATTTGGGAGGCACTTGAAAATGTTTGTGAACCCCTCCAGTTGAGATCTAAATTCAACACGGCCGAACCTTGTCGACCCTATCAACTTGCCGATAGGGGATCAGGTTCAATAGGCTTTGTGCCCTTGTTTGTGAATTTTCTTTGTTAAAGGCCTTAAAGGCCTGATATGAATGTATAAAATAAATATTCCGGTCAACTTCATGACCACATATTTATTCAATGATTTGAACCCTATCTACTCCTATTTACCTGCTTAGGAGCATCAGGTTTCGTAGGCTTTGTGCCTTTATTAGTGAATTCATATTGTTACAGGCCTTAAAGGCTTAATATAAATATATTAAAACAAATATACCGGTCACCACAACTGTATATTTTCTTAGTGGTTTGAACCCTGTCAACCCCTATTGATCCATATGGAAGGATCGGGGTCGAACTTGAATTCACTTGTCGACCCGCACAGCATCCCTAGACATCACGTTTGTACCAATAATACGCTTGTCGGGGCCCATGCAGGTTTTATGATTGCTTTTACCCCTTTTAGTGTACCTATGTGTATATAATCTACGGTTCATATGCAGGGGTATTTTGGACATTCGACGGGTCTTCTATGAGAGCTCATAGAAACTTGTACTTGTTGTAGCTCTTTCACCACTTTCCTATTGGTGGTGTGTTGGATGTACGACATTATTCCTCGAGGGACTTCTAAACCTCAATAATCTTATCCAACCCAACATTCAAGATCAGGTTGAACTGAGATTCACTCACTCCATAATGACTGGATCTGGCTTTCTCTACCCAAAATTTGTATGAGAACCAACAAGTAACTCCCCAATATGTCGTTATCATTATTTTATGTTATTGTCTTACATAAAGAATCAATCTTCTTAATCTTGGATGATTGTGCCCTTGCTGACGTCGATATGTTCATCCCAAAAACGATCGTTGTAGCTCTTGACGTAGTTGGAGTAGTGTATATACTTTTTACTTGTAGTTGTGGGTTTAGATTACCAAGATTTATATTTTCTTTTAACAACACATTTGCCAAACATTGATCATTAATTCCAGTAGGTGCCATATAGTGTGTGATGACATTCATTTCAACACATCTAGATGTATCAATCCTTTTCAACCAACCATGTTGAATGTGGCATAGAACTCCTACAATGTCATTGCATCCTTCTGCTTATGGGGTTTAAATGTATCTACTTGCCATCATATTGCTATGGACTATGCGAATATTCTAGTATTGGTTATGCGCTTCCGTATATACATACAATGAATGCTCTCGACTGTAGGCAAGTTTATTGTATTCTTCTACAAGTCAACTTTCTTTATTTCCAGAGAACTATCGCACTCCTTCAAGAATGGATTGACATTAATTGTAGGGGTGTCCCAATATTCATCATTTATTACAATGAACTTGTTGGTAGGAGACCACATTGTTTGTGAGGATTGTTGTATCTTTTGCATAATTTATAAAAATATAACATGCTGATCATCCTCTTCAACATGCGGCTTGCCTCACTGTCAAAAAGACTTCGCATCCCTTCACATGTATTAGCTAATAAACCATTGGATCTTTTATTGCATTTTAACATAGCTTGTCTTTTGTGTGTTAACTTCCTTCATTGATATTTGTATGTTGATTGGCATGTTGATCCCTTGATACTCCAATGTGATTTTTTACTGTCGATTGTGGACATATCATTACTTTCTTCATTCAATCTTTGCTTGTAAAGAGGTTACATTCATTGCAATTAGCTTAAATCAATTATAAGCATGATATGTTGAAATCCGCAAGCCTTTTGTTTGATTATTGATATCCATTAGAACGATTTAGGTCTTTACTTAGCATTTACATTGATATAATGGAGTATTTGCTAAGTTAAAGCCCCATTCCATAAAATTGAGTTCAAGTTCTCTTGCATCAAGCTTCATCAATTCATTTTGAATTCAACTTGAATTCTTAATTTATCTTAAGTTCAATGTTAAATTTGAATCCAGTTCATGTTCAAGTATAAGTCTTCTATGGTCCAAGTTCTAGTTTGGATCATGCTCCTTTTAGTTCTCTTTTGAATTTGAGTCCATTATTGTTCAAATTATGCTCACTTGAGTTCAAATGCTCAAGTTCAAGTTCAAGTAGGTTGAGTCCTTGTTGAAGTTCATATTCATTTAAATTTAAATTTATTTAAATCAATTTCATCAAGTTCACAAGTCCCAAATTTCCCTTTGGGTTAAATCAAGTCCAAGTCCAAGCTCACTTGAGTTCAAGTTCATTTTTTTTGTTTAAGTCCTCAGCATTTTCAAATGAAATTTCAGCAGCCTCACGGCATCTCCCTCGTTTAAGGGAAAAACTAAGTGGCAACCTTCCCCTCGACACTACGCGAGCGCTTCAGGTAGGTATCAAAATGACACCTCGGTTGCAATTTTTTTATTTTTAAAATCTCCATCCGCTATATGAGCGTTTAACGATTTTGAGTACATTTTTAAAAGAGCACAAATTACATAAAAAGCACAGTCCCCCCCCCCCCCCCCCCCCACTGTACTACATGAGCGTTTGGGGGTACTTATTTTAAAAAAAAAAAAAAAATTATCCCCCTCGTCACAAGAGCCGCACCGATTTCCCTCCCTACAATGCTACGTAAGCACGTAAGAGGTTTGTCGGCCCGTTGCAAGCATTGAAGAAGAATTTTAGGTTCGTCGCAAGCGTCGCACCGATTTCCCTCCCTATAACGCTATGTGAGTGCGTAGGGGATTTGTCGGCTCATTGCAGAATACATGGGAGCCATACATAGCAGAGATCTGCACTCAAGAAGCTCCAGTTTGCCTTTTATCTGAGGAAATATGGCTAGCCAAAGTCCCCATTATAAGTTTAAAGAGAGTTAAGTGGCATCTTCTAGATCGAGTTCTCCAACAATTTGGATACTTCCCCACAACTGACATGATGCCCATGGAACCTTCATTCATTAGAGTTGACGGGTATGGAAGGCTGACACATACTGGGCTTTATACTACCAGTTATATATAGCCTTGTGTGAGAGTAGGAGAGAAAACATTGTGGCTAGAGTTGACCGTGGTGGTGACTATGACTTCATGGTGAAGCAATACTTGGCTTGGTTTAGATCTTGGGCTACATTTTACATGCTGAAGTCACCTATTGAACAAACCACTAAGTACTACACTAGAGCCATATGGAATGTGCAGCTTTGCATATTAACATAAACTTACTATTCTTACGTAAACTAACATATTCCACATACACTTGCAGAGGGATTTTTTTCTTCAGATAGAGAAGAGATTATAGTGTTATTTCGAAGGGACTGAAGATACTCTTATGCAGCAAGATGTTAACTTCATAGGGGAGCTATGCCACAGTTTGAGAAAGTAGATGTACATTGATGATGATCGATACTTCTAGGAGACTAAGTGTGAGTTTGGAATGGTGATAGCTGTCAATAAAGCAGGCTGTGAAATTATTATACAGAAAGTTTCTTTCTGAAGTTGTTGTACATAAATCATTATATTTTGTTTGGATAGTATAACTATCAAGCTGTTGTGTTGCAACTGTATGCGAACAAATTACAATGATGCCTTTGTATATTTACATGAAAAAAAAAACTTGTAAAATGTAAAAAAAAAATTAAATCTATATAATAACAAATTAATAATTTAAAATTAAAATATGCTGGTGTTCAAATATGAATGTCTAAAAAACTCTACGAATATTTGAAACCTAACATTATCACTGCATTTGACAAAACAATTCTTGAAATAAAAAGTAAAAAATGCACATACTAGCTAAGGTTCTCCAAAAAAAAAAAAAAAAAAAAACTAGCTGATGCCTACGAAACCTTGGCAGCTCAACTTCCAAAACGCAATGTTGGAACTGGAGATGCTTCACTTAATGTTATTTGATCTGATCTTTAGCCTTGACCTTTATTTATTTCTTGTTATAATTATGGAGTTCTTGCCATCAAAGTGAAGATTATGTTTGACTGGGATCACAAAGGCAAGTAGGGGCCGACCACTCCTTCACCTAATTTGGTTACAATCCAACCACCCAAGGAGGAAGAAGAGTATGGAAGACCTCCATCATTGACTATGCCTATTGAGATTGAAGTCTCTGCTTAAATTTATGAAGTGCTTTCCTTTTTCTGTAGACTTTTCAAAACAAGCTTCTATTGTTTTTGCCTCCTCTGAATTTTGTTCATGTACTGATGAAACTCTCACATTTGGATTTCAAACAGTTCTTTACATAAATCAACAAGGATTGTATTAAGAAGCTTATTTCAATTTTTTTTCTTTTATAAAAGCTAATTGCCTCAAACCCAAGCTCTTCATGTTCCTTCTTGTTAACCGGATCTCCATCGCTTCGTTCTCTACAGCCTAAACCCTAAAAGTCCTTATCGCCATCTCCACCCAGACAGATTTTTCTTATCGCCTCTTTTTCTAAAATGATTATTTCCATCAATTCATCAAAATATCGATCAAGCGGTCATGTGCGGGAAATGGATGAAGTGTCGAGCTTCATGAGGAAGAAAAAGATACTGGATATTTCACAGGGCATTTATGTCTTCCTCTTACCTTCAAACAACGAAAAGCAACGAAAGCAGAAGTCTACTTCAAGACGGAAAAAGTAGCCACGGGACGTAAGAAGTTTGAGAATGGAGCACGACCTCGTCACCCCAAACCCCAACTCGGTTGCATTTCTTGTTGTATAGTAGCAAAAATGGCGTCCCAAATGAATCCTAAGTCCAGCCACATGCTACTGCATATCCATATGGTGTTGGCCCATCTTTGTATGCTGATGAGGATCCCTCTCAGGGAAACCTTACATTTCCTACACTGCCAGACATTCCCTCAAGGTTCATGTCAGATTTTGTTCCCTCATCCTTGGGTGATGATTCCACCAGTCAGGTTGATACTACGTAGGAGGAGAAACACCACCTATGTACTAGGTCATTGCGTACACCTCAGCATTTTACTCTTGGCACTAATGTGATACCAAATCGGCATTTTAGGAGGCATTTGTGATGTGTATTATGTACCTTTTAGGTGTTTTACTTATGTCTATGATGATAAAATTGTACTCCTCTGTTATGGATAACATATTGCATTTTATTCTATTTCCTTTTGTTCCATTACATACTCCTGGTTATTATGCCATAATGTTATTTTGTAGATGCCTAATTCAAAAATGAAGTAAAAAAATTATTTTTAACTACTTACCAATACTTTCCAAATCACGATAAATTATCGTTCATTCAATAAACTTCTGAACACAAAAGAAAAAATAACATAAAACATGTGTGAAAATACAAATAAAGACACCTAATAAATTTAGATAATACTAGCACATTAGCATAATGTTACATATTCCTAACTAGCATGCGCATACAAGCTTGGTGATGTGTTTGAGTTAAACAATATTAAAAGTTGTACTCAAACTGAAGCTGAATAAACTGTCAATCTGCTCCATTCAAAAACTACTTTTCTTGCATAACATCTCTCATCATCTTCATATATGATTATAATAGGAACTCATCGAATCCATGATACCATATGGTACAAAATACAATGATCTACATCAACTATTGACCTTTTAATGACCACCTCAACTGAACCTTCTTTATTACGCCCGATTTTACAAATTTGGACCTTCAGAAAGTCTAGCAAAACCAAATGCTTGTCATGTTCCATGAACTTCTACTTTAAGTATCTCCACCCCATGTCTCTAAGATCATCATCGGCCCTGTACAGCTTTATTTTCATAACTTCATCATGTATATGCCACAATAAGCAATCCTCATCTTCGCTCCAGAAATGCATAACACACTGAAAATTTTCATTACATCTTGCCTTCGCTTCAAGGCTCTCACCAATAGGAAGCGCTAAACTTTCTTTCAACTAAGTGCTTCCCTCTTGAATCATCTGCTTCGTAGGGATACTTCAAATCTTATCCAATTTATAGGAATATATTACTGAGTAATAAATAAGTGGAGACACAACTCTTGTAAAAAAACTTAAGGCTTCAAGGAACAGATCTCACTCATTCAAAATAGTTTTGCTTTTGTAATTTATATAGAATGAGAATAATGATGTAAACTGTAAAAATAAATTCATTTAATGAGATTTATTATTATTATTGTCTACATGACATGACAATGCACCCCTTCATATATTAATTGATAATACACACTAATTTGATACTATGACTTTGTATCTCATAGAATATAACCACTCCTTACAACTTTACACCTCATAGAGTATGACAACACACTACAATATCCCAGCTAAAGGCATACTAAATTTACAATCCTTCATTGTAACATTGTAAAACCATTCTTCGTCAACAGCTGTATAAATTTTATTGATTGTTTCTTTTATTTTTTGAAAAAATCTAAAATATGTAAGTCAACCATTGGGCGGGCAACTTACATAAGTCGCCTATCAACCGCGCAACGTATATCAATGATGTAAGTCGTCCATTAGATGGGTGACCTTAATGAGTTCTATTTTTTTTTGGTTTAATTATTAATTAAATGATTGATAGTGTTTATTTTAAAAAAATTACCCTATTTCCACCACTTCATCATAACTCGACCCCACCAGGTAGGCGCCCCTAGTTGGGCTAGTGGATGATGTTGGTCTTTTCTTATATCTCAAGCTAAATCTCTCAAGATGGTTGTGTTAACCTCTATATGACCTGCTGTAGCCTCTTCTTTAACTCATGTTTTATGGGTAAGGGACCTTTTGGTAGTTCTCGCCACCATTTTTTTTTTATTACAAATGTTTGCTTAGCACAACTTGACCAATTCAACCCCCCCCCCCCCGGTGAGCAGTCGAGTGCTTCTTCTATCTATCACTGCTATCTTAAGAAATCATGTAATGGGTCTGCAATATAATAGTCCTCATTTTATTCTAGTCAAATTATATTTTATGAGTCATTATAAGTCTAATTTACAAATCGTCTTCATCATAACATATATATTATTATTCTCTAATTATAATATTTTTTCTAATTTTATGAGCAATGTAGATATGAAAACAAGAAGCTTTTTAATTAATTATTGTTCCTTAAAAATTTGAAACAAGTGAATTTCTGAGACCCATATGTCCGTTTTGCAAATTGATTTCACCAAAGTCTTCTAAACATGCTAGGTTAATTTATGAATATTTTTCTATAATTTTTGGATCCTTGTATTTGAAGATATAAAATGATTTATAAAAATTGTATACTAAATGCCGAACAATTAGCATAATTATCAATACATCCTCATATTTTTTTATTAAAAAAATATAAATCCACTTATATAACTTATCCAAAAGCCATTTCACATCTTATTTTGTTTAACAAAGAGCATAAATCGAGATTTGAGAAGAACGATAAGAGAGATGAAGAGAGAAGTTAGGGTTTAGAGGTCTTAGAGCCATTTTTACCAATTGGTCTAGCTAGAAAATTTGCTCGTCTTGAGGTAAGCTATCATTATCTTACCTTTGATTTCAATGGTTTTGTGTATTTTCTATTTCATGAATTTTAATTTAGTCAAAACTTACAAAAGTTGTTATATCTTTATTTTGCTCATATAAACCATGGACTCTACGACAAACTTTGGTCAAACTAATTTTAGAATCTTTATTATAATACCTTGCTCATGATATACTATTTATAATATAATGTATGTTGCTTGCATGATGAATATAAATATTAGTGGTAGCCTCTTGTTAATACAATTAGTCTGACGGGCCAATGGTTCCATAAAGTGATAGACTCTCTTGAGGTCATAAGACTCCACTAGGTGGGTTAAAAGCTTCTCATTGAGGATATCACAAATAATTAACTTATGCATAAGAAAAATCTACTATGTAAGCATTTTTGCATGCATGCAAACGGATGTTTTAACATTGGAAAACAGTGATTGTTATTTTGCATACGAGTTTTTATAAACTCTACTCAGAATAAGCAATATTGAATTGTTTCAATATCTAATAATATTTCCTCTTATGATACACTGACATGGTATTTTATTTATAATTGTTATGACATAATATACATTGTTGCTCATGCTTCTTTTATTGATCAAATGCATTCCTTCTGCCTTGCAATTTATAACGGCCATATTTCTCCATAAATTTTTATTTTTAATGCTTTTCGTTTTATTAATTGTACATCCTACAAGAGAGTTCATTTTTAAGGCATCCAGTAAAGGTGAATAAAATTAATTAATAGCTATATATCTCTTAGATGAGTATTATAATAATTAAGGCTTCATTTGAATAATTAACTTTCTAATACAACATATTCTAATTCAAAAATTTTTTGTACTAAAAATTACTTTAAAATCAATAAAATTGTTATTACAAAAGAATTCACGACATTTTTTTATTACTTTCTAAAATAACTTTTTAATTTAAAAAAATTTTATTAAAAAAATTATTCTAAAAAACTGCTTTAAAAAGAAAATAAAATTATTTCAAACAAAATCTAAATTTCATTTAAATATTTTTGGATAATTTTATATGAATGTCATGAAGTTTGAAATGTTCTGATCATATTTTTAATGGATATTTATCATTGTGGGTGAATTCATACTTATTAAATTAATTATAAAATTTATCAACCCATCCCGTCCATCTGGGCCAACTGAGCAATCCGTTATATTTATATATCTGATAAATAAAGGCGCGAACGCTTTGCTAGGGTTTGCTTGCCCTAGCTTCCCCGCCGTTTCTCTCTTCCTCTTCCCAGCCTCCGCCTGGGGGGGGGGGGGGCGTTTTCTATGGCCTCCTCCTCCGCCTACCACTCTGATTTCCCTCCCCTGCCTGGTGCCCTTCCTCCGGCTCTTGCTTGCCCTGTGGGATTGAATTTCGTTTCTAATCTCACTAAGGAAAACCCGGTTGCTGAAGAGTTTTCGCTTTCCTTCATTCCTCCGGCAATGAAAGTCCCCTTCTCTGCTGATGAGCTTGCTAAGGGAGTTCCAGATTGGGGCTCTTCGCTCGTTGGTTATTCTATCGGGCCAAGGCTGACCTATTTGAGCCTTCTCAACTTGGTCAAGAAAGCTTGGAATCCGAAAGGTGACGTGGAGCTCCTCTCGCTTAATGATGGCTTCTTCCTGTTTAAATTTTCTTCTCCGGAAGACTACCAGCTTGCATGGTCGGGTGGTCCGTGGTTCTTCTTCGGGCGCCCCTTCATTCTACAAAAGTGGACTCCAAAATTCAAGCCCCAACGAGATGAGTTTTCCTTTATCCCTATCTGGATAAAAATTGTTGATTTGCCCCTTGCTGTTTGGAACCCCGCTGGAATATCTAAAATTGCAAGCTTTGTTGGCCACCCGCTTGCGGTTGACTCCCTCACCGCCAGAAAAACTAGGCTAACATTTGCCAGAGTCTGTGTCCTCGTATCTTGCAAGTCTTCTTTCCCTGATGAGATTCCCGTTTCTCTGGATGGAGATGATGTCTCTTTGAAAGTCTTATACGATTGGAAGCCTACCCCCTGTTCTGGCTGCGGCTCTATTGTCCATCCCTCAACTCTTTGCCACATCAATCCTCAACCTAAAACCACCCAAGCCCCTCCCAGAGGCAGAAGCTCTTCCCGCCACCGTACATCCCGCCCCCCACCTCACAAACCGCCACTTCCTCCACCCAATCCTCCATCTCTGTCCAATAATCCGACCACCCCCCACACCCGGGTCCCTCCCTATCACAATCCCTACTTCTGGCCTTCCTTCGGCTACGACGAATTCCTCCCCTCCTGAGATGTTGCTTACCTCTGCTCCCAAACAGCCTTTGCCCCACAATCAAATTATCTCTATCCCCAATCTAAATTTGCCTAATGAGGAGGCCTCTTCCTCCTCAGACATCCCACCTTTTATTCCCCCCACAAAATCTGTCTATTCTTCCCCCATTAGCTCCACTCCGAATTCCACTTCCCTATTTCAAGTCAATTTTCCTGCTAACCCCCTGGTTACCTCTCCCAATCGTTTTGAGATCCTTCAGCCTGAAGAGCCTCCCGATGACTCTTCCTTCAATCCTCCCACCGACATTGCCACCTCCAAGGGAATGCAGCCTCCCTTTGGAAAGCCTACTAGCTAGAATGTTCCAAAAGGGAAGAGCGCTAAGAAGACGCGCTCGTCCAACTCAAAGTCGAAATGACCCCCTCTTCTATTGCTTGCTGGAACGTCAGGGGATTTTCTTCTCCGGATAAAGTTCTGGCTTGTAAGAAACTGGTTACGAACTTCCACCTTGACTTGATTTGCATCCTTGAAGCTAAAGTCTTTGTTGATTCGATGGCTGACCCGTGGTTTATCAACTCTCACAAAGTTTTTTCCATTGAGAATTCTTGCGACAACTTCAACTGTTCTACCCCTGGCAGAATTTGGATAAAATGGAATCCTCAACGGATTTCTTTTTCTCCTCTTATTATTACCCCGCAACTCATTCATGGAGTTATCTCCTATGGATCTTTGGCTCCTTTTCTAGTTTTCGTCATATATGCTGCTAATACCATTGCTGACAGAGCTCCCTTATGGCAACAATTACATACTCTGGCAGACTCGATCACCTCCCCTTGGGCCATTTTTGGGGATTTTAACTGCTGTAGAAGGGTTGAAGATAAATCTGGTGGGATTCCCTTGCAACACCATCGCCTGGAAGAATTTAATAGCTGGGTTTTCAGTTCTGGGGTCTCTGAGCTCCCCTCTACTGGATTGTTTTTCACTTGGTTCAACCAAAGGGCTGCGGACCCGATCCATATCAAACTTGACAGGATTCTTGTCAATTCTGCCTGTCTTGATCACTTCCCGGCTTCTTTTTATAGAATTGAGGACCCTAATTGTTCAGACCACTCGCCTTTAGTGCTTCTTCCGGGCTCTTCTTTTAAACCTAAGACCAGATTTCAGTTTAAAAACTATTTGGTTAATTCTAGAAGCTTTTGGAATGATCTGATTTCTGTGTTTGCTTCTCAACACCAAGGGAACCCTATTTCTGCTCTCTACTCTATGCTGAGAGACTTGAAAGGTTTTATCAAGAGGAAGAATTGGTCTAATTCTTCCTATATTTCTAAGAGTATTAAAGAGCTCCAAGAGTTGCAACATAGATGTGTTTCACAACTACAACAGACTCCTCTGGATCCCAATCTAAATGCTACAATGACAAATATAAATTCCTCTTTTGCTTCTCTCCAGAAGTCTTGGAGTTTGTGGGTAATCCAAAGGGCTAAGGCCAATTGGCTTACTAAGGGGGAGGATGATTTGGGCTTCCTTTATGCTAGAATTAATTCCAGGTTTAATTCTAATCGGATCAGTGAACTTCATACTGAGGATGGCATTCTTACTGCTCATGAGGACATTGCCTTGGCCGCTGTTAACTATTTTCAGAACTTATATAATACCTCTAGCCCTGCTGACCCATCTGCTTCTCACTTCCCTGTGGGTTCTTCTATTCCCACATCTCTTATTGCCCCACTTACCTCTATGGTGACTGATTTGGAAATTAGGGATGTGGTTTTTGCTGGCCCTTCTAACTCCACCCCGGGACCTGATGGATTCCCTTTTGAGTTCTACAAAGCTTCTTGGGATATTATTGGGGGTCATGTCTGCAGAGCTGTAAAACATTTCTTCTCTAAGGGGTCTCTTCCCAAATGTGCCAAGGCCACTGCTATTGCCCTTATCCCCAAGGGTAAGCATGCCTCCTTTTTATCTGACTATAGGCCTATTTCTCTTTGCAATGTCTTTTATAAGATTATTGCTAAAATCTTGGCCAATCGTATGAAAGAGGTTTTGCCTTTCATTATTCACAATAGTCAAACTGGCTTCGTTAAGAACAGAATCTTCACTGATAATATTGTTCTAGCCTCCGAGATTCTGAGTGAATTCAATGGGAATCCCAACAAGAAGTATTTCTGTGCCAAGCTTGATTTACGGAAAGCTTTTGACACTGTTTCTAGAGACTTTCTTTTAAACAGACTCACTTTGAAAGGTTTTACTGATATCTTTGTCAGCTGGATTAAAGGTTGTATCAGTGATGTCCACTTTTCTATGAATGTGAATGGTGCTTTAGAGGGTTTCTTTCCCTCATCCTCTGGGTTGAGACAAGGATGTCCCCTCTCTCCCTTGCTCTTCTCGGTTGTTATGGACTCTTTCTCCTGTGAGATTGATGATAGTAATTTTGAGGGCATTATTTCTGGTAATATCTCGGTTAAGCACCTATTATACGCTGATGATATTTTGTTCATTGGAAAAGCCTCTCTTTACAATGCTAACAGCCTTAAATCTCTGTTATCTAAATTTGCTGAGCACACTGGACTGTGTATCAATAATGCTAAATGTTCCATACTCTACTCCAAGAATACCCCTTTGGCCACTCAGATTACTTCCTTGTTGGGCTTCTTTAATGCTGAGGATGTTCTCACCTACCTTGGTCTCCCTATTTCTCCTAGGAAACTCAGAACTTCTCACTTCCATCCACTATCGAGTAGGCTTTCTACTCTACTTGCTGGATGGAAAATTAAATTCTTGTCTTTTGCAGGTAGAATACAATTTATTAAATTCACTATAACAAACACCATTGCTTATTGGATAAGAGGTGTTGTTATACCGAAAGGCGTTTATAAGTATATTGATAAGCTTTGTTCCAAATTCTTGTTTCATGGTTCTGTGGATGGTAAAAAATTACACCTGGTTGCTTGGAAAAACACGTGTCTACCCAAATGCTTTGGTGGACTTGGGTTACCTGCTTTTGACGCTCTTCGGTTTGGTTTCAACTGCTCTTTTATTTGGCGCTTCTATACCTCCCCCTCTCTTATGGCTGCATGGTTTAAGGCTAAATTTAATTGCCCTTGGAAGACGGCCCCTGCCATGGCTTCTAAATTTTGGAAGTCCATCTGTCTTACTGCTGCTAAAATTCAAGGAAATATTCGGTTCCATATTGCATCCCATGATTGCAATTTTTCTTTCTTTTGGGACCCATGGTGTAATGCTACTGCTTTTGCAACTTTATGCCCCCCTACTTCCCCTAATTTGGAAGTTAAGGAGTGTATTCACGATGGCTCTTGGCTCATCCCTGGTTACTTAGATCAATCCATTATCAGATTTATTCTGGACATCCCGATTACTGATAATCCTCCTGCTCCTATTTCGTGGATGGGAAATTTTAAACCTTGTTTAAAAGCTTTTGTTATGCATTTTTACGAGGATCGTCTCAAGGTTTCCTGGTATACTTTTGTCTGACACAGGAACTATGCTTTACGATTTTCTTCCTTTGTTTGGCTTGCCATGGTGGAAGGTCTAAAGACTGTGGATGTTTTAGCTAAGAGGAACATTTTTATTCCTATTTTGTGCCCTTTTTGCAGAGCAAGTGAAGAGAGCATTTCCCACCTCTTTTTCCAATGTGAATTTAGTTTTATGGTGATCTCTTTCTTGCTCCCTTCTCTCCAGAATTTCTTGCTAAGGCCAACCCTTCTTCAAATTTTTGAGTTCCTGGACGACCAGGTCACCTGCTCTGATGTGGAGAAACACTTCTCCTTCTTTGTGACTTCATGTGCTGTTTATCATATTTGGAGATCGAGGAATGAGAGGCGTTTTGCTGGCAAAGTTGATTCTTCTAAAGGCCTCATTACGAAAATTAAACATGCTATTCGGTTTAAGACTTTACACTGGAACAAGCTGGATTTGCTTTTTACGGTATTTCCTTCCTGTTTTAAAGATGGCTGAGCGTTTTGATTGTTTTGTTCGGCGAGCTCAGCAATTCTATTTTTGGGGGCTTGTATGGACTTTACAAACGATGATGAGTGGAGCTAAACCTTGTGGGCTCGGTTGGTCTCTTCCCTTGGAAGGCCTGCTACTGCCGCATTTCTCTTCGAGCTGGGTCTTTTTTTCTGCTGGCATTGTTAGATTTATGATGCTGTTTGGTTTATTGGTGGATGACAAATTTGCTGCTTCTTTCTGGATTTTGCTGAGTGGCTGCAGGCAACCAGGGATGAGTGGTTTCGTGTTTTGGGTCTTCCTGACCTATGTTTAAGCATTTTTGCTTAAGGGTTTAGCTCCTTTAAGCCTGAGTCTAATTTTGTTAGTCCTTAGTCCCTTTCTTTTTGGGTTACACGGGTTATACATGTAATTTTTGTTGCTAAACCTTTTTTTCTTTAGGTTTAGTTCTTTTTGTAACCTCTTTTTATTAATATACATGCTTTACCCCAAAAATTCCCAAAAAAAATATATCTGATAAATTAGTTAGGCTAGAAGGTTAAAATTTTAATTTAATTTATAGTCTGGACTCATGGGCTCACTTAATGCTTTTAATTTTTATAATATATTTGAATTACGTGTCTATCAAGAATACGTCATGATGATTACTTATTATAGCTTTTTTAATGAGCATCATAGTCAAGTTCTGGAAAAAGCTGATGTTAGCCTCCTCTAGCCATTCCTCTACACGCATCATTGTAACCCACACGAATTTACACGAGTCAACTCTCAAGGCTTTCATTGCTTGCCAAATGATTTGAACCAAGGACTTAAACTTTGCCCAGCCGACTCTTCACCACCCGGATAAACAGCGGTAGGTGCATCAATCCCAATTAAAGCTCACACTCAACTCAAATAAAAACTATGATTTTATTTGGAACTATTTTTTTATTATTTTATAAAGTAATTTTTTATATTAAAAAAATTAATTTAAGCAGCACTAAGAAAGCAATTCCAAATAAAACCTAAAAAAGATTTGAACACAGCCTTGAGAGTTAAATTAATCTTAGTTCAATTGTAATTAACTTGATAAAGCTATAACATTTGCATGCATTGGCGTGAAATATTCTGTTCGGCGAATGTCTCCTTGATAGATTATGCAGTGTTCTTAATATTGACCAGGTTAGAATGTGAAAATAAAATCAAATAATTTCATTAATGAGGAATTATTTATCACATAAAATATCAAAAAGTATAGGCATTAACTATACACAATGAATTATCATTCATTACTGTGTTGAAACTGCGACAGGAGAGCGGAGAAACTGTTGGAGCAGGCGAGCAGCAAATCGCTGAGTGATTCCACCAACAACACGACCCCCAAGAATTCGAGCTTCAGGTTCTTGAAGGACCTGATCAAACCAAGCATGTGCGTTAGATGAAAAGGATTCCAATGAGAAACAACCAAAGGTTTGATCATGAAGAAAGTTGCATCTATCCGCTGCGACTCTTCTGTGATTGACCGGAGGAAACATTTTTTATTGCAGGAAAAATAGAAAAAATATGCATTAGGGATGACATTCTTGATGATTTACACCAATAATCTCGAACTAAATGATTTAAAAATTTAAAAAAAAAAACATGAAATATTTGAATTGGAAATTCAAGATATCGGGTGCTAAGGATAAATTTGAGCTTCAAATCACAAAGGAAATTCAGCAAGTACAGCAAATGCTTTTCCTCCAGTTGATGTTCTCTTAGTCATGGAAAAAACACAATCGAATCCTAGAACCAGTGCACCTCTTAGGTTTCCTCCCTTATTAAATATTTTCTTGAAAATAGTGCATTTACAGTGCGCAGTGAAGGTAAAATTTGAAACGTAGAAAGTAGCTGCAGAATTTTCCATTAATAAATCAGTCATCCAACAAGCGTACAGATACAGGTATACATAGAGGAGTACGTATATATTTAATGGTTCTAATTTTGACACTTGTATGATGTAGATGATCCTGTAACAGTTTGGCAGCTTTTGTTTACTCCACCGTGCTGTTGCCGTTTTGTCCATGTAGGATGTTGTAATAGGCCCCCTCAAACTAGTGCATTAGAGGATATAACAAGTTTGTTGGCAAGAAGTTGAAACCGGAAAATGGAGTGGCTTAGTGAGAATATCTGCGACTTGATCTTTGGTGGAGATGTGAACTTTAATGTCTTGATTTTTTATACATTCTCGGATAAAATGACAGTCGACTTTGATGTGTTTATTGCGGGCATGAAATATGGGGTTATTGGCCAAGGCAAAGACGGACGTGTCGTCGCAAAATAGGGGAGTGGGGGTGGGGAGAGAGATTTTGAGCTCTTTAAGAATGCGACAAAGCCATACTATTTTAGTTGCTGCTGAAGCTAATGCCCGATATTCAGCTTCGGTGGAGGAGCGAGCAACTGTAGTTTGCTTCTTGACGCTCTAGGAAATGAGAGAGCAGCCAAGGAAATTGCAATATCCGGTGATGGACTTGTGGTCGGTGGAGTCACCCGCCCAATCAGAGCCAGCGTAAGAGCGAAGAGTGAGGGAGACCGGTGTGAAGCGTGCCTTGGATATGCCGTAATAATCGCTTGAGAGCTCCGAAATAGGTATTTAGGGGGTTTTGCATCTGCTAACAGATGATATTGATGGCAAAGGAAATGTCAGGGCGGGTGAGTGTTAAATACAGAAGTGAGCCGGCGAGTTGACGGTAAAGGGTGGGATTGGGAAATGCTGAGGTATTGGTGGAAGCGTGAGTGGATTTGCGCTATAGGAAGGCATCGAAACAAGTTTGCAGGTGGTCATGGCAACGCGGGAGAGAATAGTATGTGCAAATCTGGTTTGATTGAGATGTAAGCCATAAGTAGTGTGCACAACTTGAATGCCCAAGAACTGAGAGAGAGAACCAAGGTCTCGCATGGTTAATCTAGAGCTGAGATTGTCCAGGAGTGTGCGCATGGCATTGTTACAGTTGCCTATGGGTAGAATATCATTCGTGTAGATTAGGAAGTACATTAAAATGCCATTCTTGTTATAGATGAGTAGCGAGGGAACGGAGCAGCTGAACTAGAATCTGAGAGTTTGAAGGTAACCAGAAAGTGTAGCAAACCATTGGCGAGGGGACTGTTTCAGCCCGTACAGGGCCTTTTTTAGTCGGCAGACATAGTAAGGATAGAGCACATCAGTGAAGCCAGATGTACACGATGTGAGCAAGTTGGCCGTGGAGGAAAGCGCTAGACACGTCGAGCTGATAAATTGGACACCTGTAGCCTTTATGTGAAGATGCGTAACCGATGAAGACACAAGGGGTGGACAGAGGTTACAATTTGGATATGGAGTATGGGCGGAGCCAAGGATAACACAAGCATCCGAAGATTTTGAGGTGGTTGTAGGTGGCTTGTTTATGATAGATGAAGGGGTAGATTATTGGAAAGAAGAGGTGGGTAGACTATTAATAAGATGAACTGTTGTATGAAGTGTATCGACCTAGAGGGACGGTGGAAGGTTTGCTTCAATCAGTAAGCTACGAATAGTTTCTAGCATGTGATTATGTTTTCTTTCAGCTACACCGTTTTAAGACGGAGTATAAGGGCATGTGTATTGATGAATTATGCCCTATTGTTGGCAAAGAAGTGGAATTTGGTGTTGATGAATTCGCAGACACTGTCGGAGCGAAAATTTTTAATGGGAGCATTGAATTGATGATTAACCATATTATGGAATTCAATGAATTTGGAAAGAACATCATATTTGTTTAAGAGAGGGTAAACTCAACAAAACTTTGAGTGACATAATATTTGTAACCTTGCATTAAAATAGAGGGGGAAGGTTTCCATACAACAGAATGAACTAGCTCAAAAATAGAAGAACTAGAGTTTAGAGACTAAACAAAGGGCAAGCGGTGGCTTTTGGCCATCCGACATGCGTTACAGTGAGGGGGAGGAGAGGTGATACATATAGAAGATATTCTACTAGCAAGGTGTTGTAGTGTTGGAGAAGCTTGATGACCGAGTCTTCTATGCCAGAGGTTCGATACTTCTTGAGTGGAGATCAGTGTGAATGGTTGTCTAGTGGCGGATGAGTGAAGAGGTTAAAGGCCATTAAGATAGGGACCTTGTAAAAGAAGATGGCCAGTCTTCGAGTCCTGAATTTGAAAGCCACGAGAAGAGAATATAATCATGCACTGATTGTCAGTAGTGAGGCAATGGATGGAGATAAGATTAAATGATAAATTATGAACATGATAAGATGATGAAGATGTAAATTATCAGTAGCAGTGGGAAGGAGACCTTTGCCTGAGTGTTGTATGGGTAGATTTTGGTCGTTACCTAGAGTAATCTGATTGGGACCGGTATATGGTTTAATGGAGTGGAGCTGAGATGGATCGGAGGTGAGATGAGTTGTAGCGCCACTGTCGAGGTACCAGTCTAATGGTAGAGGAGATTCAGAGAAGAAGAAGAGTGAGGTATTTGTGAGTCAACATTGTAGGAGGTATCATGCATGTACCAGCAGCGAATGGTGGAGTGACCGCGCTTGGAATAGATATGGCACATTATTGAGCTGGGAGGTGATTTTTCATCGCGGGGTTGATAATTGCGAGAAGAGCGAGTGTTGAAGGGAGGGCGTACCCGAGAAGAAGATTAGCGACCTCGGCCGCTACCGCAGGAGGCAGTGAGAGCCATGGTTGGCTCAAAGAGATTCAGATTTTGAAGTTCTCGAGTCGCCTCTTAAGCAAGATTTTGTTCCTCGCTACGGAGGAGAGTATATAGATTGTCTAGATAGAGTGGTGAAGGTTTGTGCGAATTGCGATTTTGAAGGCTTGTTATTATGGGGGGAGACCGCTGAGAGTATACAGAATGATGTCTTCGAGATCTAGTGGAGATCCAATGGCGGCAATAGTGCCAACCTTGGATTTTATGGTGAGGAGACATTGGGACATGGTTTGATCATTCATGATGAGGTGATGGACCTCGTTCCGGAGTTGGATAGTGCGGGATCTTGTGGAGGATTGGAGACGACGGGCTAAGGTGTCCCAAATTTTAGCACAGTGATCAAGTGATAGGACATAAGGAAGAAGTGTTGGAGAGATGACAGAGTATAATGCGGCAGCTAGGTTCTGATCGAGTAGAATCCAAGTATGGTAGGAGATGGCGTTGGGAGAGGGTGTAGAGTTTGGGAAGGGCAAGAATAGCTTCCATCGAGAAAGCCTTTGAAACAGTTGGCGCGGAAAAGTTTAAGAACTTGGGAGCGCCAAACGGGATAGTTGCTGAGGTTAGAGTGCGAGAGATGATGTTTTTGATATTTCCCATAAGAAATTTAAGCTGAGGGATGGGTGGGGATTCAAAAGAGGAGATAGAACTGTTGTGTGCATCGGGTGCTGCCGCTAAAGAAGCAGAGGAGGTATCCATAACAAGGAACGGAGAAGGACCTTATGAACTATTCAGGTCACAATTGTATTGTGCTCTGATACCATGAAAATACTGCATTTACAGTGAGAATAGCTGTGAAGGTAAAATATGAAACGTAGAAAGTAGCTGCAAATTTTTCCATTAATAAATCAGTCATCTAACAAGCATACAGATACAGGTTTATATAGAGGAGCATGTATAAATTTATTGGTTCTGATTTTGACACTTGTATGATGTAGATGATCCTGTTACAGCTTGGCAGCTTTTGTTTACTCCACCGGATTGTTGCCGTTTTGTCCATGTGGGAAGTTGTAACATTTCTTACCGTTGGAAATTATTAGTCTTTCCATTGAAGCAATCACTAAGATTGCTTTTGGATGATAGAAACTTGAGTGAAAGGAAATGGAGTTGAAAAGCTTAAATCAATGATTTCAGACTCATAAATAACCAATAAATTACTGGAATTTCATTTCATTTCCTCCACTTTTCTCCAATACACACAAGCCTTTGTTTAAAGCTAGTACTGGTCATTGCTAAGGAGAAAAAGTAGCAAGAAAAGTGAACTCAAATATCCATCCAGTGCATTACTTATAACTTGAGGCTATGAATAGCCAGTCTGGGTCTAGTCGTGTTCTTGCTTGTGTAGCCTTAAATTATGCCTTTGAATGGAGGTTCAATTAGACTAGTCAGGTTTCTAAAAAATGTTAGGAATGACATAGAAGTTCAAGTATGTTAGGGAGAAGTGGTGATGAAATGTCAAAACAATGTTGGTCAGCCAAGGGATATGGAGGGGCTGCTTTAACTGATAGCTTGGGAAGCTTGGGAACTCCATTCCGTAAAAACTCCTGAAATATTTAGAGAAATGTATCTACTATCATTTTGGAGTGTTTCAAAATTTTCCAAGGATTTTAGGTTTGACCAAATGGGGATTAGAAGAAGACTAGGTCGTGTTCAAGAAAGGTTCAAGAACTCCTAAGGAATTTTAGTGGGGTTTTAGGTTCGAATGGGTTGGAGAATTAGTATAAGATTGTGATGGAAGGATCAAAGAACAAAACTTCGGCAAGAAACAAAGATCTATAGAAATTTTATGAACTTACCATAAAGTGACAAGGCTTGAAGGAATCACCAAAGTCCTTCAATGTTGAAGCCAACCACCAAGCCTCCGCTCTTTGGACATCATTCCCTTCTTCATTCTAATTTAAACAAGTTTACACTAATTTCAAATTAATTAGAAGAGAGTGATAGGGAGTTAAAGTTGAAATGTGTGGTTATAGAGAAGATGGTTACCGAATGAGTAGCTAATCCAACAAATAAGTGGTGGCTGGCCATTTGAAGAAGGGAAATCATTATTTGATTTGTTTTAATTAAATTATCATCTTTTAATTGAAATTAAAGAAATTTCCTCAATATTTAAATATCAAACTTCAAAATTTTAAATTTTAAATTTTAAAAATTCAAATTTTGAACTTAAAAAACTCAAAATTAGAATTTTGAAATTCAAATATTCAAAATTTTAAAAATCCCAATAATTGAAAATTACACCACACAGTTTTACGCAACAATCATAACACAGATAAAATTTAAATTCTAATTAAATATCTTTATCTTGCTCCTTATCATGGATCCTAACATGGAAGTAATTTCCTTCTTAATCTGGGCTATTGTGGTTGGTCCAATGGATCCTAACATGGAAGTAATTTCCTTCTTATTTTATGCTATTGTGGTTGGTCCAATTCTTCCTTGTTGAGAGCCTAGTGTAACATCACGTTGGTGTTAAATTACATTTCATTTGCCAATTTTACATCTTCAGACATTTTTCTCAAGCAAAACCTTTTATATGAATCCAATGAAATGCATACTTAAACTACGGTCTCAGTTGGTTGCTTAATGTTAGAAAACATATTTTGAAAAATGTGAATTTTGAAGGTTTTACTATTTAATTAGATGTATTTAGAAATCAATGTGTATTTTAAACTCTACAAACACCTTTAAAATCCCTCAAAAGGGATGATTTCCTTCTTATACACAAATAGATGAAAACTATGTTGCACCGATACGGATACGACACGATAAGGATACAGGATAAGGTAATTCTAAAACATACAGGATACGGATACGTCGCGGATACGGCATTAAAATATATAAATCATACATAAAAAATAACAAATAATCAAAGCATAATATTTGAAACGACAAAAAAAATTGAAAGCAACATCATTTGTAGCAATGTATCTTATAATATCAAAATAAAAGTAAGCATTAAATATTTATATGTTAGTACAACAACAAAAACATAAACATAAATTGTCAAGTAGATGAAGTTTTTAATTAAAAGTACAAAGGATTGACATAATTAATCCACATGAATTTGAAACATGAAATTTTTTAATAAAAAGTATAGATACGTTGCGCCTATGCCGGGGGTCCAACGGGTTCGACCCTGCGGGGGTTTCCGGGGGCAGCGCCCCCAGAACAAAGTTTTATTTTAAGAGTTGTTTTAAAGTTTTCTCTACCTTCTCGACACTGTTTGGTACCATTCAGTACCCCTCTGTACCGAGCAATACCGAGCAATACCAAGTTCTGGTACCGAGTGGTACTGAGTTCCGGTACCGAGCGGTACTAAGTTCTAGTATCACTCGGTACCGAGCGGTATCAAGCAGTACCGAGCATTACTGAGTGGTACCAAGCAGTATCGAGTAGCGATCAGTATTGAGTTCTAGTATCGCTCGGTACCGAGCAGTACCGACAAGTACCGAGCGGTACCGAGTACCGAGCAGTACTAAGTTCTAGTATCGCTCAGTACTGAGCGGTATCGAGCAGCACCGAGCAGTACCGAGTACCAAGCAATACGCATGTTCGATCAAATTTAAATAATATTTTAATTGGACACGGCAAAGCCGTATCCGTGCCATATCGGAGGCGTATCCATATCCGACACGTGTCCGATAAATAGGCATACCCGTGCAACATAGGATGAAAATGAAATCATCATTTTTAAAGTATGTTTATTTTTACTATCTACAAGCAATGAGTCCTAAAGTGATAAAAGCATCGATATAAATACGATCAAACAGTGCATAAAAGCAGCCACTACTCAATCTGGACAAATATGATTATGTTAATACACAAAAACAACTAAGCCAAGCAATCCCATTCATGTTATGTGTGGAATCTATTTGTGTTGATCAATCAGGTTGTTTTGTTGTTTCGGACCTCAAAGCTTGTCGCGTACACTGAAGGTGCGGGTTTACCCTTGCTTGGGTTTGGGTGGCTTTCCACCCATATTTTTTTTTACAACGCCCCGGTGCTGTGTACCCGAGCGCCACGATGTTGTGTGCCCGAGAGTCCAAGCGCTGTGTTCCCAAGCGCCCCAGAGCTAAACGACATAGAGCAAAGCACCGCAGCGCCCAAGATATGGCGTCGTAACGGATCAAGACAAAATCTTGAGCGCCACAGCGCTGCGAGATGGTTTTCTTTCTAGTTTTCTGAAGGATTGCATCCCTTGGAGTTGTTTTACTTGGCTTTCTCTTGTATTTTCAGTTAGGCCAAATGTGAGAACGATGCATGTGAGAAGTCAAAGAAGAGAAGCAAGGAGAGAGGGAGAGAGAAGAGAGATGTATTTCTCTCAATTTTCATAGTGAATTTCTTGGTGTGGTATGGCTGCATTGTTTTTTTATTTTTTTCTCTATTTTGAGTATTTCCACATTAAATACTGGTGTCCTTTATTTTTCAGTTACTTTTACTTTCTTGCTTGTTTCGTCATTGTGTTCATTACTCAATCTCAATCATCCCACAATTCACTCATCTATAAGCATCAGTGATGTAGACAAATGTGGGTCAAATCAAACCCAAAAAAATTTGGTTTTGACTTCCCTTGAGCTTGCTAGCTCATTAATTTTTGAGCTAAAATTTAGCTCATTATGAGCTGTTTTTTAGTTCATTTATTGAACTAAGAGTTACCTCATTATGAGCTATGTTTTTTAATTCACTTATTAATTTATTAGTAGCTCATTAATTTTGTCTCTTCTCCTTCCCCTTGTCCATTCATTTCCAGTGGATGGCTCTTGGGTTCCCGTGCCTTGGCTCCTTGGTTCCCACGGCTGCCTCCTTGGTTCCCACGATTGCCTCCTTGGTTCCGCCTGGGCTGTTTTCCGTGACTTTTGGGGGGCTTTTCTATGGCTATGGTGCTTTGTTTCCTGGAGTTGACTGTTGGCTTTTCATTTCCCTTGTTTAATTAAGAATATGAAGAGTTTTTGGGGCCATTTGTATTCCCCTCTCTTATCTATAAATATAAGTTGTGTGTAGCTGTTTTAAAAAAAGTTATGTGAATGATTTTTGGAGCCTAAACCTGCGGGTTTCTTCTTCGAAAAGCTTGCGAGCTTTTTCCATTCTCCTTCTCCTCTAGGAAAGCTTGCGAGCTTCTCCTCCTCCTTCGTCTTGGCTTCTAACCTCTTTCGTCTCTCTGCAAGTATCCACTCCACCTGTATCCTTCTTCTCAAGGAAAGCAACTTTAGGAGTTTATGTCTTTTATTTGTGTTTGTGTCGTTTGTAAGAGTCAAGTTTGTAAGTCTTTTATTTTATATAAGTAAAGTTTGTTTTGTCTAATTTGTCTTCTTTTTATGCTTTTTATATTATCTAGAAAGGTTGTATTTTTCTAGCAAAAATTTGGGTCCCTTTCTAAATTTTTGCTTGCATCATTTTGGTATCAGAGCAGGTTAGGAAGTCCTAGGTTTGTGCGTTAGTCTGTCAAGTAAGTCTTGTGAGTCAAGTCAATCCTGGTAAGTCAAGTCTTGTTGTGTGAGTCTTGTG
Source organism: Dendrobium huoshanense (assembly GCA_016618105.1). NCBI lineage: Eukaryota > Viridiplantae > Streptophyta > Magnoliopsida > Asparagales > Orchidaceae > Dendrobium > Dendrobium huoshanense. The sequence continues at coordinate 3,259,304 of CM028354.1, forward strand.
AGTCTTAGTTTCTTTAGGTTGAGTCTTTCTTTGAGTCAAAGTTTATTGCTGAGTTTTTTTTTTAATGGAAAAAGACAAAAATATCGATTCAGTCAAGGATGGAAGCAAGCCAGAAGAAATTGAAGACCCTCTTTCGATGGACAGATGGATTCCATCAAAGTCAACAAATTGTCTGCAATATGAGCTGTACAAACTTCAATCATGGATGCATTTGTGTACAGAGATGTACATGAAGAAGAAGCAACATATACAAGATCAATTTCTGAAAGAACGAGAAGAGATCATGAAGAAATATAAAGAAAAGATTAAAGAACTAGATGCACCGCCTTCGCCTCCTCGGAAGAAACAAAAGCTAACTCATCGGGAGATGAGTCCTCAAGTAGGGGAGTCTGATGTAGGCAAAGGGGGGTCAAACCAAACTCAAAAAAATTTGGTTTAGACTTCCCTTGAGCTTGCTAGCTCATTAATTTTTGAGCTAAGATTTAGCTCATTATGAGCTGATTTTTAGTTCATTTATTGAACTAAGAGTTAGCTAATTTTGAGCTATGTTTTTTTAGTTCATTTATTAGTGAACTTGACTCTTCCTTTTCCCCCTTTTCTTCTTCTAGGCTTTGGCTGCTGGTTTCCCGTGCCTTGGTACTTCGGTTCCGTGCGGGCCTCCTTGGTTCTTGCGGCTGCCTCTTCGGGTTTCGCCTGGGCTATTTTCCCGTGACTTTTTGGGGGCTTTTCTGTGGTTTTGGTGCTTCGTTTCCTGAAGTTGACTGTTGGCTTTTCATTTCCCTTATTTAATATAGAATATTAAAGGGTTTTTGGGGCCGTTTGTATTCCCCTCCCTTGTCTATGTATAGAAGATGTTTTGTGGCTGTTTTAGAAATGATATATGATGTGATTTTTTAAGATAAAACTTGCAGGTTTGTTGTTTGGAAAAGCTTGCGAGCTTTGTCCAACTTCCCTCTTCCCTTTCCTCTTTGAGAAAGCTTGCAAGCTTGTCTCCACTTCGTCTTGGCTTCTAACCTCTTTCTTCTCGTCGCAAGTATCCACCTCACCTGTATCCTCCTTCTCAAAGAAATGCAACTTTAGGTGTTTGTCTTGTTTGAGTCATTTGTAAGTATCTAAGTTTGTAAGTCTTTTATATTATGAAGAAAAGTTGTTGTTTTTAGTTTATTCGTCTATTTTGTGTCATTTCTTTTACTTAGAAAAGTATTATTTTGTGATCAAAAATTTGAGGCCCTCTCCCAAATTTTTATTACACCAATCAGTCGAATCACAACAGACTACTCTTTGTAACAAAATTTGGTCAGCTTCTCTTACAAAGGACATCAATGTATTTACAGTACTGAGGATACATGAAAATGCTTCATTTGCTTTTCCTCTACATTGATTCTATAACGATTCTCTACATTGATTCTATGTGTTGTAGCTTGAGATATGTTTTCATATTATTAGAGCATTTTCCTCATGACAGTTTCTTATCATTCTTACAATGATTCTTCAACCTCGACCTAGCTCATTCTTACAATGATTCTTACAAATCTTCAGTCTATTAGGCCCGATGACTTATATTTTCTTCTCTGTGGTGAAAAAATAAATATGGCAAATGACGCTGCCCATGAGCTTCACAATACTCAAGCTTTTTGTATTCTCATAGGGCTCTAATAATGATTCAAGGCAAAAGTAGAGCAGATGCCACAGCATTCCCACCAATCAAAAACATGGTCAGCAGTCCAATGTTGTTCCCAAGAGGTAAACTATATACATCTCTTATTACATGACATATGCAGCAAAACTAGTCGCTTGAACACAGTGATGGCATCGAATGGATCCCAACTATAACAATTAAAGTTCCAGTCCTCAAGCTCTCTTTTGTTGGATTGTCAGCTCATGCCACTAAATGGTACCCTGACTCAGAAGAAACATCACATCTGGACTCTGACCAGAATTATGCCCGTAATTCTACAAGTTAACTAGCGAATTGTTATTGGCAATAGACAGGCTCTTCACATCTCCAAAATAGAATAGGGTCTTCTTCCAACTCCAATCGTAAGTAATGCTTTCCCATTATGACATATCCCAAATCGACATACAACCTTTTCCCAGTTAACAAACTGACAATTGATAATTCCTGTGTTATCTTATTCGATGCCACTTATTAAAAAGTAAAGGATCTAAAGACCCGTCAAACACTTCTTGAAGGACCTTATCATCAAGGTCTGCATTATTTTCCCCCGCCTTCAAAGCTTTAATTTCAGTTCACAACTTCTGATCTATTTTCCGAACAGTCTAGTTGAAACATTTGGCATTTGTTTTGGACATCCAACCTCTTCCATTCTCTTTTCTAACAAAAAATAACCTACTTAAGGTATTTTAACTGCCTCTCTTTCAAGTAACTCATGCCATTTGACAAAGAGCCATCTACTTCCCTTTAGATTACATCAAGGATTAGCTTTAAGATCCATATCTTTTTGTTTTAGTTATGGATGTTCTTACTAGACATTTACAAAAGGATGTACCTTGTTGTATGCTTTTTGTTGGTGATATTCTTTTTGTTGATAAGATTAGAGAGGGAGTTGATTAAAATTTTGAATTAAGGAGGTCAACATTGAAGTCTGAAGGTTTTTGTTTGAGTAGAACTAAAATCAAATGCATGACGTGTAATTTTAGCAATTATAGATCTAGTGGTGGGATTGTGGCATTGGGTGACCAAGTCATAAAATAGAGTCTACATTTCAGCTATCTCAGGTCTATTATTCAAAGCGGTGGTGAAACAGATAGAGATACTATTAGTAGAATTCGAGTTGGATGGTTGAAGTGGTGGAGAACACCGGGTCTATTGTGTGATAGAAAAGAACCCCTCACACTTAAGGAAAATTTTTATAAGATGGTGGTCAGACCAACAATTGTTTGTGACGTAGAATGTTAGTCATTAAAAGAGAAGCACAAAATTTAAGTTATGTAAAGATGAGAATGCTCAGTGGATGAGTAGCTTTACACTTAGAAATGAGTATATATGTGAAAACGTTTTAGTAGCTCTAGTGGCAGATAAAATTAAAAAGAGTCTCGCCTTAGATGGTTTGATGCATAAAACATTAGCCTTCTAATAACCCTATTAAGTCAATCATATTATAGAGAGAAGTGTGAACGGTTCGGTAGAGAGAGAAGCTCCAGGTATTCTAGAGAGAGAAAGTTGTCTTTCTTCAAATTTTCTTCTTCCCGGTTTGTATTCCGCCCTTCACGGAATTGGCGGGGGAGACTTTATGGAAGGCCGCCGGCCATCTACAGCGGTGGTGGAGAGTGATAATGCTAGAGGAGGAATAAAGAATCAATCTGTGAATGATGAGAATCAAAACGTTGTCGGTTCTGTCCTGAAGAAGATGAATGGGGTGAATAGGAACTTGAGAGGTCCTCTCGTGATCAAGGAGAACAATGGGGAGTTACCTAAGAATATTACATATATGGAAGGCGAAGATAAGGGCATTGCTGATGAAACAGAAGTTGTCACTCCGCGCTCTATTCAGATTATTCCGGATTTGGATTTTAACGTTCCTTCGGCTTCTTCATCTGAAATGAAAATTTTTGTTAATAGGTTTGGGAATTCAAATGCAATCTCTGGACATAGTGTGATAAATGCGAATTCTCATAATACTCTTGACAAAAATTCTCATTTCAATGAAAATTCGGGTCTTGGTGAAGGAAATGCTGCGGATAAGATGAACACTTTAATGCCTAAAAGGGTTGAGCGGAGGAAGATGGAAATCCTTGGAAGAGGAAGCCTTATATCAAATTGGATTTTAAGGAGGAAGATCTGATATTATCAGAAGATGGCAAAGCTATTAAGTTGAGGGATGATATAGAAATTTCGAACTCAAATAGATTGAGGAACTCATTGGTTATCAAGGTGTTTGGGAAGGAAATTTCGTCTCATTTGGTAGCATGGGAAGTGAGGCGTCAATGGAAGTTATTTGGGAATTTCCATTTCACTACCCTTGGTAGAGGATGGTTTCTATGTTCTTTTAGTTCTAATGAAATGGTGGAAGGAGTTCTGACAAGAGGATAATTTTGTCAATCCTGCTGAAAATCAGCTTTCTGATGTAATGCCTGAAGCTGCTAATTATTCAACATCTGTTAATCAGATAGAAGTTATTCGTGAACCTGTCTTATGTGATAAGGATAATATGTTTAAAGTTATTTGTTTGATTGATTAAGATGACAGTTTGATTACTGATAACAAAGAATTGGATAAAGATAATATAGAAATCGGGATTGACAAAAATGATAAAGAAGACAGAGGAGTAATTGAAGATGCTACTTCTCCCACCATTGTATCTGCTTCAAGTCTTAATGTGATCAAATTCAAATTACAAAAGGAATTGAAGTCCTTGGGCAATATTAGCTTACCATCAAAAAACAGGAAGGGTGATCTGACCAAGAGGAGAGGCTGTGGGCATTTACCCACTCCTGATCCAAAATGAGCTCATTAATTTTTTGGAATTATAGGGGGGCTAGGAAAGCTGAGGCCTCCCATTACTTGAAGGAAACTGTGAATGACAATGATGCAATTTTTGTGAGTCTTCTTGAGACCAAAATCTCTTCTATAAATCCTTTGGAATTCAAAAGATTTTATAGGAGATAGATGGGATTTCTTTTTATTCCCGGCAAGAGGATTATCTGATGGCATAATGGTATGTTGGAGATCGGATTTGGCTGTATTTTCTGTCATCGAAGCATCTAAACAGCTTGTAGTGGAAGAACTGAACATTGCTAACAAAGGCACTTGGGTGATAGCTACAATCTATGGAAGCACTGAAAGCTGTGAAAGAAGAAAAATATGGAATAAATTGGAGACCTTATCATCCTCAAAACTTCCATTGGTCATGGGTGGTTATTTTAATTGCATTTTATCCCATTTTATCCCAAGATGGTGATAAAAGATGGGTGGAGAAAAAGTTGTGTTTTGTGGCACAAGGAGCTAGATGTAGAACATGTGATTCCTACTCATGATGAAATTGTGATTTCCATGATATTAAATTTCATCTGATGTCCTAAATATGACATGGTGTCAATGATTATAAGATAGGGGATAATCACGGCTCATTCAGTTCTATCTTAGAAAGCTGTTTGGACTTCAGGAGCAATTGGTACTTAATGGCTAAGACTGTACAGCCTATAAATTAGCCTTGAGAAGGTGAAGGCAGGTGGTGTCCAAGGAGTTCATTTCGAGAAAGAGTATGCCAATCTGGACTCATAACCTCCCATTATGCCTGAAGAGGATGACATTTTCTCCTATTATGATTAACGGAGCCGGCCGGAGCAGACAAGAAGATAAACTTATAAAGAGTTCCACAGTGGCCGCCCTTTACCCGCCGTTTACCACGCGTGGGGGAATCAAGGCTGTAGTCGGGTGGTGGAGTTCTCGGAGAATCATTGGCTTCTATGGAAGCCCGTAGCAGCATTCTACATCGTCTTGGCTAAGTAGAATCTTAGGGTTTTCTTTGAAGCCATCCAAACCATACTCGAGCGTAATGTCCTAGATGAAACGTGTTGAACGTAAAAAGATCTTCTACAACTCGCTCTCCTTACGACCACGAGGGCATTTGTGATTCTCTTTCGGAATATTTGAAGATTCGTTAATCGCTGCATAGATGAGCCAGTGTATGATGTGTACGACGATGACAATTCGTAGGAGTTCTTGATCTTGTCAACCTGTAAAGATGATGATTGAGCAAAGTGGATAACCTCTAGAAAGTCAATCATTCCTTCTGCTCACCGGAGCGAAATTGGTATGCTCGACAAGACAGACACAAGAATCCTTGGAGACTATCGTTGGGATGGTAGGATGTCAAGTATTCACTTGAAGACTGAAATAGTCAAATTTCAGCGAGTATGGCAGCAGTCCAGTGCTAAGGTTGGCCCGAGCATTTGATATGGTGTATGCCTCATAACCTCAGTCAGAACTAAGACGATGGTTTAATGTCACACTATGATGTTGTCTTGCCATTTGTACAAGCCACCTGGAGCAACAGTGCCTACACCATCAACGAATGATTATCGCCAAAACGCAAGCAAATGTTCGTTCAAAAATAGGTAACTTCTCAAACCGCCCACGATCGCAAATCGTCGCCCCTCTCACGGCATAAAACCCTCTCTCATTCAGTTCTCAAGCGATGAGAACTGAAAGAAGCGAACGCACACATACGCTCACATAATTGGAAGAAAATCGCAAGCAAGGCAAAGGAACTTACCACTAGATCACTCTGACACCTGCACCCGACCATCACTGAAGAAGAACGTCGCCTCCTCTGCACTACCAAAGCCCTTCGACGCCTGCTTCTTCATCATCAACTCACCGGCTCGACTCCAATCGGACAGCCGTCGTGCCCTAAAGCCGCAAGCAAACCGAGCGCCCGACGCCTTGTCTCTGTCTCTTCTTGCCGACGCTAAAGTTGGCGGCTTGACTCACCGCCGACCCCACCCGAGCCGATGCCAACTGGTCCGTCGCCGATCAAGGATCTCCGGTGTGCACCCGTGCGTGACCAGCCCTAGCCCAATCAGGCTTCTTCTGCCCCTCCTCTATTATATGTATTATATAATATATATTATATAAGATATATATATATATATATATATATATATATATATATATATATATATATATATATATATATATATATATATATATAATGAAATAAAAAAAAGAAAGAGAGAAGAGTGAAGAAATAATTTTGAAACAGGTGTCGAAGACCCGCGCCATCGATCCTAGATCTGGGCGGATGGTTTCACAATTCGAAGACCCGCACCGAGATATTAGATCCGGGCGGAAAGTTTTAAATTCGAAGCCCCCGCGCCATTGATCTTAGATCTAGGCGGGATGAAACAAAATTTGAAGACCCCACGTAGTTGATCTTAGATCTTGGTGGGATGGTTTAAAAGTGAAGACTCTACGCCGTCAACCTTAGGTCCGGGTAAGAAGAAATTTCGGCAGATGCTATCCCGAATCCCGATTTCTCCCTCGGTGGGGAGACGCCGGGAGACTACCGAAATTTTCTTAAAAATTCGGGACTTAGAAAAATCTTTTGGACTTATAAGAAATTTGGAACAAAATAAAGAACCTCCTACACAATTAATTTATCACTTTAATTGATTACAAAATGAATCTATATGGTGATAAAAAGAGAACACACTAAAGAAACTCATATGATTGAAGCAGAGGCAACACATGTAAATGCAAGAGATCATGATGAAGATAACCTAATAAAATTTATGATAATTTGAACAATGAGGATTCAAATGATTTTATGAAGAATCATATTAATATTGACTTGAGAGACAATGTAATACTTCATAAGACTGGTAATCATTTTATGAATGGATGTGTTGCATACAAATTCAACAATAATAAGATTATTTATGGAAGCAACTTTTTCCACAATCAATCTATATGAGAGTTTTATGAAAAATAATAATAATAATAATAAAACTTTCTAAAGTGGCTGGTCTTCCACCTTGTAAAGATATTCTAATGAAAGAAATTAGAAGCTTGATGATAGTTCAGGAGAAAACTGTGCTTAATCAGAAAATGCAAGTTAAGTTCAAACATAATCTCAAGTCAAAGTAAGTGAAGAGCAAGAACTAGATGATCAGTATCATTCAACAAGAATGAGAATGTGATTATGTCTTAAATTACAATTATAAAAAGGAGAGAGGGAGACTCTCAATGGCATATCAAAATCAGAAATTCAAAATGATATAAGGCATAATTATGAGAAATGTGTAATATGATCATTGAAATTCTATGTTTGAAAGGATTGAGGAGACTAAAGAAAATACATTGCAATACTAACAAATATACGACTATTGGTCCGATATAATGATAAAAGTCTGAATGATCACAAAAAACACATGGAAATGTTTGAAATGCCAGGAAAACATATTTTCATAAGCAAAATTCATCAATTTAAAAGGTCACCGGATCCGCAATATGTGTACAAGCAAAAAGAAGGCGTTCATAGGCCCTTAAATGAAATTTTGGGCATTTCTTAAATAAAATCACTCTCGCAAATGGATCATATTTAAATATTTTAAAATGCCCTTTGTATATTAAATATGATCCCTTAAATTAAATATATACCTGCATGTACACCGGTCAACATGTTAAAAGCATAAACACCAATGATCGAGAATGCTGCGCAGGGTCAAATGCTACAACATGCATGTGCTCCAATCGTCAAATCTAAGTCTTAAATCCAACGATTCGAGAATGCTGCGCGGGTCAAATATTCAAATTTCATCCTCCTCCACGAAAGGACCGGAGTTGACATGACTTGAATAACAAAATGTCTCCCAAAATCCTACGAAAATACAAGTGACTTTGAAGTCACCTCGATGATGGCCGTGTTGATCAAAAATCTCAACCTGAGGGGTCAAATCTCAAATCAAACACTGGGCTGGAAGGAGGCAAGCAAATGAAGGGAAGCATGGAGGGCCGACAACAAGACTACGACTATAAGAAGCAAAGCTTAGCAAGCTTTAGTTGGCCGACCACTACATAAGCCGCTTAGGGGAAAGCTCGAATTCGCTTCGCGAACCTTCATTCGTTGCTAAGCCAAGGTCCCAGGTCTCCGTGTCAGCCCACGCTTTTTCGAATAATTCTGCACCCACGGGCATACGGCCTTGCAGGCCTTCCCTTTCCGCCGGAGCTTCATGGGCGTTGCCCCGTTATTCTTGAAATAAAATCAATCACCTAAAAAACTCAAAACTAAAAATCATCCACCCCCCGCAACCGTTTGTTGGGGGTGATAAATCTGAAATTAACCTCAGCTCACAAAGAATGAATGTTTGTCGGGTGTATCACTTTGATTCATCCTCAAATAGTCTCTTGCCAATAGGGACGTGGCACGTGCCCTCTGATCGGGTGGTTTTGCCGCAAAATGGCACCATTATATTATGATCATGGCCAAAGCTCGTATTTTCCCTAATGGCGTCAAACCCTTTAGTTATGAATCATAGGGTATATTTGATAGGCATAAGCCCTCTGTCAGCTAAGGTGGATTCAGATATATCCCTTTAGACAAATATCAACCCAGGTCTATAAGGTATTCTTGGACGAAGCAACCCATGGTTGTCGATAAGGTACCTTCTGTCAGGTTGGGTCGACTACCTCCTCTGACTAAGTAAACCAGGGATCATGACAGCCCGGGACCACGAAACCATGGGATCTCGATCAGGCTCATCTTCATTCCCCCCACCACCTATTTTAAGTTTATAGTGATAAACTCTAAATTCCAAACTTCAAAAATTCAAATTTAAAATTCAAACCCTAAAATTGTTGTTATTATATGATAGGTTTATAACCTATATAACTGCTTTAATGACTAGCCTTAATCGAAAGTTCTCTCCTGTTATCGGGAGGGGTAATTAACTATAGGGGCTTGCGCCTATAGGAAACCAGAACTCATATTAAAAAGTCCTCACAAAATGAGGGTGAAATCTCTGGGTAGTGTCTTATCTAAAACCCAATCTGCCTTCTGAAAATTTCCCCGAAACCTAATCTCGTTAAAACTCTCTATCACCGTCATCGTCACATACACACTTTAAAAGAAAAATTGACGGATGGCGCGAAGAGGCCGGGATCACACTTAAGGAATTTTCGGAGCCCACACGAGATCTTAACTCTACTCTTGGACAGTTATGCACCTAGTGGAAACAAAGATCTAAAATTCAATGGCTTAAAGATGGAGATAGTAATTCTAAATTTTTTCATGCTTCTGCAACAGCAAGAAAAAATGGAAATTGGAATAATCTAATCAAAAATAATGATGGGGTGTTGCTGGAAAATCAGGAAGATATTATGAATGTTTTTATGGATTTTTTCAAAAACAAATGGAGGAGTAGAGATTGCACATTGGAGGGATGGCCTTAACCTTCAAATAAGATTGAAGCTGCGGATTTCAAAATTCTGGATAGAGATTTCTCTAAAGAGGAGCTGGAGAAGGTTATCAAAAACCTGGGTTCTAATAAATCTCCTAGAAGAGACGGGATCACTCACTCCTTTACCAAAGCATATTAGCAAATTATTCATAATGATGTATGGAAAGCCATTAATTATTTCTTCAAAACTGGTTCTATGTGCAATGCTTGGAAAGATACTAATTTTGTACTCATTCCTAAGGTAAACAATCCTCTTTTACCTTCTAACTACCGGCCAATTAGTCTTTGTAATTCAATTTATAAAGTTGTGGGTAGCATGCTTTTGAATAGAATGAGCTATTTATTTCCTAAAATCATTTCGGAGGTGCAATATGCCTTTGTAAAAGGGAGACTTATGTCGGATCAAATACTTCTTGCTCAAGAACTATTTCATAAATTTAGATTTTCTAAATCTAAAAAGGGATGTGTTTCTATCAAAGTTGATATGGAGCAAGCATATGATAGCATGTGTTGGCCCACACTTAATCAAGTGCTTGAATGGTTTGGCTTTCCTTCAAGATTTTCATATCTTATTATGGAATGTGTTAAGAACCCGAGATTTTCTATTTTGATCAATGGTAGTAACTCAAATTGGATTGAGTCTAAATGTGGTTTTAGGCAGGGATGTCCGTTGTCTCCTTACCTCTTTATCATGTGCTCACAGTTGCTATCGGAAAAATTTGCTAGAAGGAAGTAGAATTGGTATGAAAATCTCTCCAAGTACTCCTTTCATTTCTCACCTGATGTATGCAAATGATATAACAATTTTCTCTGAAGCAACTAGGAAAAGCATGAAGAAAATTATTGTCATCTTGAGAAATTATTGTAATTGGACTGGGCAATTGATCAACTCAAGTAAGTCCTCTTTGTTATTTGGTAAATTTGTTTCAAGAAGAATTGTTAAGAACATTTCCAAAATGCTGAAGTTAAAAGTGGTGAAAGAGTTGAATTTTTTGGGAATTAAGATTGTACTAAGAAGACTAGTAAACTCAGATTTTTACAATCTGATAGAAAAAGCTGCTGGAAGATTGAATATGTGGGGAAATAAGTTTATTTCTCTAGCCGGAAAGCTAATATTGCTGAATGCATCCTTTCTTTCATTGCCAATCTTTGTTTCTACTCATTCTCTTGTTCCTTTGAGATTTTAAATGAAGTAGATAAAATGTGCAGAAATTTTCTTTGGAATAAAAAAGATGGGAGCTTTGGTATTCACTATGTGGCTGGGGATGTTTTGTGCAAATAAAAAAAAAAGAGGAGGTAGAGGGGTGCATTCGGTGCTAAGAAGGATTGGTCCATTAAGAGCCAAATTGGCTCTTAATTTTATCACAAAACCATCATCCCTTTTGAACAGGATATTAATCTCTAAAAATAGTTATAATCTTTGGAGCTGCGGGAATAGAAGCAATTTCTCTTCAACATGGAAAGTTATTGTGAATGGAGCTGAATTTCTACATCCTCTATTAAAATGGAATATTTGTAACAGTCAAGAGGTAAATACCACAGGTGATGTATGGATCCTTGATAAATGAATTAACAAATGGCCAACATTTACTTCAGTTTTAGATCAAAATTGCTTTAATCTTTCAGCATTTATAATGAATGGAGAATGGAATGTTCAGAAGCTGAATCAATGCTTTGGTCTGCAGCTAGTAAACCTTATTCAACAGGTCCCAATATACTCTAAACGTGAAAAAGACTATGGAACTCACTGTGAAGCACTCTGGAAAATCTGTGGCTGCATTAGCTTATGAAAAAACCATGGAAGATGATATGGAAGACTTAAATTGGATCTGGACAAAAAAATTGAAATTAAGGCCAAAAGTGGAATTGTTTTGATGGCGACTTTGTAAGAATACTATCCCATCTAACTGCATTCTTCATTATAGGAGAATAATTGATTTTGATGGCTGCCTGAGAGGATGTGAAGGTGTGGAAAATGCTGAACATATAGCTCTGAACTGTGTAATGATCAAGAAAGTTTGTGAGAAACTTGAAGCATCGAATTTTCGAATGCCAGCTTCATACTCGTTGGAAGAAAGCTGGTATGTTTTACAAAAACTTTCAGTTCAGAATCCCCTCATTGGGAACCTTTATTGTTCATTGGTTTTTTGTTGTTGGAAAAGCAGGAACAAATTAATACATGGAAATAATGAGGATAGTTGCTCTTTTATTGCAGCCAATGCTCTAAGCTATACAGTTGGATCTTTTCAAAATAATCTTATTTGGGAGAACTGGGAAGCTAATCAGCATGTTTTGTTGGATCATTCCTCTTGGCTTCCTCCACCTCCTGGTTGTATTAAATGTAATGTTGATGGTTCTTTAAGCACGAACAATAAAGCTGGAATTGGTGGTGTTTTCAAAGACTACAAAGGGGTGATTCTTTGGAGCTTTCGGATTTAGCTGTACATATTGGGATAGTGCACAAGTTGAGGTAATTTCAGTTCTTTCTTTGAGAAATTATATTCAAGATTGGATGTTTGATGTGAATGGCATTGTGATTGAAGGAGACAATCATAATGTTATTCGTCTTTTTCAAAATTCTATTCAAAATAATTTTATTTCAGAAGAATTTCTAAATCCTAAGGATTTAGATTTTCTTAAAGGATTTAAGCAAGTTATTTTTTATTTTTCTAGAAGAGAATGTAATAAGTTAGCCGATATTTGTGCTAACTTTGCTCTTTTTTCAGATTTTTTTTAGCAAGATATTAGTGACATTAACATTCCTCCTTATTTGTTGAAGGAGGAATCTATTTGTATCTAGTTGATTAATAAAATTGCTCTATGCATTTTCTCAAAAAAAAAAAAATAATAACCCTATTAAGAGAAATGTATTAGATCTGACTATCTTAAGAAAGAAAAAGGTAATCTAAAAAGACTTGGTTAGATGGCCTTTTTTTTATTAAATTTAAATGACAATTTGAGTCTTAATAGGACATAATGAAGAAAAAAGATATAGCCGACCTCATGTGGGATAAAGGCTTATTATTTTTATTGCTATTATTATTTATGATTCATTTACCTTATACCCATAAGATTAAGTTATTTCTTTAAGACTAATTATTATGAACAATTTTGCAATGAATTATCTCTTAATGCAAATTATCTTCATATTCCTGTAAATGATATGTAGATTTCAAGTAGTCACAATTGCTCATGTAAACTTCATATTGTTCTATGCAATTTTCCTTAAAAATAGATAATGTATGCCGAAGCAAATACTAAAGAAATTATATATATATATATATATATATATATATATATATATATATATATATATATATATATATATATATATATATATATATATATATATATATATATAAGCAAATGTACTCACGCATTGACAGCTTCAACATTTCCACTACATGCAATAGTAGATGCATGACTCAAGCCTTGATGTGTCAATGGTTGGGTATATTGATCAGTTTTGAGTTAAGTTTCTTTCCACCATAAATAGTAGTTCATTCATGAGTTATACTCCACTGCGCTAATGGGGGATGCAACAGCCAATGCTGAGTTAAGTTTATGGTAAGGAGTTTCTCCTATGATGATAGTATTAAGTATATATACAAAATAATAAGCTATTATATGATAAGCTTCTATCCATGTTTATGTTATAAAAGTCAAGTTGAATGCTATAATAAAATTATGGTTCATAAATTTGATTATAATGCAATGATTGTGATCATAAATGTCATTGATAAAAAAGTCAAGTTTTGTGGTTTATTTATATGTTAAATATGATGACCGTCACACTTTTTTTAGTCGCTATAATTTGAAATTATTATTTAAATATCGAGTTATATATATAACTCACCCACATCAATTAATGAATATCGTTTTCAAGAAAAATTCTGACGGAATAAATGGATGATAGAAGAAATTTTGCTTATATTAGGTGAGAAGCGCCTGTTAGTAGATGTGTAGTTATGATAGACATATAGCATAGTTTAGATATTTTTGCTTTAGATGTTTGTAATATGTCATATATAACTATTTCAGCATGTCTATGAATATCTTCATATTAAATGAAATTTTTTTATTTTGTGGCTCTTTTGTGATGTTGGAAGTCTTATATATAAATGAATCATTTTATTTTAAATTGTTATGTTTCTTTAGAAAGTATACTAAAATTAAAATTTTTATTCGGCTACATGTTCCCACCTCAATACTCTAAGATCCCCTGAGAGATTGATCCTACTATATTCCTAATGTGTCCTCGCCACACCAAAGAGATGGAATATGAAAATCCTTTGGCTAAATATTCAACAAAACAATTCAGTAATATAATGAATTCAAGAAGAGAATATTTCTTTATATTAAATTCAAGTCGAAAAATTAAGGTAACCTAATATAACAAATCCAAAACCTTATTCCTAGGAAACTTCAAAAATGCCAATGAATATGTGATAACAAAATAATAAATTAGTAAATCTTTCACAACTAATCAATTCATAAATGAGGTGACATGTGAGGTTCTTCATTAGAATTGAAATACATAATTTTTTATAATTATTTATCTACGTGAAAAGTATGTTGTACGAAGTAAAGCTATAAATACGTTGCATAATATAAAGTTAAAGCCAGCAAAAATACAAATTTCTAAAAGATGAAAGAAAGTTCATCAATCAATTTATAGTAAAACCACGGAAAAACTTACAGGCAGTTAGTCAAGCCGATAGAGTAATGAACACATACAAGAAATTCAAATCCCTTAATTTCAAGAATATTATAGCAACACCTCTCATCATCATCCAAAAGTCTTACAACCAGTAGAAGAACAAAAGGATGGGAACCAACAATTGCCAATAAAAGCAAGCAAAAAGTCTTCAATAAAATTATAGCAACAACTCTCATCTAAAAGTCTTCAACTTGTGTGTGTGGGCATTTGTGGATTTTCCCTCCCCTTTTCCTGTGTGAATTTTTAGTTGTCATGTCAGTTTTGTCCCAATGTCAATTTGTGGCATACATATTTATGTCTGCAAGTCTGTTAGGATTAGCCTATTTAAGTTCATACCAATTAGAGACAACCCATTAAACCTTTTATCAGAGGGTTGGGCTCATGGGCAACTAGCTATCCCAACCTCCTTGATAGCCCAGGAATAATGGATTCCACTTAATAGGTAATAAATATATGTAATGTACAGAAGAAAAACTATTAGTTAAATAGTAAGAACAATTTCAAAATATCCGAGAAAACAAAAGTTCAAGCAAGTTGAGAATATACACTGGTAGAAATACTTGAAGGCATTTGAGGATAATATAGAAGAACCGTATAGTATAACAAAATACCTGTAGAATTGGTTCAAAAAGGGTTGGATCAAAATTATCAGAGGATCTCAAGAGGCTCCATATTCTGAAAACCCTATCTCGAAGTTCAAGGATTCTTTCACGTTCACCATTGTTTAGATTCAGAGGCCCACTTTCATTTCCATTGGAAATTAGACTCCTCATAGGCTGTGGAATTGAATTGAATGCATCTATCATCGACCCAAACACAACAGCTTCTGTAACATAAACCGACTCTTTGACAACCAAAACTCTTAATTCTTCCCCTTCAGGATCTAATAGAAGCTTTAGGACTGGCTGCAAAGCATCTTTAGCAGTGAAATCCTTATCTTTGCGCCCTTGAACAAGAAGATTTTCAAGCCTATTCCACCTATATGCAAGACATTAATACATTAAAGACAAACTAAGAGAGTGTTGAATAAAACACAACTGAATATTTTAAATAGGTTATTAATAAGGGTGCTAGCGCTGTGAATTCAATTGGCTCGGTTCAAGTTAATCAAATTTATCACTTTCAATTTAGCCGGTCTGGAAATTGAAAAATTGAGAACCAGTACAAAATCAAGCAAAACTCACCAAATTTTACTTTTTTTAATTCATTTTCACCAAAGCTGAACTTTTATAAATCTCGATTGGGGAGTGGAGTTGAGTTCCAAACTAAACCAACCCAAATTCCAATATCTCGTGAAAGATTCAAAATTTGGGTCCGATTTTACAAAATTTGGACAATTGTTCAGGTCAGTTAAATTTTGTAGAAGAACTGAACCAAAGCAATCATAATTTTTAGGTTTTGTCTGATTAATGTACACCCCTAATGATTCCCAAAATGTCACTTGTTAAGGACCACTGAAGATCATATAATTTTAGGTAAGTCCAAAACGAAACAAGAAAGACTGACTAAATTAAACTGAAGTAATTGTTTTTTCGTACATTTAATGATTGCCAGATATTGCTCCTATGGAGATGGCTCAAAAAAACCTCCCTTAAGATATATGAAGGTTAATAGTTTTTGCACAAATTAAACTCTTATCAGGAGCTACAGCTGGCATGAGCTCTATATGCACCCGACTAGGTGATTATTATAAATTTGGCACAATAACTTGATAATTTTATTACTTGCCTGAATCTTCCATCTTTGAACAACAACTCAATTAGGGCATCTCTAAGATAAGGATTTGGATCGGTGAGAAGCCGTTTAGCAAAATACGGATACGAAGCAGCAAGGACCTTAAAATTAGGATCAGCGTAAAGAGCAAGACCTTCAAGCACCGTAAGTGATCTAAGTATCAATGCATAGTATGCTGGAACTGTAGGAGGAAAACAAACATAATCATAGGTCATGATTTAAGAGAATAGATGATCAAAGAATGAATTATAAGTTAAATGTATCAGATTTTACTAGCAACGACTAAGAAAAACAAGAATAACAATTACAGATCTAATGTAAAATGCATTGGAAAGAAACTTACCATTAAACGGATAATCATACAAAACAGCGCCCAAACCATCCACGATGGTTTTGAAGTTGAGTTCACTAACGGTAGCATTAAGAACATCATCAAAAAAGTTACGAAGAGCTGGCACAATGGGAGAAACATCTACATCAGGAGATAGAAAATCCAAATCATAGTAATCTCGAGCCATGGCTTCATAGTCTCGATTAACCAAATGAACAACATGACCAATGATAGCAAATCTTGCTTGTTCTGGTGTTTCACTCATCATCCCAAAATCAAGGAAAGCAAGTTTTCCCTCAGGAGTTGCTAGAAGATTGCCGGGATGGGGATCCGCATGGAAGTAGCCATATTCAAGCAGTTGCCTTAGGCTACATTGAATACCTATATTCACCAACTCCAATAGCTTCAAACCCTGTTTCTCAATGGCTTCCTGTTGGTTCAGTTTAACACCATCCACCCATTCCATTGTCAAAACCTTCGCACTCGTGTAATCCCAAAAGATATCCGGTACTAATACATCTGCCTTGTCGGCATATAGCTTTTTAAATCTCCGTGCATTTTTTCCTTCCTGCACAGGAACTTATAAATAAAAGCCTGAAAAATTAAAGAAGTGATGTTTCACTAAACCAAATAGCGAAAGATTTCAGAAATTAAAAACAGACTAACAAACATTTTAAATTGGAAATATTTCAGACGTAAGTGATTCTAGTACCTGCACATAGTTGAGCTCCTGGTATACTCTTCGAGCAAACTCATCAATTAGAGCCACAACATCGCTTGAGATGAAGTTCACATACTTATTAATGAGAAAGCCCAAACCCCTTAAAAGGTAAAAATCCAGGCCAATGGCTTCTTCAATACCAGGTCGCTGTACCTTCACGGCAACAAGCTCTCCAGACAGCCTCAGTTGGGCTTTGTAAACTTGGCCTAAACTAGCAGCAGCTATTGGAGATGGAGATAATGCTGAATAGATGGAATCGATAGGTAAACCCAACTCTCTTTCAATGCATGCAAATGCCTCAGCGTCTGGAAAAGTGGGTAGGGCATCCTGCTCCAAAGATGTAACAATTTGTTAAGCACTTGCAAGAAGTTAAAAGAAATTATATTCCTCTATAGGAGTTACATAGTGGGGCAAAGGCTTGTTGTTGTTGTTGTTGTATAGGAGTTACATAGAGATAATCAGGATCCTTTTAGAAAGAAGAAATTAATCTTCCCTTAATGAGAAGTTTATCTTCCAAAATGGGACATTTCAAGAGCATATGTTTTTGCTTTCTAATCAAAAATATGTTTTTAAGTGTAAAAATCTTGGTAGCTTGTAAACAGTAACAAAAACAACAACAAGCCTTTATATCACAACATGAGGTCGGCTACATGAATCCTTTTTCTCCACTATATCCTACTGAGAGTCAAGTTTCTTGTATACAGTAAAACAACAACATCCAGCTTTTATCCAACTATGTGGGGTCAGGCGGTCAGCTACATGAATTATTCTTCTTCATTGTGTATTTTTAAGAGTCACAATCTTATTTAAATTTAATAAAAAAATCATTTCTAATATTTTCTAGTCAAGTCTTTTTAGGTCTACCTCTATCTTTCTTAACATAGGTCAAATTCAATACATCTACTCTCCTAACCTGGTCATCAGAAGAACGATGTTTTATGTGCCCAAACCATCTAAGGCAACTCTTTGTAATCTTATCTGCCACTGGATCTACTCCAACCCTTTCACAAACATTCCTTTCGTATTCTATCTATAAGAGTGAATTCACTCATCCACCTGAGCATTCTCATCAGTGTAACACTTAATTTTATGCTTCATTTTTAATAGCCAACATTCTACACCATAAAGCATTGCAAGTCTCACCACCATCTTATAGAATTTTCCTTTAAGTTGAAGGGTACTTTTCTATTACACAATATAGGCCCGATGCATTCCTCCACTTCAACCATCCAACTTGAATTCTACTAATAATATCCCCATTTATTTCACCATCACTTTGAACAGTACATCCAAGATATCTAAAACGTGGACTCTTATTAATGACTTAATCTCCCAATGTCACAATCCCCCCTACCAGATCTATTATTACTAAAATTATACTACATATATTTGACTTTAGATCTACTCAAATGAAAACCTTTAGACTCTAAGGTTAACCTCCATAATTCAAGTTTTCTTTCAACTCCCTCTCAAGTCTTATCAACAAGAAAAATATCATCAACAAAAAGCATACACCAAGAAACATCTTCTTATAAGTGTCTGGTAAGAACATCCATTACTAAAGCAAAAAAGATATGGGATTAAAGTTGATTGTTGATGTAATCCAATTGAAATAGAAAAATACTTAGTCAACTACCTTGTGTTTGAACACAAGTAAGAGCTCCTACATACATATCTTTAATGACATGTATATAAGCAATATTATAGGAAATACTTAAAGATCTCAAGTAAAACCTATCTATCCTCGAAAAAACAACGAGAAATCTCCTCCAAACTCCGAGAGAAATCCAAAAAACAGTAATTTTATTGCATTAATCAAAGATAACGGAAGAAAAATATCAAGATACAGTTGATCCTCAATTCGAGAGGAGGATCTACCTCTCCCAATCCCTAGACGCCGCTAGAGCCCAAGATGCCAAATTCCATCATCAACAACAACAACATCAAGCCTTTATCCCACTACGTGGGGTCGGCTACATGAATCCTTTTTTTTCTATTGTGTCCTGTTAAAGTCAAATTCTAATTTAAATCTAATAAAGAAAGATCATTTCTAATATTTTTTAACCAAGTATTTTTAGGTCTACCTCTATCTTTCTTAACATAAGTCAAATCTAATACCTCAATTTTCCTAATCGGGGCATCGAAAGGCCTCCGTTTAATGTGACCAAAACATCTAAGGTGACTCTCTCTAATCTTATCTTCCACTGGAGCTACTCCAACCTTTTCATGTATATGCTCATTTCATATCCTATCTATAAGGGTAAAGCCACTCATCCACCTAAGGATCCTCATCTCTACAACACTTAACTTTGTATTATGCTTCTCTTTTAATGACCAACATTCGGCACCATAAAGCATTACAAGTCTCACCACCATCTTATAGAATTTTCCCTTAAGTTTGAGGGGACTTTCCTATCGCACAACAAGCCCGATGCATTCCTCCACTTCAACCATCCAATTTGAATTCTGCTGATAATATCCCCATCTATTTCACCATCACTCTGAACAATAGATCCAAGATATCTAAAATGTGTACTCTTATTAATGACTTGATCACCCAAAGTCACAATCCCATCACTAGGTTTATTGCTACTAAAATTACACTCCATATATTCATTTTTAGATCTACTCAAGCGAAACCTTTAAACTCTAAGGTTGACATCCATAATTCAACTATACCTTCAACTCCCTCTCAAGTCTTATCAACAAGAAGAATATCAGCAAAAAGCATACACCAAGGTACATCCTCTTGCAAATGTCTAGTGAGAACATCCATGACTAAAGCAAAAAAGATATGGACTTAAGGTTGATCCTTGATGTAATCCAACCGAAATAGGAAAATACTTGGTCAAACCACATTGTGTTTGAACACAAGTAATAACTCCTACATACATATCTTTAATGATTTGAATATAAGCGTTATTAACACTTTTCTTTTCAAGAACTCTCCATAGCATTTCTATTAGAACTTTATCATATACTTTCTCTAAATCAATAAATATCATATGTAGATCCTTCTTATTCTCTCTATACTTCTCCATCAAAACTCTCAATAAATGTATGGCTTCAATAGTATAATTACGCAGCATGAATCCAAATTGATTTTGAGAAACATTAGTATTACGTCGTAACCTACACTCCATAACTCCCATAGTTTTAAAGTATGACACATTAACTTAATTCATCTATAATTCACACACTCTAGTGCATCACCTTTATTCTTAAAAATAGGAATTAACACACTCATTCTCCACTGATCTTGCATCTTTTTAATCTTCAAAACAACATTAAAAAGTTTAGTAAGCCAAGAAATTTCTTCATCTCCTAAGCATTTCCACATGTCTATTGGAATATCATTAGATCCAACAGCTTTTCCACACTTCATTTTCTTTAAAGTCTCTCTAGCTTCGGTTTTACTAATACGCCGATAAAAACAAAAATTTTCATTTTCATTTAGGGTGCTAAAATCACTAAAGTTAATTGTACTTTCACATTCTTCATTAAAAAATTAAGCAAAATATCTCATCCACCTTTGTTGAATATCATCTTCTAAAAAAAAATATTTTTTGATCTTCATCTTAATATACTTCACTTTAACTAAATCATTACTACTCATATCTCTTTGTTTGACTAACTTATATATATATATATATATATATATATATATATATATATATATATATATATATATATATATATATATATATATATATATATATTTCTTCCTCTTTAGTATCTAATATATTATATAAATCATTAAAACTAAGGTATTTACATCGCAAATAGCTTTCTTAGATTCCTTACTTTATTTTTTTATTTTTTGCCCCTTTATCTTAAAGTCCAAAACTAATAATCGATGTTGGGTACATAATTTTCACTTGGAATAACTTTATAATCTTTGCAATCTAAACGATCTAATTTTCTTATAAGAAAATAATCAATCTGTATTTTCTTATATCCATTTTAATAAATAATAAGATGTTCATCTCTTTTCTTAAATAAGTCTATACTCCCAGTTCCTATCCTAATTTTAGTTTCATGGACTAGCTTCTTTGACCACATCCATCCTTGATGTGGGAACCCTTGCCTATTTAACACTGCACCCGAGCGACAGTGCAACAGTCCTTGCACACTTGTCGTTGTATTCAGGCCATACAGCGCATCGCTTCCAGGGGATGCCCTAGCATTAACACAATTTTTTAAAGGATTCAAGTCATGATTATTCGACAATTTTTACGCTGGTTGTCGACTACCTAACGCAACCCTTCACTTTTCTCATCCAGGACTTAGGACCTTGCAACAGCAGTGTTGAACTCCAAGAACATAAAACTCCAAGAACACAAAAACATCCACAATAAATCAATAACCATGACCCTAATATTTTCTTCCTACTTAAAGCACTCAATTAAACCACATAAGCCAAAATCCTCCCAAGCCTTAGCCGCCCCCTCCTTCCTAATTGAATTCCCTAGTGGGCCCCACCCAAGCCTTGGGAGGCAATTCGAAGATGACGGACCTACTTGGTAGAATAAGGAGAAGAAGGGGAAAGGTAGAAGAACAAAAGAAGGGGAAGAAGGGAAGAGAGAAGGAAGAATTAGGTCTGACAAGGAAAATCCAGTTTTTCACAATCCTTCTAATGCTTTGATATTGAAAATGGCTATATTGTGATCATTTTCCTCGCCACTATGAACACTTGCATCATCATTGGAATCCATACAATCAACTTCAAAGTTATTTCTTTCTAATTTATCCTCAAACTCAATATTTGAAACCCCAATTTTTTCCATTACCTTATTCGTGGTGCCCACAAATTCAACATAAGGATCAACATTACTTTCAAATAACTCATTATCCTCATGCATCTCATAATCAATGTCTGCAAATTGCTCATTGGCATCAGTTAAGTTGAAATCCTCATCCTCGTCATCGTCTTCGTCCATGTCATCACTATGATAGCCTCTCTCAGGTGCATCTGCATCCTCGACATTACCACATGACAAATTAATAGGGGTTGGTTGGGACAAATCATTACAAAGTTGTAAGAAAATGGATTCATCCATCCACTCAGAAACTAATGCATGTAATTCATCTTTTCCTGTTTCACTGTTACATATATGCACATTTTGAAAAATAATACAATCATAATTAAACTTAACTTCAAATTAATTTTTGTGCTTATCAATGGGCTAAACCAATAGAAGAACTTGCTCTCCAAAAATATTCGCATTTGTTGTATATGACACGTCTCTTATCACCCTAAATAATTCCAACTAAATTACAACAAATATAGTTAATCAAAAAAAATAAATAGCCTCCACTAGACAATAAAAAAAAAAAACATAATAAAAATTAGATGATCTCACAGCATTATCAAAGGAAACCAGTTGTTAATCTATTATTTTTGGATTCTCTGAAGTTGGGTTGACCTACTAAAACAAATACTTCAATAAGGTCCCTTATTGGAGATGAACCATGTAGTAACCATGAACATTTTTAAACTCTTTCATCTTAAATTTTTTAACAAGAACAACGCCAACAATATCAAGCTTTATACATTATAACACTTATATAAAAAATTTTAAGATCATAATTCACAAAAATATTTAAAATTCTATTATATTTGCTCAAACAAGGATCTTATTGACATCAAATCTCAATTCAAATAGATCTTTGATTCCAACCCAATTAACCATCGGGATACTCATCCTTAGAGTTGCCTAAATGTCAATATTGCATGCCCCTAATGCCCCAAAATCTTTGTTCCACAAGAATAAACTACCTCTAAAATAGGGTGTATGCCATTATATTATGCTTACATAGCACCAAGAAAGGCTCAGGTTAATTTATGAGAAGTACAAAAAAATTTCAATCACTACCTTCGGAACTGCAACAACGCCCTAAAGAAACTAGAAGCACAAACTAGATGCAAAAAAATTGAGGCCAAGAGAAATAGCAAAACCTAGCTCCGTCCGCGACCAGTCTCGCTTGCATCGAAGGATGTCACAGCATGTTTCGCCCAACCTGTCGCTAGCATCGCTTGTTCGCCCGCGTCGCTGCCTCGTTCGTGTTGGCTACCTCACTCACATTATGTGGGTTGTTTACTTCTCCCGTGTAGAACGGTCTCTAGGAGTCGTGTCTAGCGAGTGCGTGCACTACATATAGCGTGAAGCAAGGAATATGTATTTTACTTAAATGCCCCCAAGAAACAAACCTGTCCGGCTCTCTCTGTAATTTAAATGTCGATGGACCAAATTGGCTCAATTTTCAGTAGTATGAGGATTAAAATGGGGCAATGTAATACTCTGAGACTAAATTGGACATTTATTGATAGTCGGGGACTACTTTGAGCATTTACTCTTAAATTATTATATCTTTTTCCTTCAAGTCTATCATTGGTGTCACCTACAATCTCGTCGCAAACACCACCCTTAGGTATGTCATTATTATCATTATCAAGTTCTCCACTATCACCGCTTGTAGAATCATCAGTTTGTACCTTCCCATTGCAACTAGTGTCGACGTCTATCATTAAACTAACATCAACCACTGTCAAGCACAACATTCAGAGATATAGTTGTTCATGCTTAGGATGCAAAGAGGAGACGCCGTCTGCACCTACCTACCACATATAATGTTAACACTCCTCAATCCATCGTCAGAAATCGCAGACCATGCCTAAAAGACATTATTGCTCATGGCTAATCACAAATCTATCACCATATGTACTTCTTACTACATCCGGTGTCAATATCTATCATCAAAGTCATTGTTCTTCATTCATATAACACTAACAGGAACCAACATCAGAATTGCTTGCAGCACGCAAAAAAAACACAGGTAAGAATACTTGACCAAAAAGGCCTATGCAAGTAAATCAAGCTAGAACAATTTTTGGCCAGCAATTTCTTTAAGAAAGTGATTTTATCGCACTTAACATCACCACATTTGCAGATAATTTGGAGGTCCTAGCATGTGAACTTCCATTATGAAAACTGAAAACTGAAAATGTCATCTTCTAATCAACAAGTAGAGTGACGTAAAAATTCCCAGTATACCTGCAACTCCGAGAGCTCTTCCAGGAACTCAGGAGGGCAGATATCAGGCCGTGTAGAGAGGCCCTGCCCTATCTTGACAAAGGTTGGACCCAGTCTCGTGAAAATCCTCCGCAGCTCCGCAGCCCTCATCCGCTTCCTTTGGTCAAGCAATCCCTGCCTCTTGTCAAGGAACAACTTGAAGGCGAAACTTCCAACAGCTGTCAATATCTCGACAGTGCGCTGCAACACCTGGTAGCATAGAAACATATATAGTGAGAAAAGGAGGGGAGAGAGAGAGAGAGAGAGAGAGAGAGAGAGAGAGAGAGAGAGAGAGAGAGAGAGAGAGAGAGAGAGAGAGACAGACAGAGATAGAGGAGCAGAGCAGTGCAGAGAAGAGAGAGAGTGAACCTTAATCGGGCGAGAGCCGTATCGGGCGGCAACTAGCTCGGGACTGTAGACGGGGGTGTTAACGGCGCGGGTCATTGCCCTCGCCTCCGCCTGGATATCTCCGGCTCGATCCATCCGAGATCGGATGGACAGCTCTGCCGCCGCTGCATCCACTACCTGCACCGCGTATTCTCCATTGACGCTGCTTCCGCCGGAGGCGCCGCCTCGTAAGGCCGGTAAGGGCTTTGCCTCGACTAAAGCAGCACGCGGTAGTCTCGAACCTTTTTCCGGTCGTGGAAACCTTCGGAGTTGGAGAAAATTGGGAGAAGAGGAGGAGGATGAAAGGGAAAGAGCGGTGGCGGCGGCCATGGAGAGTAAGTTAGGTTCCGAGGAACTGCTACGAAGCCGGCCAATTTCGCCGGATAAGACTTGTCACCTCGAAGATAAGTAGCTTTCGTCCAGGCACAGAAAAGCGGCCGGGACTGGCTTCCCGGCCACAGAAAGAGTTGCGTGGAGACAACTCTCTCCCTGAATTTGTGCGTCAATGGCTCACAAGTGAGCAGCGGAGTCATCTGCTGAACTCTCAGGTAAAAGCTACGTATTAGTGCTCCTTTAATTTAAAAATAATATTAATATTAACTTAGCTCCCTTCATTTGTTGGTTGAAATATTGATTATTAATTAAAAAATATTAAGTTCAAATATAAGTATGTGATGTGTATATAAATTTGATTTAATTGATGTAAATACTCAATAATAATAATAATGATAATATTCATATTATATTTTTTAAATTATAAAAAACTTGTATTTATTATGTCACAATTAAATCATATTAATTAAATATAAATAAAAATGGTATGAGTTTATAATTTTATTATAATTTTTTATATTTATATAAAATTTTAAAATTGAGGATGCTAGTTTATAAATATCCAATATTTGAGTGTAATGAATATATATATATATATATATATATATATATTGTTGAATTCAAATCAAGGACAGATTTAACATGCGCCGCCTAAGGGCACGGGTCTCCACTGGCCCCTTAATTACTGCCTTATTAAGACTAGTAATTACCAAATCAAATCCATAGCTTCCCCTATTTTGTTTATCGTCTAATTTTTTTTATTTTTCCTTCCGCCGTTCCGTGCTTCATCTTTCACCGTTTCACGCACGTCCCACACACTAGGGTTGCAAACAAACTGAGCCAAGGTGAATATGTGAGTGTTCATGTTTGAGTTCATTTATTATTACCTTGTTCAAGTTCGGTTCATGTTTGATTCGAACTTTATTGTTTTTGTTCATATTTGGTTCGTTTAATTTATCAGTGTTCATATTTAGTTTATGTTTAGTTCATGTTCGATTCGTTTGGTGCTTATCGAGTTTTAAACAAACAAACATTAACAAGCTACGTTCGTGAACATATTTAGCAAACATTCTATTGAACAAACAAACTTTAAATTTGTTCATGAACATCTTAAGCAAATAATTTAACAAATATGGATAAATGTAAAATGTCTCTTATTCATGAACAAATTCACTATGTTATAATAAATTTAAAATAGTTATATTATGTATATTTATCAATTTTATAAATAAATATTAATCAAATTTTTACCAAGTTAATTCATGAGCTCTGAATCGAAATGAATATTTTATAATTAAATATTAAGCATGTTTATTTAAGGATGGAGTATTTAAAATGTTGTTCAAATTTGTTTATTTAGATAGTTAAACGATCACAAATGAGCTTTAATCGAAATGAGCAACGAGTAGCTCGTTAAACGTTTAATTTGCTTGCAGCCCTACACACACTCGAAGGGATGGCTTCGCGTAAATTTTGAATATTCTTGCTTAGAAAAACAATCATTCGTCATATCTTGCCTCCAATGAGAAATTATTAGAGGGAGACGTGCTGAAGAACATGGACGTTGTTGTCAAAGACGGCTGCCAGCTGTGGAAGAGTTTTACGCTTCATTCAAGTCTTCATTCAAGTCTTCTCACTGCCATTTTTGCCTATCTTGGGATTTCTCGGGTGGAAGATTTTATTACCTATTTAGGCCTTCCCATTTCCACCTCCAAACTCAATTTTACTCACTTCCAACCCCTTATGAGTAGAATTTCTACTCTACTTGCGGGTTGGAAAGTTAAATTTCTTTCTTTTGCAAGTAGATTATAATTTTTAAAGTTCACTATTGCAAATACTATTGCCTACTGGATTCGAGGTGCTGTAATACCTAAGGCTTGTCAGAAAGCTATCTCTAGAATTTTCTCCAAATTTCTCTTTTTTGGCAACATTTTGGATAAAAAGCTTCATCTTATTTCTTGGAAAACTGTGGTTCTACCTAAATTTAAAGGTGGTTTGGGGTTTCCTTCCTTCGACTACCTTTACCATAAAATGGCCACTTCTTTTCTGTTTAAAATGTTCAACAACAACACTCTGATTGGGATTTGGTTCAGGGAGAAATTTGATTCACCTTGGAAACCTCCTCCCCTTGGTGCGTCTAAATTATGGAAATATTTTTGTAGCGTGGCTGCTTTTTTTCCTTCATATTATTTCACTCTCTGTTCACAAAAACTGCAATCTATCCTTTCTGTGGGATCCCTGTTGTAAGAATAAAGCTTTGGCTGATATTTGCTTCTCTTCCAGCCTGTCTCATCTTAAAGTTAATGGTTTTATTTGTGGAGGCCAGTGGGTTCTTCCGACTGATTTACTTGATGTGATCTCCTCTGTTATTTCTAACACTGTTATTTGGGGGGAGCAACCAGTTCTCACCTGGGATGGCTCCCCTATTCCCCCGAAGAAGGTTCTAGCTGGTTTTTATCATCTGGTTGATAATGTGAACTGGTTTAATTATATTTGGCATAAGGGGCATGCTTTGAGGTATTCGTGCTATGCTTAGATGGCATTAAAAGGGAAGTTAAAGACTGCGGATAACCTTATTTTAAGAGGTATTGTTGTTCCTCATTTATGCTCTTTCTGTTGTGGTAATGTTGAGAATCATACTGATCACATTTTCTTTGAATGTGATTATACGTTCACAATTCTTACAGAGTTGCTTGGCCTAACCTTTTGCAAATTTATGATTTTCTGGATAATCTACGGGATTTTGATAAGAAGGATAAGCAATTCTGTTTTATTTCATTGGCCACGCTTATCTATTTCACCTGGAGGTAAAGGAATAGCAGACGCTTTTCGAATACTTGGAAGTCTCCTTTTGACTTAAAAGTTGATATTATTAAGGCTATACGTGCAAAAATGATTCATTGGAATGGTTATGATAGGCTTAAAGAGAAATTTATTGGGATTCTGGGCTGAATTTCTTGTCTCTGGCATTTCCCTGAATGTTAATTTCTAGATGGTTGAGCATTTCTGGATGGTTATGTTGTTTTTATTGAATTTGTTCTGCTCTGTTTTTGTTGTTGTTTCTACTGCTCCTTCTTGCAGCTGGATGGTGGTGCCTTTTTGCTAGGAGGTTTTGGATTATGTCATGATCAAGACAATTCTGCTTTGCCATTCTTATACCGTCTCATTGTTTGTGGTTTTTACTGGTATTCTGGATATTCGGATTTTTGGGACGATGAAGAGCAAGGAATACATCAATCCGGCATCCTTGGACGGTCTTCGGGCAACCAGGTTTCGTGGTAGGTTATACTTGGCACTGCGAGGGTCGGTTCATCCTGGGAACTGGCAACCATTGCACTATGCTGGAATTTTGGCTTTTCATAAGCCTGGCTTTAATGCAGCTATGATGTAGTTCTTATTTTCCTGAGTATGTTTTTTTTTTTTTTTCCTTTTCCCTCATAGTTTTGTATTGTTTTACTTTTCTTAAGGTTTTGGGGTGGTATAGGTTTTTCTATACTTACTTGTAACTAGTTTTGTAACTTTCATTGATTAATATATGGGCTTCTGCCCCCAATTCTCCAAAAAAAAAAAAAGTCTTCTCACTTTCTCTCTCTCCATGACCCCACTTCAGATTTGATCATATAAACCAAAAAAACAAAACGTGGGAGGTGCTGAGACGAAGAGGTAAACCAAAATAGATTAGATGCATAATACAAAAGCAAGAAGCCTATAGATTTTTATTTTTAATTTCCATATTAAAAATTTGATAGAGCCAATGGAAATCTAGGAAGTAAAATGCTATAATTAGATATCAAGAGATTTGACTCAAATAAGTTTTTAAAATAATTAGAAATCTTTTATGTGATGGTGTCATAATTAGTCTTTAAGTAAGATTATCTTTTATAAGCACTTCGTATTTTGCCGCTTAATAATTAATTTTTCTTTCATTAGTTGTAAATTTAATTAGAAAAAATATTGTTTCAGGAATCAAATATTTGGATGTTTTGAGAATTGAGATTATTGTTTTGGATTACTAATGTTAAAACAAATTAAATATTTGTTCTTCATTTAACTTATTGAGCTGTTTGATTATAAAATTGAAATAAAAATATTTTTACCTGTAAAATTCAATAACAAATTATTATAAAGGTTTACTGATGTTAAAACAAATTAAATAGTTGCTCTTTATTTAACTCTTTGAGTTGTATGATTATAAAATTATACTTAAAAGATTTTTATCTAAAAATTTAAGTAATAAATTATTATAAAGGTTCTGTGGGAAGATTCTAACAGTGCATAGAAAATATGAGGAGTTTTTAGCTTTTTAAGTTTTTGTGTTAAAAGTAGCTTGTTAATATAATTTTTGCACTATTTCAATATTTGGATTAAATATTTTCTACTTTATGTTAATGTTTAAGAATTATATTGTCAGATTATCACAATGTTATTATTTTAATAATTTGGAGTCGTATACATTTTTTAGAAGATTGGAAAGTTTTGAATTATATATTATATCTTTTTATAATGACAATTTTTTAAAAGAAATCAAAACCATCAATATCGGTTCCAAGCTCAAATGAAAAAAGTTGAAATTTTTGTTAATTCAATAATTTGTGCCATCACTTCAAAAAACTCTTGGTTTCGCCCCTGATTCAAATTTATTTACATGTGGCACCTTTATCATACTAACAAGTCTAAATAGGCAGTAGAGAAATAGACAAGTAATTATGAAAACTTAAAAATGAACTATTCTTTATGAATAATGAAAGTAGCATATATATATATATATATATATATATATATATATATATATATATATATATATATATATATATATATATATAGTTAACTCCTCTTTTATAGGACTACAGAAGAAAAAATGGTAAGAGAAATAATAAATAATATATTACTAGACATGACAGAATGTTACATAAATTTGGACTAGTCCACGACATGTACATGTGGACACTCATATCTAGCATGGCGTTTGCTAGCTCCGGCGAATACTTGTGGTGATCACTCTTGGTGAATGCCTCTTGGGCAAGTGCCCTAGGTGATTCATATCGGACAAATTTCTTGAGCGAGCTCACTTGGGTGACTACCTTAGGTGAGTACCTTGGCAAGTTTATTTGAGCTATATATAGACACTAACATGATTGATAAGGCCATTACTATTAGCTTTGTAGTCATGCGTCTCCTTTATATTAGATAAGGGGCCTTGTGAGGGAGATGGTCACCTCCAGTAGGGTGATTCTTTCTTTTGGATGAGCTATCATGGGGTAAGTTCCTCCTCAAGTCAAGGTCTACTAAGGCAAGTTCCTCCCTTAGTTAAATCTATCCAAGTTTTTTCTTCATTGGTCATGTGTCTCTATGGCAATAGAGGAACCACGTTACCCAAACAGCCATAGGCCACAGCCGCAAGAAATTCGCCAAACATTACAGGCTTCATCGGCTGATTAGCACTAGAGGAGGATTTGGATTCCGATCAGCTGCTCGAGTGGAAGTGGGAGGGTCTGAGGGGAACGTCCGCCCGTCCATCAGTCCATATATGTATATCTCTCTCTGTCAAATTTTCTCTTTTTCCTGTAATCTCTTGCTGAGTCGTTGTATTGAGAACAATTTCACTAAAATTTGCTAGTTGGTCAACTAAATTAATTAAGAATATATGATTCGAATTCAACTTTACATCACTGTATCATTAAAGATTATATCCTGTTTTTTATGTTGCCTTGTGAGCAAGGAATTTTAAGGTTTTTTTTTTTGTTAGCATGGATCATTATTGCTACATTTATGCTCAAGAATATATAAGTGTACAGTATAAACTTAAGATTCAATAATGGGTAAATGGTTGAAACTATGATTGTCGGCTCATGGTTTAAGGTACTTTAGCATGATTATTACAATTTATTAAGATACATTTAGTTTTTAGAAATACTATACAAATCTGTCTTATTAAAGAGAACAAAATTTTTATTTAGATAGAACATTATTTAAAGAGGAAAGAACGTGTGGAGATTGACTTGACTGATCTCCCGTCTGATCTTGGACTCTAACCTTCAAATATGGAGTTACGATATGAATGATAGAGATAAAATTCAAATTAAAGATATTAGCTTTTGAAGGGACCCCATAAATCGAGAACTCATCAATTTCCTAAACATTAATTGGGAATATTACACAAGTTTAAACCTAAATGGTTTGAAGAATATGCTAATTGATTTTTTTTTTTTTGAAGATTGCAAACATGCATTAAGAACTAAAGAAAGCTAAATATGCTAATTGGTTAGAATACATCATACAAAAAGATATTATTTTCTATCTTTATTATTACCTATTCAAGCCCCAAGACCAAATTATGAAAGGCCAAGATGGTGGAGACTCATTTATTAGGAAAGGGTTCATAAATTGAAAGAAAAAAGAAAAACTATGTGGTTATGTTGGAGAGCATAATAGTGAGCATAATAAGGCAAGACAAAAATGTGAAGATTTATTAAAGAATCAGGAATACAAACTTATTTTGTTATGGTTGAGCAAAAAGAAAAAAAAAATAAAAAAGATTACAGGGTCAGGTTAACTGCTGCAGTGGATTGTGTTTGATTTCTCTTACATCAATGATTATTATTTCATGGGTATGACAAGTATTTTGAGTCAATTAATCATGGAAATTATTTAGAGCTTCTTGATTTCCTTGCTAATTATAATGATGAAATTAAAAAGGTTATGTTAACATATACAAACTCTAATTTAAAGTTAACTTCACCAAAAATAGAGAAAGAGATTTGTCCTGCTATTGCTCCTGAAACTTTGGCACATATTAGGAAAGATATTAGTGACTCATACTTTTCAATCATAGTCGATGAATCTAAAGATATTTTTATAAAAGAATAACTTGCTATTGCATTGAGATAAGTTGACAAGTTGGGGTAAGTCTAGAAAGGTTTATAGGCATTACATATGTTGTTTCAACTCATGCAACAACCCTGAAGACAACAATTGAAAACATAATTACAAAATACTTGTTAAGTATTGGTAGAATATGAGGTCAGGGTTATGATGGGGCATATAATATATGAGGAGAATTTAATAATTTGAAGGCAGTTATTCTTCATGATAATCCTCAAGCATTTTATGTTCACTGGTTCACCCATCAACTCCAACTATGATTGATAGTAATAGCGAAGAATTATTGGCAAGTGAAATATCTATTTGAGTTTATTTTTAAAATTGTAAATACTATTGGGGTTTTCTGTAAGCGATTAGATGCTCTTAAAGCTATTTAGTATGATAAGATACTTGCTCATCTTAAAGAAGGTAATCTCCTAAGTGGGCAATGTTTAAATCAAGAGACTAATTTATAAAGATTTAGTGATACTCGATGGAGTTCACATTTTTATTCTTTAATTAGTCATATAAGAATGTATGCTTTTGTGATTGTGGTGCTTGAAATTGTTAAAGAAGAAGGTGTACATGATCAACAATTAGTTGAAGTAGGTGTTTTGATTGATATAATAAAATCATTTGATTTTATTTTCATAATACATTTGATGATTGACATCTTAGGGATTATACATAAGTTATCATAATCATTACAAATGAAATATCAAGATATAAAAAATACAATAAAATTGGTGAAAATTTCCAAACAACGTCTACATATTTTGAGGGAGAATAGATGAACTATTTTACTAGAAGAAGTATCTCATTTTTATGGTCTTTTCAAAGTTGAAGTTCCAAATATGAATGATACATAAAAACTCGTTGTCGATCAATACGAAGAGGTGAAGAAATTTCAAACCTACACCATTATCGTATTGAGCTATTCTACACTATTGTTGACATACAACTTCAAGAGTTAAATAATTATTTTTTTGAATATACCACTGAGTTGCTTCTTTGTATGGCGTGATTAAATTCAATTGATTCATTTAATGCTTATGATAAGAGGAAATTGATAGATCTAGTATAATTATATCCAAATGATTTTTCTATTGTTGACCTTGTGGCTCTTAAAAGTCAATTGTCAACTTATATCATGGATATGCATAACCATGATGAGTTCTCATCTCTAAACAGTATTATTAATCTTATAAAGCAAATTATTAAGGTTAAGAAGGATTGTGTCTATCATCTGGTTTATAAAATTATTACTTTAATATTGACTTTAATAGTTGCTACTGCTACATTAGAAATATCATTTTTTGCAATAAGGATTATCAAACATTGATTGGGTAATATTATGAATGATGATTAGCTTAATAATTTACTTATACCTTATATTGAAAAATATGTGTTCGGTTTAATTCCTAATGAGATTGTGATACAATATTATGATAAGACGCAAAATAGATTAATGAGCTTGTAATAATTTTTAATTTATCTATTATTTGAATTATGACTTGATTTTATTTTATTTGAAAATTCCCCCCCCCCCCCCCCCCCCCCCCCCCCCCCAAAATGAAAGGATAGTTATGCCCATGATCTATAGTAAGCTTCAATGGAGGAAGTGTATGCCCATGTTGAATCTTATTTGGAATGATCCCCTCTATAGTAAAGTATGTCATGGACAAGTATACCTATTTGATCCCTATGAATTATTTGTACCTATAAATTAGGGTGTATCATTAGTTTCTAATTCATTTGCTCCTCTAGAGAGAGACCTACAAAAAAAATACAAGCGAAGTATGTAAAAAACATTTATTATTCCTACTAATTGGCAAAAGAAATAAGTAAATAAAAAATTATTAGCCTTATAAATATTCTTATAATGACATTAATTTGAATTTTATACCATCTCTACCTATATATAGAGGTGAGGAGTGATACTTGGATCACACCCTTCACTTTCCTCACTTTCTTGTCTTGCTACTTTAGCTCGCACAAGAATGGTCGAGCTTGCTCCTTTCAAGTTTGACGATGTTGATAACTACAAATTATCAAAGGCCCCATCCTCTATAAGTGCAAGGCAATAAAGGATAAGGGGAATAATTTTGGCTAACCAAAGGAGAAAAAAAGGAAGAAAGTGGTTATCACTAAAAGTTTGTTAGGGATTTTAGGCCCTATAGAACTGGCCCAAAGCTAATTAAAAGATAGAGGTGATTTGGAAAACTTTAAAACCAAAGATAAAACTCCA
Source organism: Dendrobium huoshanense (assembly GCA_016618105.1). Lineage (NCBI taxonomy): Eukaryota > Viridiplantae > Streptophyta > Magnoliopsida > Asparagales > Orchidaceae > Dendrobium > Dendrobium huoshanense. The sequence continues at coordinate 3,293,636 of CM028354.1, forward strand.
ACCAAAATCACCACAAACAAAGTGCGAAAGAAAAATAAATGCGGAAGCGATAATAAGAAAAGAATACACTGGATTTATAGTGGTTCGGTCAAACCTTGACCTACGTCCACTCCTTGGAGGCACCCTCCAAGTATTGCACAAAAACAAGTGTCTCTCCTTTAGCTCCCACAGCTAGGCGGATAAGCCCTTACAAAATCACTTCCACCTTCCTTGGTGCGGCGAAGTCGCCTGGTCCTTTGACACCAAAGAGATCTTCTTCTTTGGTGAACTTTCCTTGAGACGAGCCTTGAATCCGACGGTATTAAGATGCAAGCCTGTCGGAGCAACCATGTGGAATCCCCTCCACACTCCCTTGAGTCCCCGCTCACAGGATCTTCTCTCGCTCAAACTCCATCCTTTCCTCTCTCCCTTTCAAGCTCTCTCTTCAAGTCTCCCCCACAAGAACGAAGCTCCAATGGCTGCCAAAGATACTTACAAAAGTTTCCATGCCATAGCTTAAATAGAAGCTCTCAAAATGAGCTCATTAATGCAAGTTGCCGACATTATCGTCCAGGACGATAGACATATCGTCCTGGCCGATTAGTTCAAATATGAGGAAAATCGTCCTGAATATCGCACTGAAATGAAGCTGAACAATGTCTAATCGGCCCAGACGAAATCACCATTCATTGCTTTCCAAAATTACCAGAGAAATTTTGGAAAAATTACTCTGGATCGTCCGGGATGATATTTTATAGTCCAGGACAATCCACCGGGATGATGTCTAAAAATAAGTATTTCCTAAGTATGTATGGCGGCAGATTCTTGCTGAATTGAGCCGATCGTCATGGCCGATACAAAATCGTCCATGACGATGTGTTTTACATAAAGACGGCTGCTTTAATGAGGATGCCCTAATAAGGGTTTCTACTTTTGTCAGATCATCCAGGACGATATAAATATCATCCTAGATGATGTTACCAAAAATAGAAATCTTTTAGGGCACAACAGAAAATCTTCTAAGTTACAAATCATCAGATGCCATACCAAATGCAACATACTCAAGAAAGGAAAAGGATTACAAACTGACACAAACCTAGTCTACCCAATCTTGAGCTGGTTCTAAATTGTAGTCTGACCGTGTGGACCTGAAACGTTAGCACATAAGGCAATCGTAGAGAAATACCGAATGTTTGCTATCATCAAAATCATAAACCATTGATCCGCAACAATCTCCCCCTTTTTGATGATGGCAAACAATTTAATTTAAATTTTTTAAAAAAAGCAATTTCTCATAATCTCCTCCTCACTAGAATAACACTTTTAAAAATAGGGGAGCTGAAAATATTTTTTTTTAAATTTTTTGAAAACAAGATACAAACACGATGACAATACAAAAATTCAACAATACGTTCTCCCCCTTTGACATTATCAAAAAGAGAGGAGACACAAATAAAAAACAAAATGAATAGAAGACAAAAATGTTCTTTGATCTTAGTGAAAAAAATAAATATTCTTAAAATGAGAAAGTTACCTCTTGGTTTTAATAAAAAACTTAGTAGAATTGGATTGATAACGCATAATCCAGAAAAAGTAAGAAATTCATAAATTGTTAATCCAAGCTCAAGTTCTTTTAAAGGCTAAAGAAACTTTTTAATTCAATATAATATCAAAAAATAAACGGGAAAAAGAAACATTAATTTTTCAAAACTCCTTTCATAAAACATATCTAATAGAAGATCAATGCACAAATTGCTGAATCAGGAACCAAGATTTTCAAGCACAAGTTTGAACATATCAAGGATTTTCTTATGTTTTTAGTAGTATAAGAAAAAATAAGCATATTTTTTTGTGGGCTCATTTTATGCCCTTTATCACTTGAATGGCTCTTTGAGTATCTTTTAATCTTTAATGCACTTTGTGTATTTTTTTTTCAATTTGGCGTCATTGCACATCTTTTGGTTTAACATCATTAGCCACTTTTATTATTATTATTTTCAAAAAATATGCTTTCTTTCTTATATTTTCAAAACCAAAGTAAATCCAAATTATTGACAACACGAATAACTTGATTATGAAAATTTTATGGCGGATTCAACAATCTTGCAAAAGATTCCTATGTGATAGAAAAAATGTAGGGAGATAAAAAAATCAGTTTCAAAATCCAATTTAAAATATGATGAACATTTTGAATCAAAAGTAAAATAACATCTTTAAGAAGAGAGAAAGAGAAACAAAATCATGAGTTCCCTTTCTCTGACTGTTTTAGAGAAGTCAAACACAACTTACTAAAGATTTCAAGAAAAAATAGGAAGTAGATTTTTCATTTTTAGAAAAGTGAATGTGTGTGTTGATCAGAGAAAAAACTTTCACGAAAATAAAAATTTCAAAGAATAAACAAGACAAAAACACAAAATTAAAATGAAAAACATAAAAACAAAAACACAACACAAAAACACGAAAGGGTTTTAACCATTATCTCTCTCATGGTCCGATGCTTCAGAAACCAGATTTGCCCATGAAATGTTTTGCCTTTCATTATTTCCCCAATTTAAATTTTACTTCGCCTTGCCCTTTTCTTTCGTAGGAAGAATTTTTAAATTAGGGCACTGATTTTTCATATGTCCAGGCTTCCTGCATCGAAAGCTAATAATGTTAGAAGAAATATGGACATCCTTACTACTTTTATCTTTTTTCCACTTTTGCTTATGCTTAGGTAAGCTTTGTGATTTGCTTGACACGTCATTGCCTTCGTCACCAACTAGGCTATTTCTTTCTATATCTTCTGCTTTTAAAACAATCGTTTCACCTGCATCCAAAAGTCTTTAACCCAAACCTTGCTCATAGGCAATGAGTGAGCCAATCAAATTATTAATAGAATATTCATTCAAATCTTTTGATTCACAAATAGCAACTACTTTAGCATCAAACTTATCCCGTAGACAACGAAGAATTTTGTTAACTTTTTCAAAATTTAAAAATTCTTTTCCTAAGGCATGCAATGATGTTACAATTTGAATGAACTTGGTATACATGTCTAAAATTGTTTCAAAAGATTTCATGGAAAATAGTTCAAAATCATGCATTAACATATTCAACTTGGATTGCTTGATTTCATTAGTGCCTTCGTATATGGTGTGTAGTTTATCCCAAACATCCTTACCAGTAGTGCACGTGGATACTAACATAAAATCTTCAGAATTTAAAGCACAGAAAAAGCAATTTAAAGATTTTGCATTCACTTGAGCATTCAGTTGTTCTCCCTTATTCCATTGATTAAAAGGAATATCAGTTTTAACTCCATTAACAATACGTGACAGTGATGAATAACCAATTAAAATCATAAGCCACATGCGAAAATCAATCGATTACAAGAAAATAGACATGCGAGTTTTCCAAAAATCAAATGATATATTTTCAAATAAAGGAGGTCTGGTGATTGAATATCCTTCCGCAACATTACGATTTGAAAAATTAGCCATGGATCAAAAATTCAAAAGCTTTCAAAAACTTATTTTATAAATACGGCTCTGATACCACTTGAAAGTTTGTTAGAGATGTTAGGTCCTATAGAACTGGCCCAAAGCTAATTAAAAGAGAGAGGTGATTTGAAAAACTTTAAAACCATAGATAAAACTCCAACCAAAATCACCACAAACAAAGTGCGAAAGAAAAATAAATGCGAAAGCGATAATAAGAAAAAAACACACCGGATTTATAGTGGTTCGGAAAAACCTTGACCTACGTCCACTCCTTGGAGACACCCTCCAAGTATTGTACTAAAACAAGTGTCTCTCCTTTAGCTCCCACAGCTAGGCGGATAAGCCCTTACAAAATCACTTCCACCTTCCCTGGTGCGGCGAAGTCGCCTGGTCCTTTGACACCAAAGAGATCTTCTTCTTTGGTGAACTTTCCTTGAGACGAGCCTTGAATCCGACGGTATTAAGATGCAAGCCTACCGGAGCAACCGTGTGGAATCCCCTCCACACTCCCTTGAGTCCCCGCTCATAGGATCTTCTCTCGCTCAAACTCCATCCTTTCCTCTCTCCCTTTCAAGCTCTCTCTTCAAGTCTCCCCTACAAGAACGAAGCTCCAATGGCTGCCAAAGACACTTACAAAAGTTTCCATGCCATAGCTTAAATAGAAGCTCTCAAAATGAGCTCGTTAATGCAAGTTGCCGACATTATCGTCCAGGATGATAGACATATCATCCTGGCCGATTAGTTCAAATATGAGGAAAATCGTCCTGAATATCACACTGAAATGAAGCTGGACAATGTCTAATCGGCCCAGACGAAATCACCATTAATTGCTTTCCAAAATTACCAGAGAAATTTTGGAAAAATTACTCTGGATCGTCCGGGATGATATTTTATAGTCCAGGACAATCCACCGGGATGATATCTAAAAATAAGTATTTCCTAAGTAGATATGGCGGCAGATTCTTGTTGAATTGAGCTGATTGTCCTGGCCGATACAAAATCGTCCATGACGATGTATTTTGCATAAAGACGACTGCTTTAATGAGGATGCCCTAATTAGGGTTTCTACTTTTGTCAGATTGTCCAGGACGATATAAATATCATCCCAGATGATGTTACCAAAAATAGAAATCTTTTAGGGCACAACAGAAAATCTTCAAAGTTACAAATCATCAGATGCCATACCAAATGCAACATACTCAAAAAAGGAAAAGGATTACAAACTTACACAAACCTAGTTTACCAAATCTTGAGCTGGTTCCAAATTGTAGTCTGACCGTATGGACCTGAAACGTTTGCACATAAGGCAATCGTAGAGAAATAAGGAATGTTTGCTATCATCAAAATCATAAACCATTGATCTGCAACAATCTCCCCCTTTTTGATGATGACAAACAATTTAATTTTAATTTTAATTTTTTTTAAAAAAGCAATTTCTCCTAATCTCCTCCTCACTAGAATAACACTTTTAAAAATAGGGGAGATGAAAATATTTTTTTTTAAATTTTTGGAAAACAAGATACAAACACGATAACAATACAAAAATTCAACAATACGTTCTCCCCCTTTGACATTATCAAAAAGAGAGGAGACACAAATAAAAAACAAAATGAATAGAAGACAAAAATGTTCTTTGATCTTAGTGAAAAAAACAAATATTCTTAAAATGAGAAAGTTACCTCTTGGTTTTAATAAAAAACTTAATAGAATTGGATTGACAACGCATAATCCAGAAAAAGTAAGAAATTCATAAATTGTTAATCCAAGCTCAAGTTCTTTTAAAAGGCTAAAGAAACTTTTTAATTCAATATAATATCAAAAAATAAACGGGAAAAAGAAACATTAATTTTTCAAAACTCCTTTCATAAAACATATCTAATAGAAGTTCAATGCACGAATTGCTGAATCAGGAACCAAGATTTTCAAACACAAGTTTCGAACATATCAAGGATTTTCTTAAGTTTTTAGTAGTATAAGAAAAAATAAGCATATTTTTTTGTGGGCTCATTTTATGCCCTTTATCACTTGAATGGCTCTTTGAACATCTTTTAATTTTTAATACACTTTGTGTATTTTTTATTCAATTTGGCGTCATTGCACATCTTTTGGTTTAACATCATTAGCCACTTTTTTTATTATTATTTTCAAAAAATATGCTTTCTTTCTTATATTTTCAAAACCAAAGTAAACCCAAATTATTGACAACACGAATAACTTGATTATGAAAATTTTATGGTGGATTCAACAATCTTGCACAAGATTCCTATGTGATAGAAAAAATGTAGGGAGATAAAAAAATCAGTTTCAAAATCCAATTTAAAATATGATAAACATTTTGAATCAAAAGTAAAATAACCTCTTTAAGAAGAGAGAAAGAGAAACAAAATCATGAGTTCCCTTTCTCTGACTGTTTTAGAGAAGTCAAACACAACTTACTAAAGATTTCAAGAAAAAATAGGAAGTAGATTTTTCATTTTTAGAAAAGTGAATGTGTGTGTTGATCAGAGAAAAAACTTTCACGAAAATAAAAATTTCAAAGAATAAACAAAACAAAAACACAAAATTAAAATGAAAAACATAAAAACAAAAACACAACACAAAAACACGAAAGGGTTTTAACCATTATCTCTCTCATGGTCCGATGCTTCAGAAACCAGATCTGCCCATGAAATGTTTTGCCTTTCATTATTTCCCCAATTTAAATTTTACTTCGCCTTGCCCTTTTCTTTCGTAGGAAGAATTTTTAAATTAGGGCACTGATTTTTCATATGTCCAGGCTTCCTGCATCGAAAGCTAATAATGTTAGAAGAAATATGGACATCCTTATCACTTTTACCTTTTTTCCACTTTTGCTTATGCTTAGGTAAGCTTTGTGATTTGCTTGACACGTCATTGCCTTCGTCACCAACTAGGATATTTCTTTCTATATCTTCTGCTTTTAGAACAATCGTTTCACCTGCATCCAAAAGTCTTTAACCCAAACCTTGCTCATAGGCAATGAGTGAGCCAATCAAATTATTATTAGAATATTCATTCAAATCTTTTGATTCACAAATAGCAACTACTTTAGCATCAAACTTATCCAGTAGACAACGAAGAATTTTGTTAACTTTTTCAAAATTTAAAAATTCTTTTCCTAAGGCATGCAATGATGTTACAATTTGAATGAACTTAGTATACATGTCTAAAATCGTTTCAAAAGGTTTCATGGAAAATAGTTCAAAATCATGCATTAATATATTCAACTTGGATTGCTTGATTTCATTAGTGCCTTCGTATATGGTGTGTAGTTTATCCCAAACATCCTTACCAGTAGTGCACGTGGATACTAACATAAAATCTTCAGAATTTAAAGCACAGAAAAAACAATTTAAAGATTTTGCATTCACTTAAGCATTCAGTTGTTCTCCCTTATTCCATTGATTAAAAGGAATATCAGTTTTAACTCCATTAACAATACATGACAGTGATGAATAACCAGTTAAAATCATAAGCCACATGCAAAAATAAATCGATTACAAGAAAATTGACATGCGAGTTTTTCAAAAATCAAATGATATATTTTCAAATAAAGGAGGTCTGGTGATTGAATATCCTTCCGCAACATTACAATTTGAAAAATTAGCCATGGATCAAAAATTCAAAAGCTTTCAAAAACTTATTTTATGAATATGACTCTGATACAACTTGAAAGTTTGTTAGGGATGTTAGGTCCTATAGAACTGGCCCAAAGCTAATTAAAAGAGAGAGGTGATTTGAAAAACTTTAAAACCATAGATAAAACTCCAACCAAAATCACCACAAACAAAGTGCGAAAGAAAAATAAATGCGAAAGCGATAATAAGAAAAGAACACACCTGATTTATAGTGGTTCGGAAAAACCTTGTCCTACGTCCACTCCTTGGAGGCACCCTCCAAGTATTGCACTAAAACAAGTGTCTCTCCTTTAGCTCCCACAGCTAGGCGGATAAGCCCTTACAAAATCACTTCCACCTTCCCTGGTGCGGCGAAGTCGTCTGGTCCTTTGACACCAAATAGATGTTCTTCTTTGGTGAACTTTCCTTGAGACGAGACTTGAATCCGACGGTATTAAGATGCAAGCCTGCCGAAGCAACCGTGTGGAATCCCCTCCACACTCCCTTGAGTCCCCGCTCACAGAATCTTCTCCCACTCAAACTCCACCATTTTCTCTCTCCCTTTCAAGCTCTCTCTTCAAGTCTCCCCCACAAGAACGAAGCTCCAATGGCTATCAAAGACACTTATAAAAGTTTCCATGCCATAGCTTAAATAGAAGCTCTCAAAATGATCTCATTAATGTAAGTTGCCGACATTATCGTCCAGGATGATAGACATATCATCCTGGCTGATTAGTTCAAATATGAGGAAAATCGTCCTGAATATCGCTCTGAAATGAAGCTGGACGATGTCTAATCGTCCCGGACGATCTTGCGATCGGCCCGGACGAAATCACCATTAATTACTTTCCAAAATTGCCAGAGAAATTTTGGAAAATTTGCTCTGGATTGTCCGGGGTGATATTTTATAGTCCAGGATGATCCACCGGGATGATGTCCAAAAATAAGTATTTCCCAAGTAGATATGGTGGGAGATTCTTGCTGAATTGAGCCGGTCGTCCTGGCCGATACAAAATCGTTCAGGATGATGTGTTTTGCATAAAGACGGCTGCTTTAATGAGGATGCCCTAATTAGGGTTTCTACTTTTGTCAGATCGTTCAGGACGATATAATTATCATCCCGGACGATGTTATCAAAAATAGAAATCTTTTAGGGCACAACAAAAAATCTTTCAAGTTACAAATCCTTAGATGCCACACCAAGTGCAACAGACTCAAGAAAGGAAAAGGATTACAAACTGACACAAACCTAGTCTACCCAATCTTGAGCTGGTTCCAAAATGCAGTCTGATCGTGTGGACCTGAAACGTTAGCACATAAGGCAATCGTAGAAAAATAAGGAATGTTTTATATCATCAAAATCATAAATCATTGATCCGTAACAATCACTTGGCTAAGCAATTAAAGAAGTCTATTAGCCTATAATAGTCAGAACTATACCTAAGGTGATTGACCTAACACCCAAAGTAGTTGACTTAATGCATGGGATGGATAGCCAAGTGGCTCCAAATTTGCTCCCACTGATAAGTAGAATAGTTGTCCTAACACATGTAATATTATTTTAAGAATTAATCAAAATATAACCCATCATCTTATAGTGCATTATTTTACTTACAGATGGTATTAGCGAGTGGCGAGGATCCCATGATGGAAGAGGTTGAGCAACAATGAGTTATCATTGGAGATAAAAGAAATTCTTTTTTTATTTTTGATAAATTATTATTTGGGGGCTCAAAGATTTCACTCTTCAATGAACATAAAATTCACCTTATTGAAAGTTTGACAGTGATGTTAAGCCCTAATGAACTAGTCCCAAGGCTGACCAAGAGGGGGGGGGGGGTGAATTGATATTTTAAAAGATCTTTAATCAAAACACAAACTAAAACCAAAGTTTACCACATATGTAAAAGTGCGAAAATTAAATGCGGAAGCAGAAATAAAGAACACGGAAATTTATAGTGGTTTGATCAACTTGACCTACGTCCTCTCCCCGGAGGCACCCTCTGAGTATTGCACTAAACTCAGTGACTCTCCTTTTTTTGCCACAGCAAGGCGGAGAAGCATGTACAAACCTCCTTTTCACTGACCCCAGTGAGGCAGATAACCAAACTCCTTTTGCTTCCTCTAGAAGCAGGTAAAGAACCCTTATGAAGCAAGTAGAGAACCTCGAACAGATGCTGAAGTAGACCTCTCTATAACCCCCAATGAACTAAGGATGACGACCTGAGAAGATAATGATAGATCCTTGCTTGGAGAAACCTTTGTGAAACCCCTCACAAACTCTCCCTCACAAGATCCTCTCTCTCTCTCCCTTGCTCTCCCTCTCCTCTTAGCTCTCTCAGATTAGAATAACAACAAAAGATGATATATTGGATAGAATAAGAGGTCTTAAATACAAGAGCTTTGGAATAGCTCTTATATAATGAGTAGTCTCCTCCACCACCAATGTCCTTTTATTAAACACCCTAAAGGATTTTCTAAAACTTAAATATCCTAAGAACACTCCTCCATCAGATTTTGGGTCAAATTTCCCTAAGTGTGGTTTCCCATTGTTATGAATAAAAACCTTACAACCAAAGATATGGAGGTGGGAAAGTTTGGGTGTCCTACCCTTAAAGATCTCATTGAATGTCTTATCAAGTTTGGCTCTAATATTCACCCTATTAAACACATAATAACCAGTGTTTATCACTTCAACCCAAAAGTATTTTGAAAGTGAATACTTAACAAGCATGGCTCTATCGGCCCAACTAAGGTCTTGTTCTTCCTTTCAACTACCCCGTTCTACTGAGGGGTCCTAGTAGCTGAGAAGTTGTTATTAATCCCTTTATCCTTTAAAAAGTCACCAAATATCTCATTTTCAAACTCTCCTCTATGGTCACTATGGATGGTCAATATTTCATAACCTAACGTTTTTTTAATCCAAGTGGAGAAGGATCTAAACTCATCAAAATACTCACTCTTATATGAAAAAAATTTAATCCAAGTGAACCTCGAGTAGTTATCAACAATCACAAATCCATAGATTTTTCCCCCTAAGATGGCAGTGCTAATGGGTCCAAAAAAATCCATGTGAAGGACTTCTAAAAGTTTAGAGGTGCTAATGTCCTTAATAGAGTGATAAAATGATTGGGATTGCTTCCCTAGTTAGCAAGCCTTACGAAGGTGGTCTTTAGAGAATTTAAGCTTGGGTACACATCTAACTAGGTCTTTCTGGGTCACTCTCCTAAGAGTGTTTATACTAGCGTAACATAATCCTCCTATGCCATAACCAAGAATCATCAGCAATAGTTTTTAAGTAAAATAAAGCATCATATTCAATATTATTTAAGTCAAGCTTGTAAATATTGTTGATCCGCTTTCCCTGCAAAATAGTGTTATTATTTAAGTTGATAATGCAAGTGTTTGCCAAGAATTTTATGATGAAGCCATTATCACAAAGTTGACTGATGCTGAGTAAATTATGTTTCAGTCCTTCTACAAGCAAAACATTTTCAATTAAAAGGTTCTTTGAATTTCTGATTATACCTGAGCCCACCACTTTCCTGGTGGTGTTGTCTTGAAGAGTAACCTTGTCTACTGTCCTAGTCTCTAATAAAATGAATTGATTGGCATCTCTAGTTATATGTCGTGAGCATCTGGTGTCCAGGCACCACATGTTCTCATGAGACCTTTTGTGAGAGTTTGCCTAAAAAATATCAAATGTCAGATTTAAGAACCCAAACAGGTTTAAATCCCTTCTTATGAAAAGAAGAATATAATGCATATGTATTATGCTGTGGATCATATAGTTTGGGTCTCCACACCTAATGTTTATTACGGTGAATAGTGTAAGTGTGTGAAATGTGTCCTAGTATGCCACATGAAAAATATCTAATACCAGAAAAATGATTTACTAATCTACTTGGGTGGTGATACTTCCTTTTAACATTATGTGATGCATACAATGTTGGTTTATTATTTTCAAATGCTTTGAGATTTGCTTTTAGTGAATCATGCTCAATTATTAAATCAGAATATTTTTTATTCAAATCATCAAACTCATCAAGTAATGACATGTGATTGTTATCAAGTAGAGTGTGATCTTTACTTAAAATTTCATGCTCTTTTTGCAAATTTGAAAGTTCCAATTTCAGAATAGCATGAGTTTTCTTAAGTTTCTTATATGATGCATAAATTTTCTCACAAATTTAAAGTAATTGATCGTAGGTTGATTCACATACCTCTTCTTAATCAGACTGGCCAAGATGATCACCCATCAAGCACAAGTTTATTATCTCCTCTTTAGCTTCAGTCTCAGATGAGTCAGATGCAAAATCTGTCCAGAATGCCTTTTGGTACTGCTTCTTGTCCTTCTTGTATTTGAGTTTCTCCTTACCCTTCTCTTTGCTTGAGTGATCCTTAAGTGTAGGGAAATCAGCTTTGACATATCTAAGCTTCATGCATTCATATCAAACAAGATCAGAAGAACTTTTAAAGTTTTTGCTATCCTTACCTTTTTCCACTTCTGATGATACTTGTTATTTTTCCTTAGAAAGCTTTTGAATTGCCTAGTGATGAAGGAAACATCATCACTTTCAAACTTGAAAGAATCAATGTCCATATTATTGGTCTTCAGCGTCATAATTTTCTCATTCTTTTTCTCACCTGCATCAATATTTCTTTGATTCACCCTTGCTCATAAGTAATGAGTGATCCAAGTAAATTATTAACAAAATAAGTATTCAAATCTTTAAATTCATTAATTACAGTGATCTTAGTATCAAAGGAAGATGGCAAGCATATCAAAATTTTATTAACTCTTTCATAATTAGTTAGCTCTTTTCCTAAAGCATACAATGAGGTGACAATTTGAGTAAATCTAGTATACATGTCAGAAATTGATTCAGAAGGTTTTATATGAAAAAGTTCATAGTCATGTAATAAAATATTCAATCTAGATTGCTTAACCTCATTTGTGCCTTCATAAGAAATACACAATCTATCCCAAATTTCTTTACCAGCAGCACAAGTTAAAAAATGCATATAATCTTCAAATTTCAAAGAACAAAAAAAAAAAAAAAAAAAGTTCAACCATTTTGCATTAAGTTGCGCTAAATCCCGTTAATCAAAAGTCCATTCAGTAAAAGAAAATCTAGTTTTAATTCCATTAATTTCACGTGATGGAGGTGTATAACTATCCTTAACAAGCATTCATATACGATAGTCAATTGATTATAAAAAGTAGACATGCAAGTTTTTTAAAAATCAAAAGGAATATTATTAAACAAAGGTGGTCAGGTAATAGAATACCCTTCCACTGTATTATGATTATCAAAGTTAGCCATGGATCGAAATTCAAAAAGTTTTCAAAAACTCAATTTTATGAATCCCACTCTGATACCACTTGAAAGTTGGACAAATATATTAAGCCTTATTGAACTAGTCTCAAGGCTAACAAAGAGGGGTGTGAATTAGTATTTTAAAAGATCTTTAATCAAAACACAAACTAAAACCAAAGTTTACCATATAAATCAAAGTACAGAAATTAAATACGAAAGCAGTAATAAAGAATACATAAATTTATAATGGTTCGGTCAACTCGACCTACGTTCACTCCTCGGAGGCGCCCTCTGAGTATTGTACTAAACTCAGTGACTCTCCTTTTGCTCCCACAGTAAAGAGGAGAAGCCTATACAAACCTCCTTTTTACCAACCCGTCTGAGGCAGAGAACCTAACTCTTTTTGCTTCCTCTAGAAGCAGGCAGAGAACCCAACTCATTTTGCTTCCTCCTAAAGTAGGCAAAGAACCTCAATCAGATGTTGAAGTAGACCTCTCTAGAATCCAACGATGGATCCTATCTTGGAGCAACCTTTGTGAAACCCTCACAAACTCCCCCTCATAAGATCCTCTCTCGCTCTCTCTCCCTTGCCTCCCTCTCCTCTTGGCTCTCTGAGGTCATAAAAACAACAAAAGATGATCTCTTGGGAAGAACAAGAGGTCTTAAATAGAAGAGCTTCATAATAGCTCTTAATTGCAACAAATCGACTTTATCATCTAGAACGATATAAATATCATCCTGTACGATCAGTACAAATTTAGCTCAATCAGCCAAGACTATTTGAGATGATAAGAAGGTTTTTGTTCAAATCATCCAGGATGATAGGATATCATCCTATACGATTAGTACAAGTCATTGAATATCATCCAGAACATCACCTTGAATGGATGTCTGGATGATGAAAAAAAAACCTAATTGTCTAGGCCGATCTCACAATCATCCCAGATGATTAGTTCAATTCGGTGCATATTATCTAGAGCATCCCCTTGAATAGAAGATGGCCGATGTTTGATCATCCAGGAATAACTAAGGTTTTTGAATTGATCGTTCCAGCCAATCTTGCGATCATCTAGGATGATATGATCGAGCAATAAAACCTTAATTGCTTTCCTTAATTATTAGATTAATTTAGGCATAATTGCATTGCATCGTCCAGGATGACATCTTGGATGATTGCCAAAAATAAAAGATACCTAAGTAGACATGGCAGCTGATTCTTCCTGATTTGAGCCTATCGTCCCAGCTGTTACAAATATCATCTAGGACGATGCGCTTAGTGACGACTGCCTTAACCAGGATGCCCTAATTAGGGTTTTTAGTTTTAACTAATCATCCAAGTCAATTTATGGATCGTCCCGGATGATGCAAACAAAAAATAAAAAACTGTAAAATAGTTAGAAAATTTTCCATATGTGTGTATGTGCAAGATTACGTAGCATTAGGAACCACATTGTTTATAATTAACTCAAGAAAAGGAAAAGATTATAAACTGACTTAGACCTAGTTTACCCAATCTTGAGCTAATTCAAATTACAGTTTGATCTTATGGACCTGAAATATTAGTAGACAAGTAAGTCGTAGAGAAATAGAAGTATTTGCTATCATCAAAACTCTATTCCCTGAAATCAGATTCGCAACACTGACCATTTTATAAATTTTCAAGTCATTTGCCAAGCGAATTTGAGATTTTATCCCTTACTAAGTTATCACCTAGTTTATATACTAGGTTGTAAGACCTTTATTCTTGACTAAAAAATTTCCCTTAGTATTTTGGATGAAGAATTCCTACTATATGACCAATCACTCAATATAATAAGCATAACTCTAGTGGGGTGAGTAGAGTACCTAGTAGGTTGATAAATAATAATTCCTCAAGAAATTCCTCCTATGGTGAAGACTAGTGTGTTTTGTAAGGCTAAGTATATAGTGAACTGTATCTAATAATCCTCACTTGAGAGTTCCTTAGCACTTCTTTGTCACTGCCTTCTTATTTTTATAAACCAACTCCACATCAATAGAGTGGTTCAGACAGACACCATGGTCTTAACTTTATCTTCACTAGAGTTTATATTAAGGTGAGTGTAAGCCTGGGAGGAAGAGCTAACTTGCATTAATGCCGAGCAAAGAAGAGGATCGCAACCTTGGAGAAGGAAAGCTCTTTTGCTGTTGGGGCTAAGAGCACATGTTTTGATTTCATCAAACCCTTAGGTCAAGGGGTGTTGACTTGGTCAAATTGACCAAGCCAGACCACAAAACCACTTCCCTTATGTTTAGTGGGTCAAACTAGGTCTATTGAGCCCAGTCTCAGGCCTTGGGTCAACCTAGTTGACCCAATATACCCAAATCCCTTTCTTCTAATTTCAAATCCATTTAAAATATTCTTGACTTAATCCCCCACCTCCATCAGGCTACATGGGTTAGACCAAGTCTATTGAGCTCAAACCCATGCCCTGGTTCAACCTAGTTGACCAAGTCAACCTAAGTTGACCCAATTAGACCTAATGAACCTAATTTGATATCTAACTTAATTCCAATCCACCTTGGGTTCAACCCCTCACCTACTTGGGTCAAATTAACTATGTTGACTAGGTTAACCATTCCCTTAGTCAAGCCTAACCTAAATTTGGTCAATCTTGACCTATTTTGGTCAAAATATCTCTGTTCAATCCATTTAAAACATTCCTAATGTCCTTTAGACTCAAACAATAGCTAATTGAGCCCTATTCCCTCTTATTTAACCCTAGATGTGATCTAGGATGTCCAATGAATGCTGGATATAAATAGAGAGGTTAGGGTTTCTTTTAGGGGACCTTGCATTCTATTCTCTCCAAAAGCTCTCCAATCTCAAGTCTTTGCGTGTGTGAGCTCCCTTGACCTCTCCTCACCTACCCCCACCCAAACTCACCGTCAAATACTCGCCGGTGGTGAGATCTTCGGTGAATCGAGGCTATTTACCTTCTAAGATGAATTCCTGTCGATCTAAAGCTTTTTAGATTGTGATTTCTTCTACAAATAGGAGCGTGACAATATACAAGTGCAATTAGCCATTAAATAGGTTAAATCATCCAAAAACTGAGGTGAAATCCTTAACCCTAGCTTAGGATACTTAGATTTAAATAACTCTTTGCACAACACATTTTAGAATGCAATTTTTATCTCCCAAGAGTACTCTTCATGCCTAGTCTTTATGTTTAAAATTTCATGGAATTCTATCACATGGATCGAGAGAATAAAATGAATTATTATTTTAGGGTTTAGTTTACATAACATTCGAGTTACGTATGATCTGAACCGATCTCGCTGCTCCATGTCTCATTCTGACTGTGAATCTCAATCCCGTGGTTAATTCTATTGTTCGGCGTGATCTGGTCCATCAATCTAAACCATGGAGGATCAGATGGCGCAGCTCCTTGCTGACTCGGATAAGTTAGTTGCCACGCCGTTTGCCAATCATTAACAATGATTGCGGTGTCGCATAATCATTTTCAATAATTGGAAAACGCATCCACAATTTGGGGCAGTGAATCAGAACGTTCCATGTTTACTAATTTCCATTATTATTTAAAAAATAGTTTTAAATTAATTTAAATGTATTTTTTAAATCAAATTTCTTTAAAAAATTGTTTTAAAATTGTTTTTAAATTAAAAAATATTAGTATTATATATCATATTCTTTAAAAAATTATTATCTTTAATTTAAAAATAAAATTAGCTCAGAATATTAATTATAATATAAAATATAATAATTATTTAAATATTTTCTAATTTTAATTAATAAATAATTTTAAATAATTAAAAAATGTTATATAAATTAATTTTTTAAATTTTTTTAAATAATTAAATATTTAAACAACTAATTATGATATTTATAAAATTTAATATTTAATTTAATAATTATTTGTAAAGTTTTAATTATTTCAAATTATTTTAAAATTCCTTTTAATTATTTTAAACTTCAAAAATTTATTATAATTTCATTTTTAATCCAATTCTTTTTAAAAAATTATGTAATTTAATTTAAAATTTTTTTTAGATATAAAAAAATTAAAATTTTAATTAGTTTTTGATTATTTAATTACTAAACTATTTTATTATTGTTTAAATAAATAGTAAATTAATTATATTGAAACCTCCTTTTGGGTGACCAGTGAATCTCTCATATATTTATATATTTTTATACATATAATGTTTTTATAATATTTTCTAAAACTTATATAATTATTATATGTATTTTAATTTATTTTAAAATTATATATATTAAATTCTCTTAATTTTTATAGATCTACTTTGTAAAATTTTAAACATTGATCGTGCATGTGAATAGCAATCGTGGGGGTGGATTAGTGAATGATTGAGCTTCAATTTTTATTAATCACATTGTTAAGCCTGCTTATTTATTATTTAAGTCATCTTTCGTATGTGTAGGACTCACGAGCATTTGACCTTGGTTCCCCTATATCTAAGGACATGGTGTGTTATATTTTTTATATATATCCCTTTATGTTATCCCTAGTATTATTCTTAAATACTTGATTCAAACCTACTTAATGTAGTGACACCCTAATGACAATAATTAAGGACCCTTCTAATGAACTTAGAGAAATTCTAGGAGCTAGGGTAGATCCCAATTGACATGAAACTTGGAACACTTAAACTTAGTGACATCCTAAATCTCCTAGAATTTTATAGGAATTTTTAGGAGCCTTTAACCCCTTTAAATAATAAACCCTAATTTAACCCCTTAATTAAGCCCCAATTGAAATTGCTAGATACGCCAAGAGGGGGGTGAATTGAATGATTAAAATACTTCTTAAAAAAATAAATATCTTTTTATAACTTTATGCATAAGCAAATTTTATTCACAATAAAAAGATAGATTATCAATTTCACCCAAGCAATTAATCGCAATAAAAAAATGAACGCAGAAATAAAGTGCAGAAATAATAAAGAATAGAACACACGATTTATAGTGGTTCGGTCAAACCATGACCTACGTACTCCTCGGAGGCACCCTCCGAGTATTACACTAAACCTTTAGTGATTCTCCTTTAGCCCCCACAGCTAGGTGGAGAAGCCCTCACAAAATCACTTCCACCTTCCCTAGTGCGGCGGAAGAGCCTGGTCCTTGGACACCAACGATATCTTCTTCTTTCCAAAACTTCCTTCAAGATGAACCTTGAATCCGATGGTATTGAGGTGCAAGCTCGCTAGTGCAACCATATGAAATCTCCTTCATACTCCCTTGAAACCCCCTCCAAGGATCTTCTCCCTCTCTCAGACTTCACCCTTTCCTTTATCCATTTCAAGTCCTCTCTTTAAGTTTTCTCCAAAAGAACAAATACATAATAGCTGCCAAAGACTCTTACAAAGTCTTATGATAGTGCTTAAATAGTGGGCTAAAAAAAATCCTAAAAAACTCAATTCAGCCGCCAAAGATTGTACTGTACGATCGCAAGATTGTCCAGTACTATGTGTAGAAATTGACCTGTTAGTACTGTACGATGTCCAGTTAGTACTATACGAATAGTTCAGTTGAAGTTTGTACTATACGATGTCCCGTATGATGTACTGTACGAACAGTTCAATAAACTAACAGTTCGTCTAGGACGAAGCATGAGACGCCAAAATCGTCTCTGTATATCGTACAGTACATTACGGTTCATACCGTATGATCAAAATATCAAAATTAACTCGCTTCAATTGAATAATCACATGATTAAATTAGGCAGTATTTTAAACATCATACAGTACGATTATAATCATACAATACGATTAAAACAACTTTTCAAATTCAAATTTTTGCCTAATTTAATGGACGGCCGGCTTTCTAATTATAACAGATCATACAGTACGATGTGTTGTTCATACAGTATGATTAGTTATAATTTAATACTATTTTTTTTAGGAAAATTAAATATTTTAATTAATTTTTGCTACATTAGATTGTACAGTATGATCCAGATCGTACCGTACGATGTATAGAAAAATTAAAATATTTGGAATCATTTTTTACTCCCTTGGTGTGTGTGCATGGTCAACATACTAGCATACATCATTACAAGACTTGACTCAAGAAATGAAAATTACATACTCATTTAATACAACCAATTCTACACGATTTTGAGCCTTGAATTTTCAAAGAACGGTACATGATGTACCTGAAATATTAGTAAACTCACAAACAAATATGCACTACAAATAATGGGAGAAATAAAAGATTAATCAATATTATTTGTTATCATCAAAATCATACACTCGGAAGCTCAAGTCGCAACACCAATAACTTAAAAAAACTCTAATAAATCCAAAAATTGGCCATAATATATCAAACTCTTTAGATTTCAGTCTTTAATTTCATAAACTTAAAATCATCTCAATTAGTCTTCAATCTGAACCTTAATTTAATTCTTATTAAAAATCACTTTTTTTTTTAAATTATTAAAAGTTCTAAATTTTCCTGAAATACTTAAAAACACCTATTTGGGTCATTTCTAACTTTTGGAGATGATTCCAAGAAGTTTGGAACTGATTTGGACCAAACCCTATAAAATACCCTTTATATAAATATTATTAATAATTTATTATTTTGCCCCAACTTTGAAAATTCTTAATTAATTCCATAAAAATGTAAATTAGACAAATTAAAAGTCATTCAAATCTAATTAAAATCTAATATTTATTAAAAATATTAGTTTTTTAGAAACCAACTTAAATTAAAAAATAAACTCTCTGGTTAACCGTAGTTTGTTATCTAGGGCTTGAAACTTCTAAATTCATAACTTTGCATAGAATTATTTACTATTGCACCACTTATATCTCTAGGTTAGGCTAATGATTTGCCTTTTTTATTTTTTATGTTGTGATGCTCTTGCATGTGGCACGTGTGCTGGTTATTTTAAATTACTATGATTATTTATTTTATTACTAAACTTCCTTTATTTGTGATGTGATCTGCATGATAGATTACCTATAGTTTAGGCGTGATCTTGATACTAACGTTATTTTTTGCAGGTAGAATTGCTCATACAGTACTTATAAAAGGGGCTAAAATGATAAATAATAATGTTGATATATATAAATGCTTGCTACAGGTGCTCCAAAATGCTTAGCCCCCAAAAATAAATAAAAGTATGGCCAAATGTGACTGGCAATGTGTATTTTATTTTCATATATAAATTACTTGGGATATTTTTTTAACTACTTAGGATAACTATGTAGGAGAGTCTAGATTTTTTTCTTTTAATGATGTATTTTGTAATTTGTAATGTAATTGAGTTATGAAAGTCTTTAAAAAGTGAGGCATTTCAAACACTATGTACCCAAAGGGAAAAAGAAAGGCTTTTCACAGGAAATTTCTTTTTCATTTGGGTACCCTTCCGAAGGACAAATCCTACAAAGCCCAAAGAAGATTATCCAAGGAAGATGAGCTATATAAAGATTTGAAGATGATGACTTAAAGATGAAATGCCTTACTTTTAAGATTTGTGTCATTCAATAAGATTAGAATCCAAATTATTATTGGTGGGGTCTAGCCACTATTACTTTTTTATAAACTCTAGGTTATACTTATATATCACTTGCCATGGACTTTTCTTTTTACTCTATTAGTTGTATTTATATTGATGTGTTTATTCTGATTACATAGAAGAAATTATATACTTTTGTTAGAAATCTTTCTTGCATGTGTGTCCTGATTTCTCTAGGCTCTCTAAGGACTAAATTTTTTTTTACTAGCAACTTAAATTTAATATTTTAAGAATTAAATAACATAGAGATCTAACTATCTAGTGAATAACTAGAATTGTATGGGGTCACATGCATATTAATGCATTTTTTCTCTCATTCTTTAAGACACTTCCATGCCTGCGGGTATAGTCCAGATAATCTGACATATGAGAATGAAGTGCTAGATCTGGAGAAGTCTAGTCTTTCTAAAAAAATATTTTTAAGCCTTTATAACTTTCAAGCATTTCTAATTTAGAGACCTTTAACCAGTATGCATTGTACTAGAAATCAATTAAATCAAAACTTTAACTGCATTATCTATAGGAGCATTCACCCTATATAAGTCCAAGGCCTCTTAGAAAACTCTTTAGACATTGGCCTTAACTTCTAAAGACCAAGCTACCCACCCATCTTTCATTACGATAGGACATCATGACATTTATATGCTTAAGTAGTTAGTTGACATTCCTTTTCAGGCAGGATATAAGCCCAAGATACATTAACTAGGACACGGGTGTTAGTATTATTACACTAAACCCAATTTAGATTTAGGATTCAATGCTAATATATTCAGTGTCTCATAGTACACCTCATCGGTGGGTAACTCCTCTATTCTTTAGGAGCTATAAATCCTACCTATCCGTGTCACATAAATGATGCCACCTCTATCCTTCTCTCTCATATATTTTGAGTGCGTTATTTTTTTCTCCAGTTTCTTCTCATTACCCTTACCCCTTCAGATGTTAATATGAGTCATATGTGTTGACTATGTCCAGTTAAATCTTTCTTTCATTTTGAGTTAGAACTTCATAGCCACCTCACTATGTGTCAATCCTATATGAGAGAAGAATAGAGGATCTTTAATCGAGAGTATTCTTAGACCCTGGCTTGAGATTTAATTAATTTTGGGGGCTTGCACTCATGGGAAAATGAGTTTAACCATAAAATAAACCCCACTCGAGTTGATGTATTGGGTGGGGGAAACCTATTATTCTGAATAGGTCATGTATATTTTTACCCATTGAGGTGCGTTGGCGAGAAGGGCCTAGAGGAATAGAAATCATAGATTTTGGTTAGCTGTATTTGAGGTAAATAGGTAGGAGATGGAAAAGGCAGTGGCTTAGAAGGAGCCAGTCCAGAGGAGGGTGGTTCCCATGTAGTTGGAGCCACGCCCACGTCCAGTTACACCAACCCCTGAGATAGTAGTAGCACCTGGGTAGTCCAGGGAGGACACTTATCTCATCTAGCATACAATGGTGATGAGGAGGATGTCGCTCATATCACAACGGTCCCAACTGTTAAAACTACGTTACCCCAAGCAAGATTCCCCAAGGAAGATACTGCTTGATCCCTCACCTGGAGGATTCAGAGCATCATCCACTTTGTGCAAGGTCAAGGACTTGTTAGTCATGGAAGGTTACTTTGACAGATTTCTCAGGCCCATATTCAATTATAGAGGCAGTCTTTGAGACAGAGATATCGATTGTAGAGAGGAAAACCACTATAATAGCATATCAATTCAGTTTCATCATTTCAACTATAGACAGTTACTCCCATTGTTGGTTGATGCCCACATCATCATGAACAGAGATAGTAGTTGGAGCCTGCTAGACCTCAGATTAATTCAGTGGTTGTAGCCCCTCAATAGTCAGTGTCCCTTACTGGATCCCACCATAGTAGGTTGGTTTTGAGATGATGATAGGAAGACTCTCCTATCAGGACAGTACAGTTGGTTGATGTAGTACAGTCAATAAAGGTAGTTGAACAGATGGAAACAGTTGTTTCGTCTGGGTCTGAGGCAGTCCCGATAATTTGTGATACTATGTTGTAGTTCCTCTTGATGGTTTACTCGACCAAATAGAGGCAGTTTTGATTCCTAGCCCCCATAGGGTCTCTTCCCTTATGGGTTCTTACATAGAAGCTTTCTATCAGATCCTCTCTAAGGTGAAAACACTTGAGGTAATGTTGGATGGAGAGATACCAGTACACAGAGTTTATATTATTACTAGATGAGGCCTTTCAAATGAGCAAAGGAGCTTGAGGATGATGATGAGAAGGGAAAGCCTGAGGTAAGTGGATATCCTAAGTCACTTGATATAGAGGCCATAGTTTTACACCTTCAGACTCATATGGCAGAGATAGCCAAAGCTATGGTAGTGATGACCACTCAGTTGACAACCATGGGGATGATGCCCCAGATGATGGGCATAGGCACTTCTACTACGTCCAAGGATGAGCTAGTAGTACCACCAGTAACACTAGGCCCAATTAGAGTGGAAAGGGTCCAGAGAGCATTCCCAGGGCCACCTACAGTATCTACTTTTACTTTCCCAGTTAAGAGTCAATTAACATAATTATCAGCATGATGGGCTCCTCCTATTGTTTTAGCAAAGGCAGCTCAAATTTAGGTTCCTCTTCTTCTTCCTCTAGGAAGAGGGGTGCTTAGACCAAGCCCCTCTCACCTTCTTTCTATCAGGTTTATGTGTTTGCTTGGATTTCTCACCTAGAGACCGCTGAGTAGCCCCGATGCTTCACATAGTTCATATTCCCCCTGTCCCCTAGGCAGTGGGTTCAAACCTAGCTTCTTCCTCCACCTCTGGCCTTGGGAGAAGGGCCTAGAAGAATAGAAATCATAGACTTTGGTTATTTATATTTGAGGTAGACATGTAGGAGATGGAAAAGGCAGTGGCTTAGAAGGCGCCAGTCTAGAGGAGGGTGGTCCCCATGTAGTTGGAGCCACGCCCACGTCTAGTTACACCTACCCCTGAGATAGTAGTAGCACCTGAGATAGAAGTAGTCCAGGGAGGACACTTCTCTTATCTAGCATACAATGGTGATAAGGAGGATGTCGCACATATCACAATGGTCCCTCCTATTACCAC
Source organism: Dendrobium huoshanense (assembly GCA_016618105.1). Classification (NCBI taxonomy): domain Eukaryota; kingdom Viridiplantae; phylum Streptophyta; class Magnoliopsida; order Asparagales; family Orchidaceae; genus Dendrobium; species Dendrobium huoshanense. The sequence goes on from CM028354.1 coordinate 3,316,660, forward strand.
TACTTTACCCCAAGCTAGAGTCCCCAAGGAAGATACTGCTTGAGCCCTCACCTAGAGGATTCATGGCATCATCCACTTAGTACAAGGTCAAGGACTTTCTAGTCACGAGAGGTTACTTCGGCAAATTTCTCAAGCCAATATTCAATTATAGAGGTAATCTTTGAGGCAGAGATATTGATGGTAGAGAGGACATCCACTATGACATCATATCAGTTCAATTTTGTCATTTTGACTGTAAACAGTTGCTCCCATTATTGGATGATGCACACATCATCATGAATAGATATAGTAGTTGGAGCCTGATATACCTCAGATCAATTTAGTGGTTGTAGCCCCTCAACAGTCACTGTCCCTTGCTGGATCCCACCATAGTAGGTTGGTTTGGAGATGACATCAGGAAGACTCTCCTATCAGGACAGTACAGTTAGTTGAGGTAGTACAATCAATAGAGGTAGTTGACCAGATGGAGACAGTTGTTCCTTTCGAGTCTGAGGCAGTCCTGATTATTTGTGATACATATATTATAGTTCCTCTTGATGGTTCACTCGACCAGATAGAGGCAGTTTTGGTTCCTAGTCCCCATAGGGTCTCTTCCCTTACGGGTTCTTACATAAAAGCTTTCTATCAGATCCTTGTTGCATATTTGGTTTCATGAATTATGATTTTGATGATAGCAAATAATACGACTTCCTTTTCTTTACTGACTTTTCAGGACTCAAAGATCAGACAGAAATTAGAATCAGCTCAAGACTGGGTAGATTAGGGTTGAGTCAGTCTGTAATTTTCTTTTTTTCCCTTTCTTGAGTCAATTGTAAATGTTTGATGTGACTGATATTAAGTAACCCTACACACACACACACTTGAGAGATTTAGAATTTGTGTTTTTACTCACATCGTCCTAGACGATATTTATATCATCCTAGACGATCAAGTTCAAAATAGAAGTTCTAATCAGGATATCTTAGTTAAGGCAGCCATAATTAACGGATTGTCCTGGACGATACATTTATCGGACAGGTCGATATGCTCAAAATAGAAAAAAAATAGCCGCCATGATCAATTAAGGTATTCTATATTTTTGGAAATCGGCTAGGACTATCGTGAGATCAGCCTAGACGATATTACACAATTAAGACTAAATTGATCCAGGAATCAAGGAAGTAATTAAGGATGATTGATACGATCACACCGTCCCGGATGATCACAGGATTAGCCAGGACGATCGATTCAAAAACTCTTAGTTACTCCTGGATGATAACTATCGGCTAGCTCGAATTCAGGGCTATGCTCTGGACGATTTTCCTCTGATTTGAACTAATCGTCAGGGACGATCGTGAGATCGGCCTGGACGATCAAGCCAATTTTTAGTCGTCCAGATCATCTTCAGGGTGATGTTCTGTCCGATTGTCTGTGTTTTTAATTAATCGCACAGGACGATATTATTATCGTCCTGGACGATAAAGTCGGCAACTTGCAATTATTGAGCTCCTTTGAAGCTCTTCTATTTAAGAGCTCTTGTTCAACATTTTGTAAAGATCTTTGGCTGCTGTCTTGACTTGAGAAAACCTAAAGGAGAGAGAGAGAGGGAGAGAGAGAGAGGATCTTATGAGGGAGTTTACAAGGGTTACTCCAAGAATTATTTCACTTCTTCTTCCCCAGAGTCTCTTATCCTTGGAAGGGTTGGGAGAGGTAAGCTTCAGCAATCGATCGAGGTTCTCTGCCTGCTTCAGGAGGAAGAAAAAGGAGTTGGGTTCTCAGCCTTGCCGGGTGTGGCAAAAAGAAGGTGTTTTTAAGGGCTTTTCCGCCTAGCTGTGGGGGCTAAAGGAGAGTTGGTAGTGCAATACTCGGAGGGCGCCTCCGGGGAGTGGACGTAGGTTAAGTTAGCCGAACCACTATAAACCCTTGTGTTCTTTTTACTATTTTCGCACTTTAATTTTTCGCACTTGTTTTTTCGTGGTGATTTTTATTTGTGATATTTGTTATTGGTTTTAAAGAATTTTTAAAAATACCAATTCACCCCCCTTTTGGTTAGCCTCGGGACTAGTTCATAGCGCCTAACATCTCTAACGAACTTTCAAGTGGTATCAGAGTGGGTTTCATAAAAACAAAGTTTGAAAACTTTTTGAATTTTGATCCATGGCTAACTTTGGTAATCGTAATACAACTTAAGGATACTCTATTACACGACCTCCCTTGTTTGACAACCTTCCTTTTGATTTTTGGAAAAATCGTATGTCTACTTTTTTGCAATCAACAGACTATCGCATGTGGATGCTTATTAAAGAAGGATATTCTCCACCTTCTCATGAAATTAACGGAATTAAAACTAAGGTTGCTTTTACTGAATGGACTACCGATGAAAGAGATTTAGCTCAATTGAATGCGAAGTGTTTGAACTATTTTTTCTGTGCTTTAAAGTCAGAGAATTACATGCGTGTTTCTACTTGCTCTACTGGAAAAAAGATTTGGAATAGGTTGTGCATTACTTATGAAGGAACCAATGAAGTAAAATAATCTCGTTTGAATATTCTCTTGCATGACTACGAACGTTTTCATATGAAACCTTTTGAATCAATTTCTGATATGTATGCACGGTTCACTCAAATTATAACTTCTTTGCATGCCTTAGGAAAAGAACTTTAAAACTATGAAAAAGTGAATAAGATTTTGAGATGCTTGCCTTCGTCGTTTGATGCTAAAATCACTGCAATCACAAAATCTAAGGATTTAAATACTTATTCGATTGATAACTTACTTGGCTCACTCATTACTTATGAGCAAGGGGTGAATCAAAAAAATCTTGATGCAGGTGAGAAAAAGAAAGAGAAAACAGTGTCGCTGAAGGCGTACAAATCAGACTCTGACTCTTCCGGGTCTGAAAGCGATGACTTTGCCTTAATCACCAGGCAATTCAAAGCTTTCTAAAGAAGAAGCAAAATCATCATCAAAGTTGGAGAAAAGGTAAGGATAATAAATATCCTAAAGGATCGTCTAATGTGGTTTGTTATGAATGCAGGAAGTCAAGACACGTGAAAGTAGATTGCCTTACACTTAAGATGCACACAAGCAAGAAAAAGAGTGAGGAGAAATCTAAGTTTAGAAAAAACAAAAAGAGACTCCAAAAGGCATTTTGGGCGAATTCTGCATCGAATTCATCGGTGACGGAATCAGAAGATGAGACAACAAACTTGTGCTTAATGACAAATGATAATATTGATCAAGAAGAGGTATGTGAACTTTCCTACGATCAACTTCTTGATGTTTCTGAAAAAATTCATGCATCATATAGGAAACTTAAGAAAACACATGCAAACTTGAAATTAGAATTTTTGAATTTACAAAAAGAGCATGAAGTTATTCTCAAAGATCATTCTACGATTGATTCAAATCACATGACTCTACTTGATGAATTTGATGAGTTAAACAAAAAACATTATGAATTAATTGAAGAACATGAGTCACTAAAAGTCACACACACATCACTTGAATCTAAGTTTAAGAATTCTAAAGAGATGGAGAAAAATTTGAGGACTGATAATGATGCCTTAAATAGTACTAACTTGAGAATTCAAAATGAATTGGATACATTTAAGAAAATTAGGATGACACAAACACTTGATCAAAAGCCAAAACCTAGGAAGAGGCATTATAACTCAAGCCATTTAAGGAATCCTTTTTCAGGTGTTAGATGTTTTTCATGTGGCATGCTAGGACACATCTAACACCCTTGAAGTGTTCACCATAGTACACATTGGGTGTGGAGACCAAAGGTGCATGATTTACAACATACCACACATGCATTGCATCTTACTTTTCATAAGAAGGGACCCAAACCTGTTTGGGTTCTTATATTCGACATTTGATAATTTTATAGGTAGGCTCTCATAAAAGTCCTCGTGAGAGTATGTGGTACCTGGATAGCAGATGCTCTTGACATATGACTGGTGATGCTAATCAATTTGTTACGCTGGAGTCCAGGACTGGAGGCAAGGTTACTCTTGGAGACAACACCACCAGGAAGGTGGTAGGCTCAGGTATAATTGGTAATTCCAAGAACCTTATGATTGAAAATGTTTTTCTTTTTGATGGATTAAAGCACAACTCTGTGACAAAGACTTCATCGTGTAATTCTTTGCAAATTCATGCATTATAAGTTTAAGTAACAACACTATTTTATAGGGAAAAAGGATCGACAACGTGTACATACTTGATTTAAATAACATTGAATGTGCTGCATCATTTTGCTTTAAAAATATTGTTGATGATTCATGGTTATGGCACCGGAGACTATGTCATGCAAGTATGAAAATCCTTAGGAAAGTGACCCAAAAAGACCTAGTTAGAGGTGTCGCCAAACTCAAATTTTCAAAAGACCACCTTCGTGATGCTTGCCAACTAGGAAAGCAAGTCCACTCCACTTTTCACCCCACTAAGGACATTAAAACCTCTAGACCTTTAGAAGTCCTTCACATGGATTTATTTGGACCCATTAGCACTGCCAGCTTGGGAGGGAAAGTCTATGATTTGGTGATTATTGATGACTACTGGAGGTTCACTTGGACTAGATTTCTTTCACATAAACATGAGTCTTTTGAGAGGTTTAGAGCATTTTCTACTTGGATTCAGAAAAAGCTAGGTTGTGAGATCTTGACCATCCATAGTGACCACGGAGGAGAGTTTGAAAAAGAAAGATTTGAATATTTTTGTGAGGACAAGGTGATTAGCCACAACCTCTCAGCTCCTAGAACCCCTCAGCAGAACGGGGTAGCTGAAAGGAAGAATCAGACCTTGGTGGAAGCTGCTAGAGCCATGCTTGCTGAGTATTCACTTTCAAAATACTTTTGAGCCGAAGCGGTTAACACAGCTTGTTATGTGTTGAATAGGGTGAATGTTAGAGCTAAACTAGATAAGACACCCTATGAGATTCTTAAGGATAGGACATCTAGTCTTTCCCACCTTTATGTCTTTGGTTGTAAAGTTTTCATTCACAATAATGTGAAGTCTCACTTGGGCAAATTTTTTGATCCTAAATTTGATGAAGGAGTGTTCTTGGGATATTCTAGTGTTGGGAAGTCTTTTAGGGAGTTTAATAAGAGGACTTTGATGGTGGAAGAGACTACACATGTAGTATTTGATGAGTCTGATCCTAAAAAGCCTGGAGTTGAGGATGATGATGATGGAGAGATTACCACTGGAGTACAAAATTTAGAGAAGGGAGTAGGTCACCAAAACATTGAAGGAGTAGGAGATGTCACACAAGGAGTAGAAAATAAATATGGAGGAAAGGATTGGACCGTCTCACACCTTGCCTAGAGATTGGAGATACTTTACAAGTCACCCCAAGGATTCAGTCTTAGGAGACCTTCTGATGGAGTTAGGGCTAGACATGGACTTAGGAAGGAGGTGAACCACTCTGCCTTTATCTCAATGACCGAACCCACCAACATAAACGAAGCATTTACTGATGCGTTTTGGATTTTAGCCATGCAAGAGGAGTTGAATCAATTTGTTAGGAATGATATTTGGGAGCTTGTAGAAAGACCTAAGGGACAAAGTGTAGTTGGAACAAAGTGGGTCTTTAAGAACAAGGTGAATGATTCTGGAGTAGTGGTTAGGAATAAAGCAAGATTTATGGCTAAGGGGTATAACTAAATATAAGGGATAGACTTTGAGGAGACTTTTTCCCCTGTAGCTAGATTGGAAGCCATTAGAGTGCTATTAGCCTTTGATTGTTATAAAGAATTTAAGCTTTTTCAAATGGATGTTAAGAGAGCTTTTTAAATGGGGAAATAAAAGAGGATGTGTTTGTAGAATAACCCTCATGTTTTGAGAGCTCCCAATGTCCAAATCATGTTTTTAAATTAAAAAAGGCTTTGTGTGGGTTAAAGCAGGCACCAAGAGCTTTGTATGAGAGGCTTAGCACATTTTTACTAGAAAGAGAGTTTGTTAAGGGGAGCGTAGACACCACCCTTTTTCTTAGGAAAGTTGGAGATGATTTGCTCATTGTTCAGATTTATATGGATGATATACTTTTTGGATATTCTAATAAAAAACTTTGTGATGAGTTCTCTAAAATAATGAGTAGAGAGTTTGAGATGAGTTTGATGGGAGAGTTGTCCTACTTTTTTGGGTTTAACATAAAACAATTGGATGATGGAACATTTATAAATCAAACAAAATACATTAAGGACATTTTGAAGAAGTATGAGATGGATAAAGCTACTCCCATGACTTCTAGTGTTCCGTTGGATAAGGAACCAAGTGGTAAGTCTGTTGATCAGAAGAAGTACAGAGGCATGATTGGATCCTTACTTTACCTGACTACTAGCCGACCTGATATTATGTTTATTGTTTGCCTTTGTGTTAGGTTTCAAGCTGACCCCAAGGAATCCCACCTTACTGCTGTTAAAAGAATTTTTAGATTTGGTATCCGAGGCACAACACTTCCTTTGAGATTATTGGGTTTTCTGACTCTGATTTTGCAGGATGCAAGGTGGATAGAAAAAGCACTTTAGGAACTTGTCAATTCATAGGATAATCTTTGGTTTCATGGTCTAGTAGAAAGTAAAACTCTATTGCACTTTCCACTACTGAAGCTGAGTACATTTCTCTTGGAAGTTATGTGGCCCAAGTCCTTTGGTTGAAACAATAGGTATTGGATTTAAGATTACCTGTAGGCACCATCTCAATCTTTTGTGACAACACTAGTGCCATATGCATCTCTAAGAATCCTATCCAACGTTCAAGGACTAAACACATTGATAGTAGGCATCACTTTATTAGAGATCATGTGACCAAAGGAGACATTGATTTACACCATGTGACAACTGAAAAACAACAAGCTGACTTCTTTACTAAACCACTGGCCTTCGACACTTTTAGCTCTTTAAGGACTAGATTGGATGTGATTGACATAAATGCATGAACTTGATCTTTTACTCACTTTCTTTTGCTTTTGATTTATTTTTTTATTTACTTTTCATTTTGCTCTTTGCTTTATTTTTAGTTTTTGTTTGGTTTGTTTTACTTTATTTTGTTTTTCAAAATCATCGCTGAAATGATATCGTAAGCCTTGTCCTTGCCTTTTGAAAGTTTGTAGTCAATGTATTACATCTCTTAATCTATTAGATGGTAAAAATATACCGTTGATTGTGTCTCTTTCTCTAACCTATTTTAGTGGCACAGTTTTCTTTTCTAATAAAAAATCTATCTCAATTTAACGATTGTGTATGAAATTAAGATCTTTTCTAACCTTGTTAAAGTAAATCTATCTTTTATTTATAATTATTAAAGTTTTTTATCACATCAAAATTCCTCATTACTCTTGTCATTAGTTATTGATTCTATTTTGTGGATAATTCTTCTCTATATTAGAAAGAGAGCTCATATTATCTAATATCTAGAAGATATATTTACAACTAAGGATTTTTTTTAAGAGATTATAAAAGAGAATAGAGCTTGCAAAAAAAAAGGTCAATGATGCCAACAAAAGATGCGCAATGATGCCAAATTGAAAAAAATATATCAAAGAGCAAAAGATGCGCAAAGCACTAATCAATTGATAAGAGGCATAAAATGAGCCCACCAAAAGCAAGCTCTCTTATCCTTTCAAATCTTTTAAAACTTAAAATATTTCATATATCAAAGACTTGATTTCAAGTATTTTGTGATTGTGACAAATTTACTTTGGTACATTATTCTATAAGATATTTTTTTCTAAAATCAAGTGATGAATGGATTTTTTTTTCATACCCAATTAAATTTTTGAGATTAAATCCTTGATTTCCAAAGACAATTCTATCCTGTAAGAAAGTCCGAGCTAAGGGTAACCATGATCGAATATTATACTGTTTTGTGGATTTTTTGATGTTGATTCATTAGCTCACAAATTTTTAAAATCAATCACATGGAATACTTCATCTTGTTCATGCCTTGGTTATAAAAAAAAAATTTATTTACTTTGTTTCTTGCTTTCCTCCTCCTTTTTGAGATGTCAAAAGGGGGAGTAGTAGGGTTGCATGTTAGTAGGGTTATATGTTTGAACTTTTATTCTAAATTTTTATTTTACACTGCTATTTTTGAAATAATCATCGGAGTATTTTCCATCATAAAAAAGGGGGAGATTGTTGCAGATTTGGTTTCATGAATTATGGTTTTGATGATAACAAACAATACGACTGCCTTTTCTCTACTGACTTTTCAGGACTCAAAGATCGGACCAAAATCAGAATTAGCTCAAGACTGGGTAGATTAGGGTTGAGTCGGTATGTAATTTTCTTTTTTCCCTTTCTTGAATCAATTGTAAATGTTTGAAGTGACTGATGTTAAGTAACCATACACACACACACACTTGAGAGATTTAGAATTTGTGTTTTTAGTCACATCATCCCAGATGATATTTATATCGTCCTAGACGATCGAGTTCAAAACAGAAGTTCTAATCAAAATTTCTTAGTTAAAGTAGCCATAATTAACTGATCATCTTGGACGATACATTTATCGGATATGACGATATGCTTAAAACAAAAAGAAATAGCCACCATGATCAATTTAGGTATTCTGTACTTTTGGAAATCAGCCAGGACGATCGTGAGATCGGCATGGACGATATTACATAATTATGCCTAAATTGATCCAGGAATCAAGGAAGTAATTAAGAATGATTGATACGATCATACCGTCCCGGACGATCGCAAGATCGGCAAGGACAATCGGTTCAAAAACCCTTAGTTACTTTTGGACGATAACTATCGGCCATCTCGAATTCAGGGTGATGCTCTGGACGATTTTTCTCTGATTTGAATTAATCATTCGGGATGATTGTGAGATCGGCCTGGATGATCAAGCTAATTTTTAATTGTCCAGATCATCTTCAGGGCAATGTTCTGGCCGATCGTCTGTGTTTTGAACTAATCTTACAGGATGATATTATTATCATCCTGAATGATAAAGTCGGCAACTTGCAATTATTGGACTCCTTTGAAGCTCTTCTATTTAAGAGCTATTGTTCAACATTTTGTAAAGATCTTTGGCTGCTGTCTTGACCTGAGAAAACCTAAAGGAGAGAGAGAGAGAGGGAAAGAGAGATAAAGGATCATGTGAGGGGGAGCTTGTGAGGGAGTTCACAAGGGTTACTCCAAGCATCGTTCCACTTCTTCTTCCCTAAAGTCTCTTGTCCTTGGAAGTGTTGGGAGAGGTAAGCTTCAGCAATCGATCGAGGTTCTCTGCCTGCTTTAGGAGGAAGCAAAAGGAGTTGGGTTCTCTGCCTTGCCAGGTGAGGCAAAATGTAGGTGTTTTGTAAGGGCTTCTCCGCCTAGCTGTGGGGGCTAAAAGAGAGTCACATTGGTAGTGCAATACACGGAGGGTGCCTCCGGGAAGTGGACGAAGTTCAAGTTGACCGAACCACTATAAACCCTTGTATTCTTTTTACTGCTTCCGCACTTTAATTTTCTGCACTTGTTTTTTCGTGGTGATTTTGGTTTGTGATATTTGTTCTTGATTTTAAAGAATTTTAAAAATACAAATTCCCCCCCTCTTGGTTTTCCTCGGGACTAGTTCATAGGGCCTAACACCCTTAACAAACTTTCAATCCTCTATGATGAGGAGACACTTGAGAGATGTTAGATGGAGAGATACCAGTGCACAGGGTTTGTATTATTACTAGACGAGGCCTTTCGGATGAGCAAAAAGAGCATGAGAATGATGATGAGCAGGGAGAGCCTGAGGTGGGTGGATATCCTAAGTCACTGGATTCAGAGGCCACAGTTTTATACCTTCAGACTCAGATGGCAGAGGTAGCCAAAGTTATAGTAGTAATGACCACTTAATTGACAGCCTTAGGGATGATGCCCTAGATAATGGGCGTAGGAACTCCTACTACGTCCAAGGACAAACTAGCAGTACCACTAGTAACACTAGACCCTGTTGGAGTGGATAGGGTCCAGAGAGCATTCCCAGGGCCACCTATAGTATCTACTTTTACTTCTCAATTAAGAGTCAGTCAACATAATTATCAGCATGATGGATTAAGGATCTGATAGCCCAGAAGGTCGAGCAAGACATTTCTATCAGGAAGGATAGAAAGGTTATTAGTAGGAGAGTCCTTATCTAATTGAGTACTAGTGAGAGCCCTATTTGTTGAGTCTAGTGAATAGGTTGTTAAACCTAAGTTAATGTCCCAAGACTACCAAGAGGGGGGGGGGGGGGGTGAATTGGTAGTTTTAAAAACTTAAACCTCTTTTAAAATTTTAGTTGAACCGAAATTAAACTTTTAATGAAATTTTATAAAAAAGTTTTTCAACCACAAAATTTTTAAAATAAAAGAAAATTGCAGAAAATAAAAAGCAGTAAAGTAAATGACACAAGATTTATAGTGGTTCGGTCTAAACCAAACATACATCAACTCCTCAGAGGCACCCTCTGAGTATTGCACTAATACCAATAGTGTCTCTCCTTTTGCTTCCACAGCAAGGTGGAGAAGCCTTTACAAACACTCTTTTCACCACTACCCGGTGCGACAGAGAACCGTCATCCTTTTACACAATCCACAGTGTTGGCAGAGAACCGACCGTCCTTTTACACTCTCCTAGTGTAGGCAGAGAACCTTTCGGCTGTTCACACTCTCCTAGTGTGGGCAGAGAACCCTTTCGGCTGTTCACACTGTCCTAGTGTCGGCAGAGAACCGGGTCTCCTTGACAGATCTTCACACAAGAAATCTAGAAAGAAGAAAGAAAAGAGTGAAGTAATCCCAATTCACAAGTAGAGATTCTTACCTTTGAACACAAAGTGAAGCCTTCATGCTCCAGTGGTAGGAATCCTCCTTTGAATGCTCTCTCACACTCTCTCCTTGTCTTTTCTTTCAATAGGCACGAAGATCAAATGGCAAAAAGATTGGGTGGCACTCAAATTTGAACTATTTATATAAAAGACAAGAAAAACTGCCCAAAAACTGCAAGTTTTCAATTCTGTACGCAGTGGATATTCCCGTACGATCGTGGATCGTCCTGGATGATTTTACATAAAGTGTCAGAAACGAACCTAATGTATATTAGTACGAACTATTTTCGTACACGCTTATTGTCCCATACGAACTAGGTTCGTCCGGTACGAAACGGTTATTTCATAGGTCGGTTTCCAAAAACTCTTCAGGATGTAACCAACTAACTTAAGTCGGTTCAGTTCATCTTGGGACGAACAGGTTTTGTCCTAGGACGATTTTATACAGAGCGTTTCGTCCAGGGATGAAAATAAATTTCATCCTGTACGATCACATACAGAGGGCTTTATCCTGGGACGAAAATTAATTTCGTCATGTACGATCTCATATAGAGGGCTTCGTCTTGGGACAAAAATTAATCTCGTCATGTACGATCTCATCTAGAGAGCTTCGTCCTGGGACGAAAATTAATTTCGTTATGTACAATCTCATCCAGAGAGCTTCGTCCTGGGACGAAAATTAATTTCATTATGTCGAACAATGAAAGTGAGATTCCCGAGACGTTCTTCATGAGATGAATATTAATTTCATCCTAGACAATTAGGACTTAAAAAATTTTCTGCTCGCCTGTTCGATTTATTGCTCTTCTGAGGGTTAATTGATATGATCGTCCCATATGAACAAAGTTTGTCCCGTACGATCAGTTCATAAAATTTGTCCCCCAAGAGTGTGTGTTGTGATTTTTCACTCAATTACAACCACTCCCTTTCATTTCAAAAAACTTGTAATTTACAAAGGAATAATTTGAAGTTTTCATCGCTTGGAGTTGATTTTTCTGAAATGTTAGTACACACTAGAGCAAAAATAAAGCTTCCAAAAAGTGTTAGGAGATATATAAAAACAATAATATTTGAAATCAACAAAATAATACAAGTTGCAAGTATGTAAAACATGCAAATAGAAACTCTCTCTAAAATCTCACCCTTTTTGATGATGGTAAAACAATTATTATTTGTAGGATTTCAAATTTTAAGTATTTCCTAACCCCCCCCCTAAATTTATGAACTCATGAAAATAAGGAGGCATTTGAATTACTTAAAAAATTTTTTGTTTTTCAAAAATTCTATACAACACAAAACAACACACAAGATAAAATAAAGAAAACAATCAAATACTACAAATACAACACATACAAAAATCAAACACTATGAAAACAATTCAAAAACTACGAAAATCAAACAGTGCAAAAATAAACACAACAACAAACAATTTCTCTCCATTTTTGACAACATCAAAAGGTGAAGATGAAAAGAATGTTAGAAATATAACCAGAATTATGAAATTCACTATATATTTTAAGCTTGAAAGTGATTGAGATAAGATATGTAAATAAAATCAACAACATTAGAAATATGACAAAATTTCATATAATTTAAGAAGTGATATAACTTAGAGAATAATAAGAATTTGTCAAATGCATGTGCTAATTTAGACATGAAGATAAATAAAATTATTGCACTAAGGATGAATAAAAATTTTATATTTCAAATTTCAATTTAAATTATAAATGAACGTTAGATCAATTTGAATTAAGAGATTAAAAGAGTTTGGAAAGAAGTAATTACCACATGTGGCGCTTTGCGCATCTTTTTCAATTTTTATACCAGCACATTTTTGTGCATCTTTTTAATTTGGGCTTATTTTGTGCCTTTTTTTGTCATTGCAAGTTTTTTGAACATTTATTTTGATTTTTGTACATTTGTCCAATTTTCAAGAGTATTTGAATGAAATTACTAAATGACAATAGGGGGGGGGGGGCGTGAATTGTGAAAAACTTTTTCTCAATAAAAAGTAACCCTAAGCATGAGTTCTAATCTTTTTGTTATTTTTGAAATTTGACAACAAAAACTTAAATAAATTTTCTTCCACAAATTTCACCATGCAATAATTATGAAAATATAAGTGCAAGCAAAAGTAAATGACGATATGGAAAAAATACACCAAGGATTTTTATAGTGGTTCGGTCAAAATATGACCTACGTCCACTCCCCGGAGTCCTCCGCTCCGGGATTTTTCACTACAAAAAATAGTTCTCCTTTTGCCCCCCTCAGCAAGGCGGAGAAGCCTTTACAAACCTCCCTTTCACCAACCCGGCGTGACGGAGTGCCAAACTCTATTTTTGCCTTCCTAGCGATGGCAGAGAACCTTCTTATTTTTCTCCCTCCTGGAGAAGGCAGAGAACCTCGAGGTCACGGATGTAGATGAAGCTTTCCCTTAGAGATCCTCCCTCAAATTCTTCTAGGGCCACAGGAGGAGCAAGATGCAGCAAGTTTGGAGCAACCGTGTGATCTCCCTCACACCTCTTCTCCCTCACAACGCTCACCTTCTCCTTCCTCTCTTAACCCTAAAGAACTTCTCTAGAGCTCTCTCCCTTGGAATCCCTCTCTAATCACGTTCACCCTCTATGTAAAATCTTACTGAAAAAAGATGAGATTAACATCTAAAACGGGCTCCAAAAACCCTCTGATTTCAAACGTAGCCGTTACTGTTCGTACAGTATGATTCAACATCGTACAATACGATCTTCATAAATAGAATTTGTCCTGGTACGAAGATGTACGAACATTTTAAAAATAATTCGTACTGAATGATATAATATCATACGGTACGATCCACAAAATACTATTCGTACAGGACGATGGTCTGGACGACCAGATGTCATCTCTGTTCATCATATGGTACGATCTAGTTCGTACAGTATGATGTTCAAAATATAATTAGGCATAGATTACATGCACTAATCACGGGTTAATTTAAGTAAGTATTTAAAATAGATCGTACAGTACGAATATATTCGTACAGTACGAACGACGCAAAATCACTTACTTAAACTAAACTACGGCTAGGGTTTTGAATCTGAACATATCATACAATACGAATATATTCGTACAATACGATCTATTCACATAATCGTCCACATAGCTTGGATCATACGATACGAATTAAAATCATACAGTACGATATCCAGAGAGAAAATTCTTTTAAATTTAGCATTTAAAAAACAAACTCTCCCCCTGTGTGTGTGCATGGTTGCTCTTACTCTTATGCATTTTGTGGCCAGACTCAATAAAATAAAAATAAAATAAATAGAGAAATACAATGTCTGACTCATGATTTGGGTATTTAGAATTTTCAAAACCTGGAGGTTGTTCTACAAAAACATCTTCTTAAATTATCCCATTTAAAAAGGCACTTTTCACGTCCATTTGAAATAATTTAAATCCTTTAAAATAGGCAAAGGCTAGTAAAATCCTAATTGCTTCAAGTCTAGCTACAGGGGCAAAAGTCTCCTCAAAATTAATTCCTTCAATTGATTATACCCCTAATCAACTAATCTAGCCTTATTTCTAATGACTACTCCTGAGTCATTCATTTTATTTTTGAACACCCACTTGGTTCCAACAATACTTTGATCTTTTGGCCTTGAAGTTAATTCCCAAACTTTATTTCTTACTATTTGATTCAACTCTTCTTATATGGCCAATATCCAAAATTCATCAGAAAGTGCTTGATCAACATTAGTGGGTTCTATAGTTGAAATAATGGCTGAATGATTGACTTCTTTGTTTAATCTATGCCTAGTTCTAACACCCTCACAGGTTCACCTATAATCAATTCCCTTGGGTGGTTTTTAGAAAATCTCAAATCTCTAGGCAAAGGGTTTTCTAATTCCAAATTTTCTTCCACATTTTCTTCCAAATTTATTCTATCAAATTTTTAGGAGTTTTTCTCAATCTCATCTTCAACAACATTTGGCTCTTCCAAATTTTCAGATTCATCAAATACAACATGTGTGGTTTCTTCAATGACCAAAGTTCTTTTGTTGAATACCCTATAAGATTTTTCAACACTTGAATATCCAACAAAAATTCCTTCATCTGATTTCGGATCAAATTTTCCTAAGGCAGATTTTCCATTATTTTGAATGAACACCATGCAACCAAAAACATGCAAATGAGACAAATTAGGCATTCTACCTTTTAGGAACTCATAGGGTATTTTATTTAAATTCGATCTCACATTCACCCTATTCAGAACATAACATGCAGTGCTAACCTCCTCAGCCCAAAAATATCTAGAAAGTGAGTATTTTGCCAATATTGCTCGGGCGGCTTCTATTAATATTATGTTTTTCCTTTCGACTACTCCATTTTGTTGAGGGGTACTAGATGCAGAAAAATTTTGATCAATTCCTTTCTCTTTATAGAAATTTTCAAATCTTTAATTTTCAAATTCTCCTCTATGATCACTCTGTATAGAAATTATTTCACACCCTAATTTCTTTTGAATCCAAGTCAAAAAATTTTTAAATTCCTCAAATGATTCACTCTTATGAAAGAGAAATCTAACCCAAGTGAATCTTGAATAATCATCCACTATAAAAAATCCGTATACCTTCCAAACTAGACTTACAGTTCCTACTGGTCCAAAAAGATCCATGTGTAAAATTTCTAATGGTTTACTAGTCCTAAGATCCTTATTGGACTGAAAAGAGGACTTCACTTGTTTTCCTAATTGACATGCATCACAAAGGTGATCCTTAGTAAAGTCTAGTTTTTGTATATCTCTCACTAAGTTCTTTTGGGTAATTCTCTTAAGGTTTTTTATACTAGAATGACAAAGTCTCCTATGCCAAAGCCATGAATCATCAGAAACAATTTTCAAATAAAAAGCAGTAGGAGATTGAATACAATTTAAATCTAGCATATAAACATTGTTTACCCTTTTTCTATTTAAAACATCTTTCCCATTTAGGCTTAATATGCAGCTAGTAGGTAAAAATTTTACACTATGGCCCTTATCACATAGCTGACTTATACTTAACAAATTATGCTTTAAGCCTTCAATCAATAACACATTGTCTATAAATTGTTTTTCAAATTTTCAATAATACCTGATCCAACCACTTTCTTTGTGGTATAATCTCCAAGTGTAACCTTGCCTCCACTCCTAGCTTCCAGCGTTATGAATTGAGCAGTTTCTCCAGTTATATGCTTTGAACATCCGCTGTCCAGGTACCAAATGCTCCCACGAGGTCTTGTGTGAGAGCAATCCTCCAAAAATATCAAATGTTAGACCTGGGAACCCAACCAAGTTTGGGTTCTCCTTTTAGTAATTTATAATCAGATGCATGTATGATATGTCTAGGTTTATGCATCTTAGGTCTCCACACCAAATTAGATTTCATCTTCAAAGTACAGGTGTGAGATATATGTCCAAATAATCCACAATTATTACATTTGACATTAGGAAAAGTATTCTTAAGTCTTCTACCATTTGTTTGACTTCTAAGGGATTCCATATATTTAGGATAAAATTTAGGATTTGTAAAATCTTCAAGTTTGGGGGTATCCTATTATCCTCAAGAGCTCGTATTTTCAACTTTTAAAATGAATTCATATCTTCTAAGATTCGATTTGTATAATTTATTCGATATGTTTTGCTCTCAGATTCATCCTTAAATATCTTAAATTCTTTTTCAAGATCAACATAGGATGATTTTAAAATCTCATGATTTTTATTCAGATCATCATATTCATCAAGAAATTTCATGTGGTTGTCATCTATTAAAACATGATCTTTCCTAAGGATTTCATGTTCTTTCTTAAGTTCTTCCAATTCTAGACTTACACTAGCATGCATCTTTTTCATTTTCCTATATGCATCATGCATGTGTTCAGAAACTTCAAATAATTCATCATAACTTAAGTCACATACCTCCTCTTGAACTGATTGGTCTATGCTATCTGCTATCAAGCAAAGATTGGTGACTTCTTCTTCCTTTTCAGTCTCTGATGAATCTGAAGCTGAGTCCGCCCAAAAAGCTCTTTGAAACTTCTTCTTGTCCTTCTTTACAATTGGTTTCTCTTCTACCTTCTCCTTGGTGGGAGTGACTTTGAGTTTTAGGCAATCAGTCTTGATATGACCTGGTTTCCTGCATTCATAACAAATCACTTCATTAGAAACCTTGCCATTTTAGTTAAACTTACCTCTATTCCATTGCTGGCGTCTATTCTGCTTCCTCTTCAGAAAGCTTCTGAATTGTCTAGTCATTAATGCAATATCGTCTTCATCCTCAGGTTCTAAGTGTTTACTCTCAGACTCTTCCACTTTTAGTGCTATATTTTTCTCCTTTCATGGTTCACCTGCATTAATCTTTCTTTGACTAACCCCTTGCTCGTAAGCAATGAGTGAACCAAGAAGATTGTCAATAAAATAAATGTTTAGATCTTTAGACTCTGTAATTATAGTAATTTTAGCATCATAAGCAGTAGGTAAACAACGAAGAATCTTATTAACCATTTCAGTATTAGTTAATTCCCTACCAAGTGCATGCAAAGAAGTGACAATTTGTGTGAATCTTGTATACATGTCAGAAATAGATTCATTTGGTTTCATGCGAAATAACTCATAATCATGTAACAAGATATTAAGTCTTGATTGCTTAACCTCATTTGTCCCCTCATAAGTTATACAAAGTCTATCCCATATGTCCTTTCCACTTTTGCAAGTGAAAACCGCATGTAGTCTTCAGATTTTAAAGTACAAAAGAAGCTATTTAAACATTTGGCATTTAGTTGAGCTAAGTCACATTCTTCTATAGCCCAATCTGCAAAAGGTGTTTCTACCCTAACTCCATCAACTAATCTAGTTGGTTTTGTATAACCTTCCTGGACTAGGATCCACATATGATAATCAAGTGACTGTAAGAAAGTAGACATGCGTGTTTTCCAAAAATCAAAAGGTATATTGTCAAACAGTGGAGGTCTAGTAATAGAGTAACCCTCAGGTGTATTTATGTTTCCAAATGTAGCCCTCTACGTTAATCAAAAAGTAGTTTAAACTTATGATTTTAAAACGGAGCTCTGATACCACTTGTTGAATCTAGTGAATAAGTTGTTAAACCTATGTTAATGTCCCAAGGCTACCAAGAGGGGGGGTGAATTGGTAGTTTTAAAAACTTAACCCTCTTTTAAAATTTTAGTTGAACCGAAATTAAACTTTTAATGAAATTTTATAGAAATGTTTTTCAACCACAAAATTTTTAAAACAAAAGAAAAATGTGGAAAATAAAAAGCAGTAAAGTAAATGACACAAGATTTATAGTGGTTCGATCTAAACCAGACCTACATCCACTCCTTAGAGGCACCCTCTGAGTATTGCACTAATACCAATAGTGTCTCTCCTTTTGCTCCCACAGTAAGGCAGAGAAGCCTTTACAAACACTCTTTTCACCACTACCTGGTGCGGCAGAGAACCGTCGTCCTTTTACACAATCCATAGTGTTGGTAGAGAACCGATCATCCTTTCACACTCTCCTAGTGTAGGCAGAGAAGCTTTCGGCTGTTCACACTCTCCTAGTGTGGGTAGAGAACCCTTTCGGCTGTTCGGCAGAGAACTGGATCTCCTTGACAGATCTTCTCACAAGAAATCTAGAAAGAAGAAAGAAAAGAGTGAAGTAATCCCAATTCACAAGTAGAGATTCTTACCTTTGAACACAAAGTGAAGCCTTCACGCTCCAGTGGTAGGAATCCTCCTTTGAATGCTCTCTCACACTCTCTTCTTGACTTTTCTTTCAATAGGCACGAAGATCAAATGGCAAAAAGATTTGGTGGCAGTCAAATTTGAACTATTTATATAAAAGACAAGAAAAACTGCCCAAAAACTACAAGTTTTCAATTTTGTACGCAGTGGATCGTCCCGTACGATCGTGGATAGTCCCGTACGATCGTGGATCGTCCCGTACGATCGTGGATCGTCCCGTACGATCGTGGATCATCCCGTACGATCGTGGATCGTCACGTACAATTTTACTTAAAGTGTCAAAAATGAACCTAATGTATATTAGTACGAACTATTTTTGTACACGCTTATCGTCCCGTACGAACTAGGTTCGTTGGTACGAAACGGTTATTTCATAGGTCGGTTTCCAAAAATTCTTCAGGACATAACCAACTGACTTAAGTCGGTTCAGTTCATCCTGGGACAAATAGGTTTCGTACGAGGATGATTTTATACAGAGCGTTTCGTCCAGGGATGAAAATAAATTTTGTCCTGTACGATCGCGTACAGAGGGCTTCGTCTTGGGACAAAAATTAATTTCATCCTATACGATCTCATACAGAGGGCTTCATCCTGGGACGAAAATTAATTTTGTCCTGTACGATCTCATCCAGAGAGCTTCGTCCTGGGATGAAAATTAATTTTGTCCTGTACGATCTCATATAGAGAGCTTCGTCCTGGGACAAAAATTAATTTCGTTCTGTCGAACAATGAAAGTGAGATTCCCGAGACGTTCGTCCCGAGATAAATATTAAATTTGTCCTAGACGATTAGGAATTAGAAAATTTTCTCCTCGCCTGTTCGATTCATTGCTCTTCTGAGGGTTAATTGATATGATCGTCCCGTACGAACAAAGTTCATCCCGTACGATCAGTTCATAAAATTTATCCCCCAAGAGTGTGTGTTGTGATTTTTCACTCAATTACAACCACTCCTTTTCATTTCAAAAAACTTGTATTTTACAAAGGAATAATTTGTAGTCTTCATCGCTTGGAGTTGATTTTCCTGAAATGTTAGTACACACTAGAGCAAAAATAAAGCTTACAAAAAGTGTTAGGAGATATATAAAAATAATAATATTTGAAATTATCAAAATAATACAAGTTGCAAGTATATAAAACATGCAAATAGCAACTCTCTCTACACTATCCCCCATATTTCATTCCTCTATGATCATAGTGTTTAATGGATTTGGGAACCCGAGGTTGCATGTGGCTCAATATTGAGCCATATGTTGTAACATAGGAGGGAAAGGTGCCATAATATTTAGACTCTTTATAAGCAGTTTAGTTGGTGTGGCCTTTGATTGGTATGCTGACCTCCGTAACAATTCAGTATGCACTTTTACAGAGTTAGAGCAGTTGTTTGAGTAGAGATTTATTAGTTCCGAGCATCAGGTTATAGTGGGAGAGTTAGATGTGGCTAGATAGCATCCTCGCGAGACTCTAACCGATTATATTGTCAGATAGAGAAACCTCGGTTACAGTGTGAGCCCCAGTTATAGGAGCAATATGCATTAGAGATTCTGTTGAAGAATATAGATGACCTCATAGCACTCTACTTGAAAGGATTCAACATTAGAACATTTCAAAAGTTATTGACGAAGGTGATTATTTTGTAAGACAGCATACCCGATGCAGTTCATCCTAAGGTTGAGAGTCAACCTTCATGTAGACCTCAGTGGTAGGAGTCTTTAAGGGCACCTCCTATTAGGAAATGGGAGATACACAATACCTATGTGCAATAAGATAAGGGCAAGAGCCCTTAGACAATTCAGTACCACCACAGTAGCAGTCGTACACACCTAGTCAGTTAGCGGTAAAACCTAAACCCCTTCTATAGGGCTTGAGAGAGTTAGTAGTACCTGCAGGAGAAGCTTAGTAAGGAATACCTATTTAAAAGAGAAAGTGTAAAAAATATTTTTAAATTCCTTATTAAGAAGAATATATTGACATTCCTGACGAATAATAGAGTGGAGGAGGAGGGGTAGATGGACCACCCACTCTATTATCCTTTTAATAGACATATCAGACATGTTATATAAGACTGCTATGTATTCAAAGATAGAGTTGAGGGGCTCATGGCTTATGGGAAGATTCACCTTCTAATGTTAGGGTTCAGGCATTTCTTGTAATGTTGAGGGGCTCATGGCTTATGGGAAGATTCACCTTTTAATAGACATTTCTTGTAATGTTAGGGTTCTCTATGTGATGATGAGTCTAAGTGTGAGAAAGAACCAGTCTTTACTATTATAAAGGGTGGTTGTTATATAGATTTAGGAGATGAATCCGAGAACCCACTCCATTCACTTTCCTTAGAGCCAACACAAGCCACCACTACTAAGCTAAATGAATCTCCTATTAAGGATGACTAAATATAAGAAGTTTATTTGCATTCAGGGAAAGTCCTTCCACCTAAGAAGACAAAAAATATGAAAGAAAAAGATAAAAATATTGTTACCCAGCAAGACAATCCTATTCCTTCCTTCTAAGAGTAGTCTTAGGAGAAAGGAAAAAGCTCTCAGCTTGAGATTGATTATAATGTGTTGGCTCACCTAGAAAAAATTCCTTCTCTTCTTAGTGTCTACAATACTTTAATGATATCACATAACTTGAGAGAGACCCTGGTGAAAGCGCTGCTTCAGCTAGAGTCCTATCAAACCTTCTTTGCTTCCATCAAGGATGCATGTTATTTGAGAGAGATGTCATGTATTATCTTTTTAGATCAAAACTGAAAGTGCTCAGATGATACTAAAAAGTGCTCTGATAGAACTTGAAAGTTCATTAGGGATGTTAGGTTCTATGAACTGGCCCAAAGCTAATTAAAAGAGAGAGGTGAATTGGTAAAAGTAATTCTTTCAATCAAAACACAAATAAAAACCAATATCACCAAAAAGAAAACCAAATGCAAAAATTAAATGTGAAAGTAATAAAGGAAAGAACACACCAGATTTATAGTGCTTCGATCAAACCTTGAACAATGTCCACTCCTTGGAGGCACCCTCCAAGTATTGCACTAAACTAAGTGTCTCTCCTTTAGCCCCCACAGTTAGGCGGAGAAGCCCTTACAAAATAAATTCCACCTTCCCCGGTGCGGCGGAGTCGTTGGGTCCTTTGACACCAAAGAGATCTTCTTCTTTGATGAACTTCTCTCGAGACAAGCCTTGAATCTGACGGTATTCAGATGCAAGCTTGCCGGAGCAACCGTGTGGAACCCCCTCCACACTCCCTTGAGTCCCCCCTCGTAGGATCTTCTCCCTCTCTCAAACTCCACCTCATTCCCATTAGATATATGGAATAAGAGTTGAGGAGTCTCGCTAAAGATCTTCTCATACACCTTCCACTAGTGTTGGTGGTTCACTATAGACTAGCAAGCACTCTATTCCTGCACTATACAAGTCATTTGGGCCACCACGACCTAGGGAGTGTGCCATTTTATCCCATAATATAGGTTCCCCACTAGGTCCTAAGAGTCAAGATCCAATAGAGACCATTATATATAAGGAAGTTACAAGTGTCCCTTATTACTTTTCACTATTTTGGAAGACTATGTAGAGCGGGGTGTCATTCCTTCAACTTGGTCTGATGAATGACATATACAGTAAGCCCATGTTTGGCGAACTGATCACCCTCAAACTTATGAAGGTGTGGGTTATATGGAGAAGATCCAATCTATTCATGCCAATATTTATGCTGTCTCTCACTCATATCCAATTATTTCTCTCACTAATGAAGAAGACTTGGATGATGTTGAGGACAGGGTCCTTGATGCTCTACGAGTGTTTTAAGATGGCACCTCTTCCGCCATGTATGAACTATCTGAGGTAAACTTGGGTACTTAATCAGAACCTAGGCTTATATTTCATAGTATCTTATTGTATGATTTAGAGGCTCAAGATTACATCAACTCCTATTATAATTTAAGGGTTGCTTTGCCTGTAATTACACTGAGATGCTTGGTCTAAACCCAGAAGTAGCAATCCAAGAGTTGGCTATTAAGCTCGATGCAATCCCTGTTAAATAATCCCCTCATAGGATAAGGTTGGAGATTGAGCAACATGTGATCTATGAAATTAAGAAGCATATTTATTTTTCAAAAGAAGTATCCCACTTTTCTTGCCAACATTATTCCAGTTCGGAAGAAGAACGAGCAAATTCGTGTATGCATTGACTTTCACGATTTAAATAAGGCATGCCCTAAGGATGATTTCTATCTTTCTATCCCTGAGCTTATGGTGGATATAGTTTCATCCCATAGCATATTTTCATTTTTAGACGGTTCATCTGGTTATAATCAAATAAAGATGTCCCCTAAAGAAGAGAAGTTTACTGTATTTTTCACCCCTATATGTGTGTTTTATTACAAGGTGAGGCCATTTAGTCTCAAGAATATTGAGGCCAACTATCAATATGCTATGATTATTATCTTTGATGAGATGATACATAAGTAAGTTGAATGTTATGTGGATGATTTTGTGGTCAAAAGCAAGGTCCATGGAGATCACATTCAAAATATACAAATCATTTTTGAACGCCTGCACAAGTATGATTTAAAAATAAATCCTTTATAATGCGTATTTGGGATTAGTGTAGGAAAGTTTTTTGGGTTTATAGTGTGATATCATGGCATTGAGATTGATCTTTCTATGATTAATGCTATAATGGATTTGAAACCCCCTAAATGTCTTACCCAATTGAGAGATCTTTCCAAGGTAAGATTACTTTATTGTAAAGATTTATCTCCAATCTTTCTGGTAGATGTCATCCCTTCACTGCCCTAGTGAAGAAGGATGATCATTTTCATTGGGATGAGAATTGTTAGGAGGCTTTTGAGAGTATAAAGAACTACCTAATGAACCACCCTTTTTTAGCTGCACCCATTCTAGGGAGGCCATTAATTCTGTACACTAAGACCATGAATGAATCCTTGGATACACTATTAGCTCAAGAGAATGAAAAAGGTAAAGAAAATGTTTTGTACTACCTTAGCAGATGGTTAATACCTACAGAGCTAAAATACTTGGCGATGGAAAAATAATGTTTAGATTTGATCATCGTGGTATAGAAGATTAGATATTATATGCTTTTGCATACGATTAACTTGATCTCTCGTATCAACCCTTTATAGTATTTGATGACATGTCTGACCCTCTAATGTGGTTTAGTACGTTGGACTATGATCCTAATGTAGTTTTATATTACTTTTATCCCTCAATGGGCTATCAAAGGATAGGCTCTAGCTAACTTCCTTGCTTCTCACCTGATCCCTACATATTCTTAACTCAATGACGATCTACTTGATGAACTAATTATGAGCGTGGATGAACAGGAATCTCCTACTTAGGAGTTATACTTTGATGGTGCGTCATTCGTTAAAGCTTTATATCTAAATGAAACTCACATAGTTAGGATAGATTTAGGCCTTATTTTTGTATCCTCTGAAGGTCAGACTCTCAAATACTCCAATTGTTTTTCAGAACCTCATATAATGATGAAGCTGAGTACGAAGCTCTATTTTTAGGACGCAAGTTATCCATTCATATGAATATTATGCGGGTAAAGATCTTTGGAGAACCCAACTAATAAAAAATTAAGTAGTAGAAGTATTCAAAGTACTTAAGCCTAAGCTTATAGCCTATCATAATAAAGCAATAGAGATCTTCTGCTTAATTCTAAAGTAACATTCACTAAAATCCCTTAATATGCAAATGGTAAAGTATATGTATTGGCCAAGTTAGCAAAAAAATTTGGCTTATACAACTGGAAACCCCGTATCTATTATTATCCAACATCATCATGTCATGTGCTATGTAGATTTGTCTTCTCCTAATCAGACCCTCATACTATTTGTGATTGAGGAAGAGTTAGATTAGAGAGTTCCCTTTGTAGAGTATTTGAAGCATGGCAGGCTTCTATATGATCAATCTCTCACCGATCAAATTAGAAATAGACCTCTATCTTTCACCTATATAAATGAAACCCTGTATCGATGCTCTTTCAACCTAATATGGTTGCATTTCTTTAATAATAAAGAGGATCCTAAGGTCATGGGTGAGATACATGAAAGGCTTTGCGGTGCTCATCAGTCGAGACCAAAAATGGATGACTAAATTAAATGCCTTGGTTATTATTGGTTGACTATGATTTAATATTGTATGGAGCACGCTAGTAAGTGCAACTAATGTCAGATTCATAGGATGGTGATTCACTAACCCCCTAATCCACTGCACCCTACTATGTTGTCTTAGCCATTTGAAGGTTTGGGCATGGATGTAGTGGGTCCTATTAACCCTCCTTATAAGAGTCATAGGTTCATCATTGCTTCCCCTAATTACTTCTCTAAGTGGATGGAATCTATCCCACTTAAGGAAGTCAAATTAGAGGATGCAATGCATTTCTTTCATGATCACATTGTTTACCGCTTTGGTGTTTTGCATCATATAATTTTTGATAAAGGCCCATTATTTAGAAGAACCAAGATTAATAGATTTGCCCGCCATCATAACATTAATTGGTAAAACTCTTCGATCTACTACCCTAAAGCCAATGGCTTGGCAGAGGCATTTAATAAAACACTTGTGGAACTGATAAGAAATTTTTTTATTACAAATAAATGAGAGTGACATGATAGGTTACCCAAGGCATTATGGGACTACAGGACTACATACCATACTCCTACCCAGTCTACCCCATATGCTTTGGCTTTCGATGTTGAAGTAGTCCTCCCACTTGAGGTCGAGCTCCCCTCACTACATGTGGAAATTAATAATAATCTTTCTCATGAAGATAATGCCCGACTACAGTTGGAACAACTTGATGGTTTAAAAGATCTTTGTTTATAAGCTAATAAGAACCTCAAACTATACCATACCCGTATGGCCCAGTCACATGATAGCCTTATTTGACCCCGTGCTATTTGGGTTGGCAACTTAGTTCTTGTTTTACGAAGGCCCATCATTTTGTGTTGTTACCGAAGTGGTAAGTTTGAGCTTATTTGGGAAGGCCTCTTTATTGTAGAGCAAGTCTATGAAGGTGGTGCTTACCTACTTGTTGATAAAAATGTTGTTCACCCTATGCATATCATAAACATGTAGTACTTAAAAAAATACTATGCTTGAGTTTTATATGTCACAGGAGGAGCCTCCCTACCTCCTGTAAATATCTCTCTATATATGTACCCCCTGAAAGGATCCTTTTTTACTTTCGGCAATCTATGTGGTCACGACAATTTGTCCTCTACCATACGATGTTCGTTATGAAGAGTATAAGGCTATCCTTAAAAGTGAGATGCTAATACATTGTAGGGATGTTTCTGTCTACGTTTGTGTACACCAATCACATTGGTGCTAGCACATAGAACCTTTAATTCCCACCCCCCCCCCCCTTGCAAGGATTTATTCTTCACCAGTTTCACTTGGCACCCCCAAGTATGGTATGGGTTATCAAAACTAATGTGTTATTTTCTTAGATTTTCTCTTATTCTCTAGTGCAAATCATATGATTCATGTATACTCAAGTTTTATGATTTTCCTAGCTCAATATAGACTTATAAGATTCATGTACCTTTAAACCAGTTCCACTTGTCAACCCCAAGTATGGTCTGGGATATCAAAATAAATAATTTAAATCCCTTGTGAAGGGTGATATTGGGTCCACACCTAACCTATGTTAGTTAGGTGTGGTGAAGTTTACCCAAAATACCCCTATGTGAGTTTCTTTCTTCTATCATTCCTGTTATGATAGTTATGCTCTCCAGTTCATTTAGATAAGTTGAATGTGATCTTTGATATCAAAACCATTAACTTAGATCCTTTAGAGATGTGATATTGGGTCTATATTAACCATGTTAGTTAGAAATGGTAATGTTTATCCACAATCCATATATGGATTTCATTTATATATTATTTTTATTATGGTTGTAATCCCTAGTTCATTCACATTAGTTGAATGTGGCATAGGTTATCAAAGTCAATCTTTTACTTCTTTATAAGATCTTGTATAATTTCTCTCTCCCCAGTTTTATTCATATGATGAATATGGCCTGGGTTATGAAAGCCATTCATGACTCCCTCTCTTTATGTTCTAATCATTAGATGATATTTTCATACTACGAGTAGCTCATGGATATGGTAAACGTTTCCTCTATAATGTATTGTCTTTGACAGTATGGGGTATGCCCAATCTATAATTGTGAACATATAAAAGAAAATACAAAAATACTATATAAGATGATAAAAAAGGGGGAATATCTCAGTAGAGCAAAACTGGTTGCCCTTGTCACAGGTTGAACCCAGCTTTACTCTCTAAGAGCACAAGTTTTCCAAATTTCTTATTTTCTATCCTTTGAAGCTTCTCGATGACTTCTTCAATGATGAGCCTATACTTATTTGATTATGATTATTTATGATTATAGTTATTTTCATTACTGATGTGGTACATCTTATCCTGGACGTTGACATCACCTTTTCATTCAGCTTGGATTTTTTTAAAGAAAGATCAGCCCCCTTTTTGCACTTTTAGAAACCTACTCTCCCATTCATATCCTACTCTTAGCTGTTAGAGTAGTTCTATAGATACATTAGTGTTGCTTTCACCTTCCGACATGGTGCCACCAATTAGGGTGGGTGTTACCTCTGTGATCTTTTAGTTATTATTAATCTTATTCGTAATTACTATCCTTAGTGGCGAGTGTGTTCCCTCGCAACCTCGAGTTATTTTCCCCAATGGTGATGTATTACACCTAGTTCTAGGTGCTAACGTCAATGCTTTGAGAGATTTTATTTTCTAGCAGAAGATCATCTCCCTTGCTTTTCCTGGAAACCCACTATTTCATTCATACCCTACTCTCAGCTACTAGAGTAGTTCCACAAAAGAATGAGTGATGCTTTAACTTCCCACACGGTCCCACCAATTTGTGTGGGTGTTACTATTGTGACCCTTTAATGTTATTATTCTTATTCATAGTTACTATCCTCAGTGGCGAGTGTGTCCCCTCGCTACCTCGAGCTATTTTCCTAGAGGTGATATAGTACACCTAGTCTCAGGTGTTAACATCACTACTTTGAGAGCTTTGATTTTCTAGTAGAATATTAGCTCCCTTGCTTCTCCTAGTAACCCACGATTTTATTCGTACCCTACTCTTAGCTGCTATAGTAGTTCTATGGATACGTGGGTATTGTTTTCACTTCACAAAGGGTCCCACCATTTTATGTGGATGTTACCACTATGACCCTTTGATATTTATTAACCTTGTTCATAGTTACTATCCTTAGTGGAAAGTGTATCCCCTTTGCTACCTTGAGTTATTTTTTTAGTTATGATATAGTACATCATCTTTCAGATGTTAGCATCACTCCTTTGTGAGCTTGGATTTTCTAGTAGAAGATCAGCTCCTTGTCTTCTTTACCGACAAACTTACCCATTCACACCCTACTCTTAGCTTCCAGAGTAGTTCTATGGATGTTTCAAGGTCACTTTCACTTCCCAATGAGTTCCACTAGTTTGTGTGGGTATTACTGTTATGATCTTTTGAGGGTTGTAGATCATATTCATAGTTATTATCTTCAGTGGCAAGAGTCTCCCCTAACTACCTCAAATTTTCTCCTCAGTTATGATGCAGTACATCTCTCCTCAGATGTTAGCATCACTTATTTGTAAGCTTTGATATTCTAGCAGAAGATCAGCTCTTTGTTTTCTTTGTACACATACTTTCCCATTGTGACTAGACTCTTGACTGCCAGAGGGCTCCTTTGGATGTGTTGATGTTGTTTCCACTTCCTACAGGGTCCCCATCAATTAGTAAGGGTCCACTACTGTAACTCTTTGATGATTGCTTCTCCTTGAGATGGTTTGTGTTCTTTATAGTGAGTGTACCCCCTCGCTACTTCAGTTGTTACTCACTTGAATTAAGATCGCCCTCTAGCACTCCACTGGGGGCGTTCTCCTTATGTTGTCCCACGAGGCATCAGTGTGAAGCTTCCCCTTTTTTTCATAAAATATTAGTGTTGCCTAAGGAATTTTGCCATCATTTGTATACTCGTGGCCATGACGATTTGTCTTCAACCATATAACTAAAATTCTAGCTCATAATTTCTTAGATAAATGTTCCTTTGAAATTTTCCCATTTTTACACTTTCCCTTCTTACTCACATCCCTACACAGATGTCTGCTCGGTGATTGTTGAGATGATTTTTCCCTTTTACCCTGCTATTTTAATATGGTCAGGCAGGTAGTTAGTCTACTTACTTACCTGGTGGGGTACCCGATAGAGTATATTAGAGGCATACCCTACCACTCTTAACTCTTTACTCAAAATTTCAATATGGTCAGGTGAGTATTGAGCCGTTCACATTCGTTTTCGATATGGTCATGTAGATGTTGAACCTTACATGGTGGGGTGCACGATAGAGTCCCTGGGAGGCATACCCTACCACCCTTGACTCCTTATTCACTATTTTGTGTTATAATTCATGACCCCTAGTTTGAGATTTTGATGATGACAAATAATGTTGTATGAACTACTATTCATTGAATATCTTTGATTTCTGTTATTGTCTATGAGTACTAACATTTCAAAAAGATCACAAGTTACTCAGGATAACAAGAAGACTCAAGACTAAGTAGAGTAGGAGTGTAAGTCTGTAACATTATAACTTTTTTCTTTATTTTATTTTCTCTTTTCTTGAGTCTGGCCTCAAACTGCATATAAATCTGAGCAACCATGCACATACATAGGGGGAGAGGGTTTTAAAAGAAAAATGTAGATTTTTTTTCTCTGTTGATTGTACTGTATGAATTTATGTCATACTGTACGATCTATTCTGGTTAAAACATATTTCTGTGAACAGGTCATACTGTACGATTCATATCATACTGTACGATGTGTTACTAATCCAGAACTCTAGCCGCTAGATTAGTTTAACCAAGTTTTATCAGTCGTTCATTATGTACGAAGCTATTCATATTATACAATTTATTTTGAATACTTACTTAAATTAACCCGTGATTAGTTGAATATATCAAGGATTAATCGCTTATTGGTAATCATACTTTAAGAATAAGTTCGTACTATACGATGAATCGAGGCTATTTTTGATCGTCTCGGAGTTCGTCCTGGATGAGCCCTTGATTTTGCCTAATTGTACTGTATGAAGAAGGTCGTACCCCACGATTTATAGAGACAAGTTTAGATCATCCCTACTATCGTCTTGTACAAACAGAAGAGTTGAGGATTGTTAAGATAGTTGCTATTTGCATGTTTTACATTTTTGCAACTTGTATAGTTTTAATGATTCCAAACATTATTGTTCAAATGTGTAGTTATCTCCTAACAATTTTAGAAGATTTGTATTTGCTCTTGTGTGTACTAATATTTCAGGAAAATCTAACTCCAGACTACGAAGACTTCAAATTAAAATTCAGCATTAGATACTTTGTGAATTTGAAGCTTGTATTTTTCTTTGAAATAAACTTAAAAGGGAGTGATTGTAATAGAGTGAATAAAAACATGCACACACACATAAGGAGATCATATAAAATTTATACTGATCGTACGGGACGATATCAATTCGTACGAGACGATCCGACAGTTATCTCCTATTAAGATCACATGGAACGAATAGGAACTGAGCAAAAAATTTTTCTAAGTCCTATTCGCCAGGACGAAATTAAAAATCGTCCAGGATGATTTGTTCTCTGTGAGATTTTCGTCCAGATGAAATTAAATATCTTCCAGGATGATCTGCTCTTTGTAAGATTTTTGTCCAGACGAAATTAAATATCGTCCAGGATGATCTGGTATCTGTAAGATTTTCATCCAGACGAAATTAAATATCATCCAGGACGATCTGGTCTCTGTATGATTTTCGTCCAAATGAAATTAAATATCGTCCAAAAAGATCTGCTCTCTGTAAGATTTTTGTCCAGACTAAATTAAATATCATCCAGGACGATCTACTCTTTGTAAGATTTTCGTCCAGACGAAATTAAATATCATCCAGGACGATATGATCTCTGTAAGATTTTTGTCCAGACAAAATTAAATATCATCCAGGACCATCTTGTCTCTGTAAAAATTTTGTCCGCACGAATCAATTTTCGTCCAGATGATACAACTGACTTAGAACGGTTTTTCTACAGTTTTTGGAACCGACCTTGTAATAATTTTCATTTCGGTTCAACACTTTTTCAAAGAGGGTTTTAATTTTTAAAATACCAATTCACCCCCCCTCTTGGTAGCCTTGGGACATTAACTTAGGTTTAACAACCTAAAGGACTTTATTCTCCCTTCAACTGATGTTGAAATAATAGAATAAGATGATACTGATTACTTCTGGGATTGTATTTCTTCTACTTATGCTTCTACTTCTTCTAGCATTCATTCTTTTCATGTATTACATATTTCTTGTAATGTTAGGGTTCTCTATGTGATGATGAGTCTAAGTGTGAGAAAGAATCAATCTTTACTATTATAAAGGGTGGTTGTTACATAGATTTAGGAGATGAATCCGAGAACCCACTCCATTCACTTTCCTTAGAGCCAACACAAGCCACCACTACTAAGCTAAATGAATCTCCTAATAAGGATGACTAAATATAAGAAGTTTATTTGCATTCAGGGAAAGTCCTTCCAACTAGGAAGACAAAAAAATATGAAAGAAAAAGATAAAAATATTGTTACCCAGCAAGACAATCCTATTCCTTCCTTCTAAGAGTAGTCTTAGGAAAAAGGAAAAAGCTCTCAGCTTGAGATTGATTATAATGTGTTGGCTCACCTAGAGAAAATTCCTTCTCTTCTTAGTGTCTACAATACTTTAATGATATCACCTAACTTGAGAGAGACCCTGGTGAAAGCGCTGCTTCAGCTAGAGTCCTATCAAACCTTCTTTGCTTCCATCAAAAATGCATGTTATTTGAGAGAGATGTCATGTATTATCTTTTTAGATCAATACTGAAAGTGCTCAGATGATACTAAAAAGTGCTCTGATAGCACTTGAAAGTTCATTAGGGATGTTAGGCCCTATGAACTGGCCCAAAGCTAATTAAAAGAGAGAGGTGAATTGGTAAAAACAATTCTTTCCATCAAAACACAAATTAAAACCAATATCACCAAAACGAAAACCAAATGCGGAAATTAAATGCGGAAGTAATAAAGGAAAGAACACACCAGATTTATAGTGGTTCGATCAAACCTTGAACTATGTCCACTCCTTGGAGGCACCCTCCAAGTATTGCACTAAACTAAGTGTCTCTCCTTTAGCCCCCACAATTAGGCGGAGAAGCCCTTACAAAATCACATCCACCTTCCTTGGTGCGGCGGAGTCGTTGGGTCCTTTGACACCAAAGAGATCTTCTTCTTTGGTGAGCTTCCCTCGAGACAAGCCTTGAATCTGATGGTATTCAGTTGCAAGCTTGCCGGAGCAACCGTGTGGAACCCCCTCCACACTCCCTTGAGTCCCCCCCTCACAGGATCTTCTCCCTCTCTCAAACTCCACCTCATTCCCATTAGATATACGGAATAAGAGTTGAGGAGTCTCACTAAAGATCTTCTAATACTCCTTCCACTAGTGTTGGTGGTTCACTATAGACTAGCAAGCACTCTATACCTGCACTATACAAGTCATTTGGGCCACCACGACCTAGGGAGTGTGCCATTTTATCCCATAATATAGGTTCCCCACTAGGTCCTAAGAGTCAAGATCCAATTGAGACCATTATATATAAGGAAGTTACAAGTGTCCCTTATTACTTTTCACTATTTTGGAAGACTATGTAGAGCGGGGTGTCATTCCTTCAACTTGGTCTGATGAATGACATATACAGTAAGCCCATGTTTGGCGAACTGATCACCCTCAAACTTAGGAAGGTGTGGGTTATATGGGGAAGATCCAATCTACTCATGCCAATATTTATGCTCTCTCTCACTCATATCCAATTATTTCTCTCACTAATGAAGAAGACTTGGATGATGTTGAGGAAAGGGTCCTTCATGCTCTACGAGTGTTTTAAGATGGCACCACTTCCACCGTGGATGAACTATATGAGGTAAACTTGGGTACTGAATCAGAACCTAGGCTTATATTTCATAGTACCTTATTGTATGATTTAGAGGCTCAAGATTACATCAACTCCTATTAGAATTTAAGGATTGCTTTGCCTGTAATTACACTGAGATGCTTGGTCTAAACCCAGAAGTAGCAATCCACAAGTTGGTTATTAAGCTCGATGCATTCCCTGTTAAATAATCCCCTCATAGGATAAGGTTGGAGATTGAGCAACATGTGATCTCTGAAATTAAGAAGCTTATAGAAGCATATTTATTTTTCAAAAGAAGTATCCCACTTTTCTTGCCAACATTATTCCAGTTGAGAAGAAGAACGAGCAAATTCGTGTATGCATTGACTTTCACGGTTTAAATAAGGCATGCCCTAAGGATGATTTTCGTCTTCCTATCCCTGAGCTTATAGTGGATATAGTTTCATCCCATAGCTTTTTTTTTTTTTAGACGGTTCATCTGGTTACAATCAAATAAAGATGTCCCCTAAAGAAGAGAAGTTTATTGTATTTTGCACCCCTATATGTGTGTTTTATTACAAGGTGATGCCCTTTAGTCTCAAGAATATTGAGGACAACTATAAATATGCTATGATTATTATATTTGATGAGATGATACATAAGTTAGTTGAATGTTATGTGGATGATTTTATGGTCAAAAGCAAGGTCCCTGAAGATCACATTCAAAATATACAAATCATTTTTGAACGCCTGCACAAGTATGATTTAAAATAAATCCTTTATAATGCGTATTTGGGATTAGTGTAGGAAAGTTTTTTGGGTTTATAGTCTGATATCATGGCATTGAGATTGATCTTTCTATGATTAATGCTATAATGGATTTGAAACCCCCTAAATGTCTTACCCAATTGAGAGATCTTTCCAGGGTAAGCTTACTTTCTTGTAAAGATTTATCTCCAATCTTTTTGGATGATGTCATCCCTTCACTGCCCTAGTGAAGAAGGATGATCATTTTCATTGGGATGAGAATTATTAGGAGGCTTTTGAGAGTATAAAGAACTACCTAATGAACCACCCTGTTTTAGCTGTACCCATTCTAGGGAGGCCATTAATTCTGTACACTAAGACCATGAATGAATCCTTGGATACACTGTTAGCTCAAGAGAATGAAAAAGGTAAAGAAAATGTTTTGTACTACCTTAGAAGATGGTTAATACCTGCAGAGCTAAAATACTTGGCGATGGAAAATTAATGTTTAGATTTGATCATCATGGTATAGAAGATTAGATATTATATGCTTTCGCATACGATTAACCTGATCTCTCGTATCAACCCTTTATAGTATTTCATGACATGTCTGACCCTCTAATGTGGTTTAGTACATTGGACTATGATCCTACTGTAGTTTTATATTACTTTTATTCCTCATTGGGCTATCAAAGGATAGGCTCTAGCTAACTTCCTTGCTTCTCACCTGATCCCTACATATTCTTAACTCAATGACGATATACTTGATGAACTAATTATGAGTGTGGATGAACAGGAATCCCCTACTTAGGAGTTATACTTTGATGGTGCGTCATCCGTTAAAGCTTTATATCTAAATGAAACTCACATAGTTAGGATAGATTTAGGCCTTATTTTTGTATCCTCTAAAGGTCAGACTCTCAAATACTCCTATTGTTTTTCAGAACCTCATATAATGATGAAGCTGAGTATGAAGCTCTAATTTTAGGACTCAAGTTATCCATTCATATGAATATTATGCGGGTAAAGATCTTTGGAGAACCCAACTAATACAAAATTAAGTAGTAGGAGTATTCAAAGTACTTAAGCCTAAGCTTTTAGCCTATCATAATGAAGTAATAGAGATATTCTGCTTAATTCCTGAAGTAACATTCACTAAAATCCCTTAATATGCAAATGGTAAAATATATGTATTGGCCAAGTTAGCAAAAACATTTGGCTTATCCAACTGGAAACCCCGTATCTATTGTTATCCAACATCATCATGTCATGTGCAATGTAAATTCGTCTTCTCCCAATCAGACCCTCATAGTATTTGTGATTGAGGAAGAGTTAAATTAGAGAGTTCCGTTTGTAGAGTATTTAAAGCATGGCAGACTTCTATATGATCGATCTCTCACCGATAAAATTAGAAAGAGAGCTCTATCTTTCAGCTATATAAATGAAACTCTGTATCGATGCTCTTTCAACCTAATATGGTTGCATTTCTTTAATAATAAAGAGGCTCGTAATGTCATGGGCGAGATACATGAAAGGCTTTGCGGTGCTCATCAGTTGAGACCAAAAATGGATGACAAAATTAAATGCCTTGGTTATTATTGGTTGACTATGATTCAATATTGTATGGAGCACGCTAGAAAGTGCCACTAATGTCAGATTCATAGGATGGTGATTCACTAACCCCCTAATCCACTGCACCTTACTATGTTGTCTTGGCCATTTGAAGGTTTGGGCATGGATGTAGTGGGTCCTATTGACCCTCCTTATAAGAGTCATAGGTTCATCATTGCTTCCCCTAATTACTTCTCTAAGTGGATGGATTCTATCCCACTTAAGGAAGTCAAATTAGAGGATGCAATGCATTTCTTTCATGATCACATTGTTTACCGCTTTGGTGTTTTGCATCATATAAATTTTGATAAAGGCCCATTATTTAGAAGAACCAAGATTAATAGATTTGCCCGCCATCATAACATTAATTGGTAAAACTCTTCGATCTACTACCCTAAAGCCAATGGCTTGGCAGAGGCATTTAATAAAACTCTTATGGAACTGATAAGAAATTGTTTTATTACAAATAAATGAGAGTGACATGATAGGTTACCCAAGGCATTATGGGACTACAGGACTACATACCATACTCCTACCCAGTCTACCCTATATGCTTTGGCTTTCGATGTTGAAGTAGTCCTACCACTTGAGGTCAAGCTCCCCTCACTACATGTGGAAATTAATTATAATCTTTCTCATGAAGATAATGCCCGACTACAGTTGGAACAACTTGATGGTTTAAAAGATCTTTGTTTATAAGCTAATAAGAACCTCAAACTATACCACACCCGTATGGCCCAGTCACATGATAGCCTTTTTTGACCTCGTGTTATTTGGGTTGGCAACTTAGTTCTTATTTTACGTAGGCCCATCATTTTGTGTTGTTACCGAAGTGGTAAGTTTGAGCTTATTTGGGAAGGCCTCTTTATTGTAGAGCAAGTCTATGAAGGTGGTGCTTACCTACTTGTTGATAAAAATGTTTTTCACCCTATGCATATCATAAACATGTAGTACTTAAAAAAAATACTATGCTTGAGTTTTATATGTCACAGGAGGAGCCTCCCTACCTCCTGTAAATATCTCTCTATATATGTACTCCCTGAAAGAATCCTTTTTTACTTTCGGCAATCTATGTGGTCACGACAATTTGTCCTCTACCATACAATGTTCGTTACGAAGATTATAAGGCTATCCTTAAAAGTGAGATGCTAATACACTGTAGGGATGTTTCTATCTACGTTTGTGTACACCAATCACATTGGTGCTAGCACATAGAACCTTTAATTCCCCCCCCCCCCCCTTGCAAGGATTTATTCTTCACCAGTTTCACTTGGCACCCCCAAGTATGGTATGGGTTATCAAAACTAATGTGTTATTTTCTTAGATTTTCTCTTATTCTCTAGTGCAAATCATATGATTCATGTATACTCAAGTTTATGATTTTCCTAGCTCAATATAGACTTATAAGATTCATGTACCTTTAAACCAGTTCCACTTGTCACCCCCAAGTATGGTCTGGGATATCAAAATAAATAATTTAAATCCCTTGTGAAGGGTGATATTGGGTCCACACCTAACCTATGTTAGTTAGGTGTGGTGAAGTTTACCCAAAATACCCCTATGTGAGTTTCTTTCTTCTATCATTCTTATTATGATAGTTATGCTCTCCAGTTCATTCAGATAAGTTGAATGTGATCTGTGATATAGAAACCATTAACTTAGATCCTTTAGAGATGTGATATTGGGTCTATATTAACAATGTTAGTTAGAAATGGTAATGTTTATCCACTATTCGTATATGGATTTCATTTATATATTATTTTTGTTATGGTTGTGCTCCCCAGTTCATTCACATTAGTTGAATGTGGCATAGGTTATCAAAGTCAATCTTTTACTTCTTTATAAGATCTTGTATAATTTCTCTCTCCTCAGTTTTATTCATATGACGAATATGGCCTGGGTTATCAAAGCCATTCATGACTCCCTCTCTTTATGTTCTAATCATTAGATGATATTTTCATACTACGAGTAGCTCATGGATATGGTAAACGTTCCCTCTATAATATATTGGCTTTGACAGTATGGGGTATGCCCAATCTATAATTGTGAACATATAAAAGAATATACAAAAATACTATATAAGATGATAAAAAAGGGGGAATCTCTCAGTAGAGCAAAACTGGTTGCCCTTGTCACAGGTAGAACCCAGCTTTACTATCTAAGAGCACAAGTTTTCCAAATTTCTTCTTTTCTCCCCTTTGAAGCTTCTCGATGACTTCTTCAAGGATGAGCCTATACTTATTTGATTATGATTATTTATGATTATAGTTATTTTCATGACTGATGTGGAACATCTTATCCTGGACGTTGACATCACCTTTTCATTCAGCTTGGATTTTTTTATGGAAAGATCAGCCCCCTTTTTGCACTTTTAGAAACCTACTCTCCCATTCATATCCTACTCTTAGCTGCTAGAGTAGTTCTATAGATATATTAGTGTTTCTTTCACCTTCCCACATGGTGCCACCAATTAGGGCGGGTGTTACCGCTGTGATCTTTTAGTTATTATTAATCTTATTCGTAATTACTATCCATAGTGGTGAGTGTGTTCCCTCGCAACCTCGAGTTATTTTCCCCAATGGTGATGTAGTACACCTAGTTCTAGGTGCTAACGTCAATGCTTTGAGAGATTTTATTTTCTAGCAGAAGATCATCTCCCTTGCTTTTCCTGAAAACCCACTATTTCATTCATACCCTACTCTCAGCTACTAGAGCAGTTCCACAAAAGAATGAGTGATGCTTTAACTTCCCACAGGGTCCCACCAATTTGTGTGGGTGTTACTATTGTGACCCTTTAATGTTATTATTCTTATTCGTAGTTACTATCCTCAGTGGCGAGTGTGTCCCCACGCTACCTCGAGCTATTTCCCTAGAGGTGATATAGTACACCTAGTCTCAGGTGTTAACATCACTACTTTGAGAGCTTTGATTTTCTAATAGAATATTAGCTCCCTTGCTTCTCCTAGTAACCCACTATTTTATTCGTACCCTACTCTTAGCTTCTATAGTAGTTCTATGGATACATGGGTATTATTTTCACTTCACACAGGATCCCACCATTTTATGTGGATATTACCACTATGACCCTTTGATATTTATTAATCTTGTTCATAGTTACTATCCTTAGTGGCAAGTGTATCCCCTTTGCTACCTTGAGTTTTTTTTTTAGTTATGATATAGTACATCATCTTTCAGATGTTAGCATCACTCCTTTGTGAGCTTGGATTTTCTAGTAGAAGATCAGCTCCTTGTCTTCTTTACCGACCTACTTACCCATTCACACCCTACTCTTAGCTTCCAGAGTAGTTCTATGGATGTTTCAAGGTCTCTTTCACTTCCCAAAGAGTTCCACTAGTTTGTGTGGGTATTACTGTTATGATCTTTTGAGGGTTGTAGATCATATTCATAGTTATTGTCCTCAGTGGCAAGAGTGTCCCCTAACTACCTCAAATTTTCTCCTCAGTTATGATGCAGTACATCTCTTCTCAGATGTTAGCATCACTTATTTGTAAGCTTTGATATTCTAGCAGAAGATCAGCTCTTTGTTTTCTTTGTACACATACTTTCACATTGTGACTAGACTCTTGACTGCCAGAGGGCTCCTTTGGATGTGTTGATGTTGTTTCCACTTCCTACAGGGTCCCCATCAATTAGTAAGGGTCTACTACTGTAACTCTTTGATGATTGCTTCTCCTTGAGATGGTTTGTGTTCTTTATAGTGAGTGTACCCCTTCGCTACTTCAGTTGTTACTCACTTGAATTAAGATTGCCCTCTAGCACTCCACTGGGGGCGTTCTCCTTATGTTGTCCCACGAGGCATCAGTGTGAAGCTTCCCCTTTTTTTCATATAATATTAGTGTTACCTAAGGAATTTTCCCGGCATTTGTATTCTCGTGGCCATGACGATTTTTCTTCAACCACATTGTAACTAAAATTCTTGCTCATAATTTCTTAGATAAATGTTCCTTTGAAATTTTCCCATTTTTACACTTTCCCTTCTTACTCACATCCCTACACAGATGTCTGTTCGGTGATTGTTGAGATGATTTTTCCCTTTTACCCTGCTATTTTAATATGGTCAGGCAGGTAGTTAGTCTACTTACTTACCTGGTGGGGTACCCGATAGAGTATCTTAGAGGCATACCCTACCACCCTTAACTCTTTACTCAAAATTTCAATATGGTTAGGTGAGTATTGAGCCGTTCACATTCGTTTTCGATATGGTCATGTATATGTTGAACCTTACATGGTGGGGTGTGCGACAGAGTCCCTGGGAGACATACCCCACCACCCTTGACTCCTTATTCACTATTTTGTGTTACAATCCATGACCCCTAGTTTGAGATTTTGATGATGACAAATAATGTTGTCTGAACTACTATTCATTGAATATCTTTGATCTATTATTGTCTATGAGTACTAACATTTCAGAAAGATCACAAGTTACTCAGGATAACAAGAAGACTCAAGACTGAGTAGAGTAGGAGTGTAAGTCTGTAACATTAAAACTTTTTCATTTATTTTATTTTCTCTTTTCTTGAGTCTGGCCACAAACTGCATATAAATCTGAGCAACCATGCACACAAATAGGGGGAGAGGGTTTTAAAAGAAAAATGTAGATTTTTTTCTCTGTTGATTGTACTGTATGAATTTATGTCGTACTGTACGATCTAATCTAGTTAAAACATATTTTTGTGAACAGGTCGTACTGTACGATTCATATCGTACTGTATGATGTGTTACTAATCCAAAACTCTAGCCGCTAGATTAGTTTAACCAAGTTTTATCAGTCGTTCATTATGTACGAAGCTATTCGTATTATACAATTTATTTTGAATACTTATTTAAATTAACCCGTGATTAGTGGAATAAATCAAGGATTAATCTCTTATTGGTAATCATACTTTAAGAATAAGTTTGTACTATACGATGAATCGAGGCTATTTTTGATCGTCTCGGAGTTCATCCTGGATGATCCCTTGATTTTGCCTAATTGTACTATACGAAGTAGGTCATACCCTATGATGTATAGAGACAAGTTTAGATCATCCCTACTATCGTCTTGTACAAACAGAAGAGTTGAGGATTGTTAAGATAGTTGCTATTTGCATGTTTTACATTTTTGTAACTTGTATAGTTTTGATGATTCCAAACATTATTGTTCAAATGTGTAATTATCTCCTAAAAATTTTAGAAGATTTGTATTTGCTCTTGTGTGTACTAACATATTAGGAAAATCTAACTCCAGACTACAAAGACTTCAAATCAAAATTCAGCATGAGATACTTTTGTGAATTTTAAGCTTGTATTTTTCTTTGAAATAAACTTGAAAGGGAGTGATTATAATTGAGTGAATAAAAACATGCACACACACATAAGGAGATCATTAAAAATTTATACTGATCTTATGGGACGATATTAGTTCGTACGGGACGATCAGACAGTTATCTCCTATTAAGATCACATTGAACGAATAGGAACTGGGCAGAAAAATTTTCTAAGTCCTATTCGTTCAGGACAAAATTAAAAATCGTCCGGGATGATTTGTTCTCTGTAAGATTTTTGTCCAGATGAAATTAAATATCGTCCAGGATGATCTGCTCTCTGTAATATTTTTGTCCAGATGAAATTAAATATCATCCAGGACGATCTGGTCTCTGTAAGATTTTCATCCAGACGAAATTAAATATCGTCCAGGACGATCTGATCTCTGTAAGATTTTCATCCAGACGAAATTAAATATCATCCAGGACGATCTACTCTCTATAAGATTTTTGTCCAGACTAAATTAAATATCGTCCAGGACGATCTGCTCTCTGTAAGATTTTCGTCCAGACGAAATTAAATATCGTCCAGGACGATATGCTTTCTGTAAGATTTTCGTCCAGACAAAATTAAATATCGTCCAGGATGATCTTGTCTCTGTAAAAATTTTGTCCTGATCAATCAATTTTCATCCAGACGATACAACTGACTTAGAACGGTTTTTCTGCAGTTTTTGGAACCGACCTTGTAATAATTTTCATTTCGGTTCAACACTTTTTCAAAGAGGGTTTAAATTTTTAAAATACATTAACTTAGGTCTAACAACCTATTTACTAGACTCAACAAGTGGTATCAGAGCTTTGTTTCAAAATCATAAGTTTAAACTACTTTTTGATTAACGTAGATGGCTACATTCGGAAACCGAAACACACCTGAAGGTTACTCTATAACTAGACCTTCACTGTTTGACAATATACCTTTTAATTTTTGGAAAACACGCATGTCTACTCTCTTATAGTCACTTGATTATCATATGTGGATCCTAGTCCAGGAAGGTTACAAAAAATCAACTAGATTAGTTGATGGATTTAGGGTAGAAACACCTTTTGCATATTAGACTATAGAAGAACGTGAATTAGCACAACTAAATGCCAAATGTTTAAATAGCTTATTTTGTGCTTTAAAATCTGAAGACTACATGCGGGTTTCCACTTGCAAAAGTGGAAAGGACATATGGGATATGAAAGTTCGATGGGGATGTTAAGCCCTATGAACTTAGTCCCAAACTAACCAAGAGGGGGGGGGGGGTGAATTGGTATTTTAAAAACTTCTTTTTAAACAAAGAAATAAAATCACATAAACCACATCACACCACAAAAAAGTGCAGAATTTAAAAGTGCGGAAGCAAGAAAAAGAACACAGAAATTTATAGTGGTTCGGTCGACTCGACCTACGTCCACTCCTTGGAGGCACCCTCCAAGTATTGCACTACAAAAAAAGTGACCCTCCTTTAGCCCCCACGGCTAGGTGGAGAAACCCTCACAAGAACCTCCTTTTTGCCACTCCGGCAAGGCAGAGAACCTATCTCCTTTTGCTTCCTCCTGAAGCTGGCAGAGAACCAGAACCAAAAGTAAAACTTCTTACCTCTACTGACCCTTCCACGGACGAGAAACTCTAGACGAAGACGACGCAGAGAGATCCTTGAAGCAACCCTTGTGAAACCCCTCACAAGCTCCCCCTCACAAGATCCTCTCTCTCTCCTCTCTCTCTCTCTTTCTCTCCTCAAGGTCTTCTCAGGTCAAGGCAGCAGCCAAAGGTTTTTTTTTTTTTTTTAAAACGTTGAACAAGAGCTCTTAAATAGAAGAGCTTCAAAAGAGCTCATTAATTGCAAGTTTCCGACAATATCGTCCAGGCCGATATGGACATCGGCCTGGCCGATCAGTACAAATCAATGAAGATCGGCCAGAGCATAGCCCTGGATGAAAAACTGGACGGTTGAAAATTAGCTTGATCGTC
Organism: Dendrobium huoshanense; assembly: GCA_016618105.1. Lineage (NCBI taxonomy): Eukaryota > Viridiplantae > Streptophyta > Magnoliopsida > Asparagales > Orchidaceae > Dendrobium > Dendrobium huoshanense. The sequence goes on from CM028354.1 coordinate 3,358,870, forward strand.
TAGGCCGATCTCACGATCGTCTTGGTCGATCAGTTCAAATCAGAGGAAAATCGTCTTGACAATAGCCCTGGATACGGGCTAGCCGATATTGATCGTTCTGAAGTAACTTTAAGGTTTTTGACTAGATCGGCCGGGCCGATCTTGCGATCGTCCAGGACGATCTGATCTTATCAATCATCCTTAATTACTCCCTTTATTTCCTGAATAATTATGGCATAATTTGTGAATATCGTCTAGGCCGATCCGAGGATCGTCCTGGCCGATAATTTAAAGATACAGTATACCATACTTGTCTATGGCGGCTACTTCTTTCTGTTTTGAGCTTATCGTCCTGGCCGATACACGTATCGTCCAGGACGATCTATTAACGTCGGCTGCCTTAATTAAGAATCCTTAATTAGACTTTCTGTTTTAAGCTGATCGTCCAGGCCGATCAAAGAAATCGTCCTGGCCGATATGAGTAAAAACAGAAATTCTAAGTCTCTCAAGTGTGTGTGTGATGGGTTACAAAGCATCAGTCTCTTTGACTATTACAAGTGGACTCAAAAGGTAAAAAACAAAAGTACAGACTGACTCAACCCTAAACCTACGCATTCCTGAACTTGGCTCATTTTTGATTGTCCGATCTTTGATTCCTGAAAAGTTAGAAGCAACAAGCTGTCCAAGAAAAGCAGTGTTTGTCAATCATCAAAACATAAGACTTGAAAAATAGATTTGCAACAATCTCCCTCTTTTTGATGATGGCAAAACACAAGTAGGACAAAAATAGATTCATTAGAAAAACAAAGTTACAACATCAACTTTTTCGTACCACACCCTATCCTACTCCCCCTTTTTGTCATCATAAAAAGAGAGTCCAGAAACAACAGAGAAAAAAAAATCACGAAAGACTAACTACAAAAAGACAAGAAACAATAACTCAAAGCACAAACTAAAAGAACGAGGGATCCTGATCATCAGATGGAGGAGGTGGAGGTGGCTGCTGAAAGTAACTGGCAAGGGTGGTAAACTGAGCATTGAACCAGGCGATGTCCTGGTCATGCTGCTACTGCTGGTGAGTAAGAAAACTGTCAAATCGAGCTAAATCCTCAGCGCGGTGATGCTCGTAGCGGGCAATGTCCTCAGAGTGTTGCTGCTCCTAGGCAGCAACATATGCGTCAAACCGGGTCTCCCAACGATTAAATCTCTCAATCAACTGATCAACCGGTGAGTGTTGGTGGAGAGGAACAGGGTCAGGAAAGGGAGCTGGAGCGGGAGCCTCCTCCTCTCGAGCTCCCTGAGGTTCCTCAGGGTGGAGACGAGTACTGTGAAGGGTGCTGAAGGAATTGTTTGAGTAGAAGGGAGTTGGGAGGTTTGGTGGAATAGGATATTGAAGTTGGTATTTAGTTTCAAGAACATAGGCTATGATGTGTCCTAAGGCTAGATTTGGCTTTCTTCTATGGCCTGGATCGCGAATTGTTGTTAGGTGATCAATGTAACGAAAAAATAGGTCCACAGTGTTGAATTCCCTATGAGCCATGATGTAGAAGGTAGTGAGGGAAAGTAGAGGGGTAATGTGGACTCGGTCACCGGCTTTTGGAATGACGGAGGTGCGAAGGACATGTTGGATTGTCCTAGCATCTCTGACTAAAGAGCTAGTCTCTCCAACATGGTAACGGACATTGGTCTGGCGAAGAAAGTGATTTGCCGTGGACCAGTCAAAATCAGGGTCAGGGGCAATTATGTGCAGCTTATCTCCGGTGGTGGATAGCTGTAAAAGATCAACACAGTCCTGATATGTGATTTTGACAGGGCGTCGATTTACATAGGAGGACAGGGCTGTGAAGGTGGAGTTGATGCAAAGGTTTGCAAAAAATTCTAGAAGGAACTCAGAATTGAAAGGGAAAACAAGAGACAGAATGAAGCAAAGGGAAGTGTGAGCGAAGAGATCCATTACCGGGTAAGAGATGTGGACCGGATTGATAATTCTGGAAACAGTAATTCCACATTCTTTATAACGATGATATGCGGCTTCATCTTCTGCTTCCCGGAAACGAGGGTCAACCCTTGCCCTCGAGGAACTTCCAGAGGTCTGACGGACGCGCTTCCCACCAGCCATTTGAGAGAACTTAAGCAAAAACACAAAGGAGAAAGGATGAAGAGTGAAAAATCATAGCTGGATCAGCCTGAATTTAAAGAAACGGCCATATCTTCCTGGCCGATCGCGGAATCGTCTAGGCCGATATGTGTCAATAATTACGTATAGGCCGATTGGTCAAAAAGGCGGTCCAATCATCCGGGCCGATCAGATATCGGCCAGGCCGATTAGACACAGGCTATCGGCCCGAGGAGTCAGTCCGGATGACCGTTGAAAAAGCAGATCGTCCGGGCCGATTAGGTGTATCGTCCAGGACGATGGACAATAATTGATCGTACCGGCCGAAGTTAAAATGTTTTAAATGCTTGCCACGTGTATCATCCAGGACGAACAGTGGATCGGCCCGGCTGATGGTCCAATAATGGATCGTCCGGGGCCGAATTTAAAGATCAAAACGTACTAACACGTGGATCGTCCGGGATGGTTCAGTGTATCGGCCAGGACGATGCACATAGAATGCATCAGCCAGACAAATTTACTATCGGTCAGGACTATCACCATGAGTTTGATCAAATCATCCAGGACGATAATGTATCGTCCAGGACGATGAATTGCAGTAAGCACAGAAAAAAGGTCAGCAGATGGATTTTGGAAAGAATTTGTCATATCGGCCAGGACGATAGAAATATCGGCCAGGCCGATGTGACTTGAATTTGAAATCAAGAAAAGAATGGTGATGATCAAGACCCTCAAAAATAAAACAAAAGAAAAGACAGTCAAAGACACAAAAATAACACAATGAAAACCAACCACCGAACAATTTTTTTTTTTAAATTTTCTATATTTTTTTTTTGTTTTATGGAGGCATCATATGAGAATTCTTTTCATGAATTTAAACTTTTAAAGTTTTTAGGAGATCAAGAGGTTTAACAAAATCCAATCAGAAGAAGATAGAAAAATTGATTCCATTTACCCTAGATCGGACATCCTTCAGGGTATAAAATTCTCTTAAAAACAACAGAGTCCTAACTCGGAATAACAAAAAAGGATAAGAAGATCCAATCAAGACTTGTTAACAACTAAAATATCTCATAAATAATAAACCAAAATAATTTTTCTCAATCATGGAAATTGAAATCAAATCTTTGAACGTATCACATAATCAATGAGTTTTCTAAGTTTTAAGAGTTTTACCAAAGAGATGATAGCTTGCATTTAGTAGGCTAATTTTATGCCTCTTGTCACTTTTATTGGCTCTTTGAGCATCTTTTGATTTTTGATACACTTTTGTGTATATAACTTTCTTTTCAATTTGGCTTCATTGGCCTCTTTCCTTTTTAACTTTTGCAAGCTAAAAATTCTTTAATATACCCTTAAAAAAATACTTAGTTGTGAGTATATCCTCCAAATATTAGAGAATAGGAGCTCTCTCTCTAACATAGGAAAGAACAATCCACAACACAAAATCAAAATCACGTGATAACTACAATGGTAAGATTTCAAAAGCTTGAATGATATCAAAGAATTTTGACTATTATGCATAAGATGTTTTAATGTAGCATGATTTAGAAAGAGATCTTAAAAAGCCATTGGTTAAACTGAGTTTAGACTTTTGTTTTATAGAAGAAAATCATGCCACTAAACAAAGTCAGAAGAAGGGAAAAACATCAACAGTTTACTCCCTTTAACCAATTTTAAAAAGCTAAACCCTATCTCCAAAAACTCCAATATTTAAAAGCTTGAGAAGTTTCATCATATGGAAGCCCAAAAAAAAGTAAAGACCAAAGTGAAAAAGCAAAAGCAAAAAAAAAAAAAAAAGCAAACTAAAGACAACACAAAGTGAACACAAAAACTAAAAATAAAAGACATACAAAAAACTAAAGATTTCAAGCAAGTGATAAAGCAACGGATTTAAGCAATTGAGCTGCAAGCCTCCTTATGTTCAGTTATCTTATGCTCCCACGAGGTCTTTGGTGAGAGCACTCCTGCAAAACTCAACAACAGTCAGTTTTAGGAACCCAAACAGATTTGGGCTCCTTCTTAGGAAATGTAGAGTGCAATGCAGATGTGGTATGCTTTGAATCATGCATCTTAGGTCTCCATACCCAATGTGTACTGCGGTGAACTGTGCAAGTGTGTGAGATGTGTCCTAGCATGCCACAAGAAAAACATTGAACTCCAGGAAAAGGTTTTCTTAAATGGTTTGGGTAAAAATGCCTCTTCCTAGGTTCTGGCCTTTGATTAAAAGTTGGTGTCATCCTAGCTTTCTTACATGTTTCCAAATCATTTTGAATTCTCAAGTTAGTTCTTTTTAATGCATCATTCTCAATCCTCAAATTTTTCTCAATCTCTTTAGATTTCTTAAGATCATCATTAAGTGAGGTGTGTGAAGCTTTTAATGCATTGCTTTTATCAACTAATTCCAAATGCTTCTTGTTTAATTCATCAAATTCATCAAGGAGAGCCATGTGATTTGAATCAATCGTTGCATGATCTTTGAGAAAAACTTCATGCTCTTTTTGTAGATTTGAATGTTCTAATTTTAGGCTAGCATGAGTTTTCTTAAGTTTTTTGTATGATGTATGGATTTTTTTACAGATTTCAAACAATTCATCATAGGTTGGTTTACATACCTCTTCCTCATCACTTTGATTTTCTCCCATGAAACACAAGTTTGTAGTCTCTTCCTCTGGTTCAGTCTTAGAGGAATCAGTACCAGATTCTGCCAAGAAGCCTCTTTGGATTTTCTTATTCTCCTTCCTAGACTTAGCTTTCTCCTCCCCTTTTTCCTTTTATTTGCTTGAATGATCTTGAAGTGTAGGACAATCGGCTCTTACATGTCCAGGTTTCCTGCATTCAAAACAAACAACATCAGAAGATCCTTTAATATGTTTATGATCCTTACCTTTTCTCCAACTTTGATGATGCTTTTGTTTCTTCCTTAGAAAGCTTTTGAATTGCCTTGTGATGAAGGCAACTCCATCGCTTTCAGACCCGGAAGATTCAGAATCCGATTTGTGCGCCTTCAATGCAATTATTTTCTCCTTTTTCTTCTCACCTGTATCAAGATTTCTTTGATTCACCCCTTGCTCGTAAGCAATGAGTGAGCCAAGCAAGTTATCAATAGAATAGGTGTTCAAATCTTTAGATTCAGTGATTGCAGTAATTTTTGCATCATAAGACGAAGGCAAGCATCTCAAAATCTTGTTAACTTTTTCATAGTTCGAAAGTTCTTTTCCTAGTGCATGCAATGAAGTAGCAATCTGAGTAAACCTAGTGTACATGTCAGAAATTGATTCATGAGGTTTCATACGAAAAAGTTCGTAGTCATGCAAGAGAATGTTTAAACGGGATTGTTTAACTTCATTAGTGCCTTCATAAGTAATGCACAATTTATCCCAAATTTCTTTACCAGTTTTGCAAGTTGAAACACGCATATAATCCTCAGATTTTAAAGCACAGAAAAAATAATTCAAACATTTCGCATTTAATTCAGCTAAATCTCGTTCATCAAAAGTCCATTCGGTAAAAGCAACTTCAGTTTTAAAACCCTTAATTTCACGAGAAGGTGGAGAATAACCTTCTTGAATAAGCATCCACATGCGATAATCAGTAGATTGTAAAAAAGTTGACATGCGAGTTTTCCAAAAATCAAAAGGTAGGTTATCGAACAGAGGAGGTCGGGTAATAGAATACCCTTCCGTAGTGTTGCGATTCTCAAAGTTAGACATGGATCAAATTCAAAAAGTTTTCAAACTTTAATTTTCGAATCAAGCTCTGATACCACTTGAAAGTTTGATGGGGATGTTAAGCCCTATGAACTTAGTCCCAAACTAACCAAGAGGGGGGGTGAATTGGTATTTTAAAAACTTCTTTTTAAACAAAGAAATAAAATCACATAAACCACATCACACCACAAAAAAGTGCAGAATTTAAAAGTGCGGAAGCAAGAAAAAGAACACAGAAATTTATAGTGGTTCGGTCGACTCGACCTACGTCCACTCCTTGGAGGCACCCTCGAAGTATTGCACTACAAAAAAAGTGACTCTCCTTTAGCCCCCATGGCTAGGTGGAGAAACCCTCACAAGAACCTCCTTTTTGCCACTCCGGTAAGGCAGAGAACCTATCTCCTTTTGCTTCCTCCTGAAGCTGGCAGAGAACCAGAACCAAAAGTAAAACTCCTTACCTCTACCGACCCTTCCACGGACGAGAAACTCTAGACGAAGACGACGCAGAGAGATCCTTGAAGCAACCCTTGTGAAACCCCTCACAAGCTCCCCCTCACAAGATCCTCTCTCTCTCCTCTCTCTCTCCTTCTCTCCTCAAGGTCTTCTCAGGTCAAGGCAGCAGCCAAAGGTTTTTTTTTTTTTTTTAAAAACGTTGAACAAGAGCTCTTAAATAGAAGAGCTTCAAAAGTGCTCATTAATTGCAAGTTGCCGACAATATCGTCCAGGCCGATATGGACATCGGCCTGGCCGATCAGTACAAATCAATGAAGATCGGCCAGAGCATAGCCCTGGATGAAAAATTGGACGGTTAAAAATTAGCTTGATCGTCCAGGCCGATCTCACGATCGTCCTGGCCGATCAGTTCAAATCAGAGGAAAATCGTCCTGACAATAGCCCTAGATACGGGCTGGCCGATATTGATCGTCCTGAAGTAACTTTAAGGTTTTTGACTAGATCGGCCGGGCCGATCTTGCGATCGTCCAAGATGATCTGATCGTATCAATCATCCTTTATTACTCCCTTGATTTCTTGAACAATTATGGCATAATTTGTGAATATAGTCCAGGCCGATCCGAGGATCGTCCTGGCCGATAATTTAAAGATACAGTATACCATACTTGTCTATGGCGGCTACTTCTTTCTGTTTTGAGCTTATCGTCCTGGCCGATACACGTATCGTCAAGGACGATCTATTAACGTCGGCTGCCTTAATTAAGAATCCTTAATTTGACTTTCTATTTTAAGCTGATCGTCCAGGTCGATCAAAGAAATCGTCCTGGCCGATATGAGTAAAAACAGAAATTCTAAGTCTCTCAAGTGTGTGTGTGAAGGGTTACAAAGCATCAGTCTCTTTGACTATTACAAGTGGACTCAAAAAGTAAAAAATAAAAGTACAGACTGACTCAACCCTAAACCTACGCATTCCTGAACTTGGCTCCTTTTTGATTGTCCGATCTTTGATTCCTGAAAAGTTAGAAGCAACAAGCTGTCCAAGAAAATCAGTGTTTGTCAATCATCAAAACATAAGACTTGAAAAATAGATTTGCAACAGGATAGACTTTGTATAACTTATGAAGGGACTAATGAGGTTAAGCAATCAAGACTAAATATCTTGTTATATGATTATGAATTATTTCGCATGAAACCAAATGAATCTATTTCTGACATGTACACAAGATTCATACAAATTGTCACTTCTTTGCATGCACTTGGTAGGGAGTTAACTAATGTTGAAATGGTTAATAAGATTCTTCATTATTTACCTACTGCTTATGATGCTAAAATTACTGCAATTACAGAGTCTAAAGATCTAAACATTTATTCTATTGACAATCTTCTTGGTTCACTCATTACTTATGAGCAAGGAGTAAGTCAAAGAAAGAATGATACAGGTGAACCACGAAAGGAGAAGAATATTGTACTGAAAGTGGAAGAGTCAGAGAGTGAACACTCACAACCTGAGGAAGAAGACGATATTGCATTGATGACTAGACAATTCAAAAGCTTTTTAAAGAGGAAGCAGAAGAGACGCCATCAATGGAATAGAGGTAAGTATAACAGAAATGGTAAGGTTTCTAATGAAGTGATTTGTTATGAATGCAGGAAACTAGGTCATATCAAGACTGAATGCCCAAAACTCAAAGCCACTCCTAGCAAGGAGAAGGTTGAGGAGAAACCAATTATAAAGAAGGGCAAAAAGAAGTTTCAAAGAGCTTTCTAGGCGGACTCAACTTCAGACTCATCTGAGACTGAAAAAGAAGAAGAAGTCACCAACCTTTGCTTGATGGCAGATAATGTTGATCAATCAGATCAAGAAGAGAGTTGCTCTCACCCAAGACCTCGTGAGAGCATATGGTACCTGGACAGCGGATGTTCAAAGCTTATGACTGGAGATACTGCTCAATTCATAACGCTGGAAGCCAGGAGTGGAGGCAAGGTTACACTTTGAGATAATACCATGAAGAAAGTGATTGGATCAGGTATGATTGAAAATTTAAAAAACTTTTTCATATACAATGTGTTATTGGTTGAAGGCTTAAAGCATAATTTGTTAAGTATAAGTCAGCTATGTGATAAGGGCTATAATGTAAAATGTTTACCTACTAGCTGCATATTAAGCCTAAATGGGAAAAATATTTTAAATGGAAAAAGGGTAAATAATGTTTACATGCTAGATTTAAATTGTATTCAAACTCCTACTGCTTTTTGTTTGAAAACTGTTTCTGATGAATCATGGCTTTGGCATATGAGACTTTGTCATTCTAGCATGTAAAACCTTAGGAGAATTACCCAAAAGAACTTAGTGAGAGGTATACAAAAACTAGACTTTACTAAGGACCACCTTTGTGATGCATGTCAATTAGGAAAACAAGTGAAGTCCTCTTTTAAGTCTAATAAGGATCTTAGAACTAGTAAACCATTGGAAATTCTTCACATGGATCTTTTTGGACCTGTAGGAACTGTAAGTCTAGGAGGGAAGGTATACGGATTTGTTATAGTGGATGATTTCTCAAGATTCACTTGGGTTAGATTTCTTTTTCATAAGAGTGAATCGTTTGAGGAATTTAGAAATTTTTCAACTTGGATTCAAAGGAAACTAGGGAGTGAAATAATTTCTATACAAAGTGATCATGGAGGAGAATTTGAAAATGAAAGATTTAAAAATTTTTGTAAAGAAAAAGGGATTGATCACAAATTTTCTGCACCTAGAACCCCTCAACAAAATGGGATAGTTGAGAGGAAAAATAGAACATTAATAAAAGCCGCCCGAGCAATGTTGGCAGAATACTCACTTCCTAGATATTTTTGGGCTGAGGCAGTTAGCACTGCATGCTATGTTCTGAATAGGGTGAATGTGAGATCAAATTTAAATAAAACACCCTATAAGTTGCTAAAAGGTAGAACACCTAATTTTTCTCATTTGCATGTTTTTGGTTGCAAGGTGTTCATTCATAATAATGGAAAATCTGCCTTAGGAAAATTTGATCCAAAATCAGATGAAGGAATTAATGTTGGATATTCAAATGTTGGAAAATCTTATAGGGTATTCAACAAAAGAACTTTGGTCATTGAAGAAACCACACATGTTGTATTTGATGAATCTGGATATTTGGAAGAGCCAAATATTATTGAAGATGAGATTGAGGAAAACTCCCAAAAGATTGATAGAATAAATTTGGAAGAAAATGTGAAAGAGAATTTGGAAAGAGAAAACCCTTTTCCTAGAGATTTGAGATTTTCTAAAAACCACCCAAGGGAATTGATTATTGGTGAACCGAGTGAGGGTGTTAGAACTAGGCGTGGATTAAACAAGGAAGTCAATCATTCAGCCTTTATTTTAACTATTGAACCCACTAACATTGATCAAGCACTTTCTGATGAATTTTGGATATTGGCCATACAAGAAGAGTTGAATCAATTTGTAAGAAATGAAGTTTGGGAATTAACTTCAAGGCCAAAAGATCAAAGTGTTGTTGGAACCAAGTGGGTGTTCAAAAATAAAATGAATGACTCAGGAGTAGTCATCAGAAATAAGGCTAGATTAGTTGCTAAGGGGTATAATCAAATTGATGGAATTGATTTTGAGGAGACTTTTGCCCCTGTAGCTAGACTTGAAGCAATTAGGGTTTTACTTGCCTTTGCATGTTTTAAAGGTTTTAAATTATTTCAAATGGATGTCAAAAGTGCCTTTTTAAATGGGGTAATTGAGGAAGATGTTTTTGTAGAACAACCTCCAGGTTTTGAAAATTCTAAATACCCAAATCATGTTTTCAAGTTAAAAAAGGCATTATATGGATTGAAACAGGCACCTAGGGCTTGGTATGAGAGGTTGAGCACCTTCCTACTTGAAAGATCTTTTGAAAAAGGAAGTGTGGATACAACTCTCTTTTTAAAGAAATTTGGAAAGGATATTCTCATTGTTCAAATTTATGTAGATGATATCATTTTTGGATCTTCAAATAAAAATCTTTGTGATGATTTTTCTAAAACAATGAGTAGTGAATTTGAAATGAGTCTAATGGGTGATTTAAATTACTTTCTAGGTTTTAGCATTAAGCAACTTGAGGAAGGTACTTTTCTTATTCAAACTAAATATGTTAAGGACATCCTCAAAAAATATGAAATGGATAATGTTAAATCTGTTAGTACACCAATGAGTTCCTCAGTTCAATTGGAAAAGGACCTTAAGGAAAAATCTGTTGATCAAAAGAAATTTAGAGGGATAATTGGATCTTTACTTTACTTGATTGCTAGTCAACCAGATATTATGTTCAGTGTTTTCTTATGTGCTAGATTTCAATCAGATCTAAAAGAATCACATTTGACAGCAGTGAAAAGGATATTAAGATACTTACTAGGAACTCAGAAATTAGGAATTTGGTATCATAAGTTTAGCTCTTTATTTGAAATTATTGGTTATTCAGATTCTGACTTTGCAGGCTATAGAGTGGATAGGAAAAGCACTTCTAGAACATGTCAATTCATTGGAAATTCATTAGTTTCATGGTCTATTAGAAAATAAAATTCAGTGGCCCTATCTGCTGCAGAAGTAGAATACATTGCATTAGGAAGTTGTGTGGCACAAGTACTTTGGTTAAAACAATAGTTGATTTATTTAGGATTAACTATAGGCACTATTCCAATTTATTGTGATAATACTAGTGCTATTTGCATTTCCAAAAATCCTATTCAACATTCTAGAACCAAACACATTGACATAAGGCATCATTTCATAAGGGATCATGTATCCAAAGGAGAAATTGAACTTAGTCATGTTTCAAATGAAAATCAACTTGAAGACATTTTTACAAAACCTTTAGCCTTTGATACTTTCAGTACATTAAGAACAAGGCTTGGTGTTGTTAAAATAGTTGCTATTTGCATGCTTTACATTTTTGCAACTTGTATAGTTTTGATGATTCCAAACATTATTGTTCAAATGTGTAGTTATCTCCTAACAATTTTAGAAGATTTGTATTTGCTCTTGTGAATACTAACATTTCAGGAACAACGAACTCCAAACTATGAAGACTTCAAATCAAATTCAGAATGAGATACTTTGTGAAATTTGAAGTTTGCACTTCTTTGAAATTAAATTGAAAGGGAGTGATTCTAATTGAGTGAATAAAAACATACACACACACATAAGGAGATCATAAAAATTTTATACTGATCGTACTGGACGATATCCGTTCGTACGGGACGATCAGACAGTTATCTCCTATTGAGCACATGGTACGAATAAGAACTAGCTTGAAAAATTTTCTAAGTCCTATTCGTCCGGGACGAAATTAATTATCGTCCAGGACGATCTGGTCTCTGTAAAATTTTCATCCAGCAAAATTAATTATCGTCAGAAAATGAGTTTCTCTGTAAAAGTTTCGTACAGACGAAAATAATTATCGTCCAAGACGATTTGGTCTCTGTAAAATTTTTGTCCAGACGAAATTAATTATCGTTAGAAAATGAGTTGCTCTCTATAAAATTTTTGTCCAGATGAAATTAATTATCGTCCAAGATGATTTGGTCTCTGTAAAAATTTCATCCAGACGAACCAATTTTCGTCCAGACGATTAACCGACTTAGAACGATTTTTAGCAGTTTTCTAGAACGACCAAGTTATAACCGTTCGTACCGGACGAACTTAGTTCGTACGGGACGATCAGCTGTACGAAGACATTTCGTACACATATTCAAATAGGGTCGTTTTAAATCGTTTAAATAAAATCGTCCAGAATGATCCACGATCGTACGGGATGATCCACTGCGTACAGAATTGAAAACTTGCAGTTTTTGGACGGTTTTTCTTATCTTTTGAATAAATAGTCCAAATTAGACTGCCACCCAATCTTTTTGTCATTTGATCTTCGTGCCTCTTGAGAGAATAGCTAAAGAGAGAGTGGGAGAGTGAATTCAAAGGAAGATTCCTACCATTGGATCGTGAAGGCTTCACTTGGAGTTCGAAGGTAAGAATCTCTACTTGTGAATTGGGATTACTTCACTCTTTTCTTTTTTCCTTCTAGATTTCTTGTGAGAAGATCTATCAAGGAGATCTGGTTCGCTGCCGACACTTGGAGAGTGTGAATAGCCTAAAGGATCGCTTCCTACACTTGGAGAGTGTGAACAGCTGTAAGGTTCTCTGCCCACACTAGGAGAGTGTGAAAGGACAAAAATGTTCTCTGCCCACACTAGGAGAGTGTGAAAGGACGGAAGGGTTCTCTGCCCACACTAGGAGAGTGTAAAATGATGGACGGTTCTCTGCCAACATTGGGGATTGTGTAAAAGGACGGACGGTTCTCTTCCAACACTGGGGATTGTGTAAAAGGATGACAGTTCTCTGCCCACACTAGGAGAGTGTGAAAGGACGGAAGGGTTCTCTGCCCACACTAGGAGAGTGTGAAAGGATGGACGGTTCTCTGCCAATACTGGGGATTGTGTAAAAGGACGACGGTTCTCTACCGCACCGGGTAGTGGTGAAAAGAGTGTGTTGTAAAGGCTTCTCCGCTTTGCTGTGGGTGCAAAAGGAGAGTCACTATTGATATTAGTGCAATACTCAGAGGGTGCCTCTAGGGAGTGGATGTAAGTCTGGTTATAGACTGAACCACTATAAATCTGGTGTCATTTACTTTACAGTTTTTACGTTTTCGCATTTTATTTTTAAGTCTTAAAAACTCTGTGGTTGAAAAACGTTTTCTACAAAACTTAAAAGAAACAATTTTTATTTCGGTTCAACATAATTTTAAAAGAGGGCTTAAAATTTTTAAACTACCAATTCACCCCCCTCTTGGTAGCCTTTGGGACATTAACTTAGGCTTAACAACCTAATTACAAGACTCAACAGGTGTAATTGATTTGAATGCTTAAATAAAAATGTTTTTGCAACATTGATATTTATGTTTTCGTAGTTTATGTTTTTATGATTTTTATTTTTGTGATTTTTTTGTGTGTTTTGAGTGATTTTATTTTTAGAGTATGTGCTTTTGTCATAATGTAGTGTGAATTGTATTTTGTTTTATTTTCTTTAAATACAAAGTCAAAAATCCAAAAATATAGAAATCGTCCGGGACGAAATTTTTCGTACGGGACAATGTGTGTAAAATTCAGTTTGCGTGATATGAAACGTCTTGAGAGCAGTTTTTAATGTAGTTCGTCTGTACGATCTGAATGATCGTCCAGGATGAATTTTTTTTCTCTCAAACGTCGGGACGATTGAATGTAGCAGTTGAATGGATAAGGCAGTTTTAATTGTGAACTTCGTCCGTACGAACTTTTGGTTTGTCCAGACGAACAGACATCGATTCATAGCGGGGGACGGTTTTCAACTGACATTAAAACGAATTAGTTTTGATCATCTGTATAAAAAGTTTTCGTCTGTACGATCAGTCAAGTCAAAAAGTTTGTATGAAAGGACGTATCGTAAATTGTGTTGATTACGAAAAGCCGTTACATTTAGGACGAATTTGATCGTCTGTACGAAATTGTTTCGTCCAGACGAACGATAATTTTTGTACAGAATGAACATTTTTTGTCCAGGACGAACGTATCATTTTCTTTAAATTAGAAGGCTTTCTAACCCAACAATCACATCTCCAAATATCTCTTTCAATTCCTTTCGACTTCCAAATCAAAAATGGCCTCCTCTACCAAGCGACAAAAGATGTTAGCAAAGAAACCACATAGGAATTCTTTTAAAAACTTTCTTTCAAAAGAAAATGAGGAATCCTTTTCTCGATTTGCCTCTGCAAAAATCACACCTTCTCGCATTCTTATCCAGAGCGAAATAAACTTCAAGATAATGCACCTTTTTGCTTCCACTCAGTTTGGATTTATCTTATCTCTCGTCCACCTCTACAACAAACAGACCTTTCTTTACTTCCTAGCCAATATGAGTTTCAACTCCGATCACTCTTCTGTCAGTTCTTATGTGTTTAAACAAAAAGTTGAAATCACTAAGCATGACTTAGGTGCATTTCTTAACTTAAGAACTGAAGGTTCTAGAGCCCACACCATTATGAACGATAACACCTTCAAGTGGTTTGAAATCAATAGGGTGATTAGAAGAAATGGCTTAAATTATCATATTGCTAGAGTTTCTGGAATGACCAAAAATACTCGAATCATCCAGCACATTCTTAGATCTTCTATTATTCCAAAAGCTGGTGATAGGATCAACATTACTCCACTCTTTTTTGTTGTAACTTTTTTGATTATGAAAGGTAGTCCTATTGATGAAGCCCAACTTATCTTAGACCATCTTTATGGGCTTTCTGAAATTGGACATGCTGATCAAAAAAGAAAAAAATAATATATCATTGGGTCACTTGATTACATTTATTTTGGAAAAGAAATACAATCTAGTGCATCCTGATGAAGAATATGAAGAGTCGGTCTACTACAATGATGCTTCTTTTAGAGCAATCTTCAAGGAGCAAAAAGAGAAAGCACTTGCCAGTGCTTCTGAAGAAGAAGAAGAAGAAGGAGAGCAAACATCTGCACCTCAATCAAATTATCAGAATTTGATTGAGAAATTTGATAGACTTGAGACTCATTTTGATCAACGATTTGATCAAATTCATACTCAACTTCAGCAGCAGCAACAGGACATTGGTAGTATAAGAAATGAAGTTCATGAAATTAATACCAATGTTATGTTGATGACTTCCTACTTCAACTTATTTGGTGGCATTCCTCCTCCTCCTCCAGAAGAATAGAGATTTGGGTGATGATTTTATAGATGTTTATTGTATTAGTGTTTATTTTAGTTTGTTTTAGTTGTGTTAGAAATTCAGTGTATTTTTTTTTGGATTTTGATATTATGAAGTGATTTTGTAATCTTTTTCATTAATATCAATATATGTTGTATTTGATTTAAATTTGAATTGTTTTTGAAATGTGTTTAGTTTTTATGAATTTCATTAGTTTTTTTTTTAATCTTAATTGTGCTTAAATTAGATTGTAATTTGAGATTAATTTCATTAGAAACTATAGTCTTTCTAAATTTAAAATTTGTTTATAACTTGTTATAATTAGAATTTTTAATTTCATGTCTATTCATTTAGACTACATAAAAATTAATATTATTATTGCAATTTAGATGCTTTCTTATTTTATATTTCTTTGCTCAAGAGATATTTATGCACTTAGAAAAATTTAAAATTTTTGATTATTGATCTTGGAAAGAATTGGTTTCAATTACTCTTGAAAATTATACAAAGAGTACAAAAATCAAAAAGAATGCGCAAAGGTTTGCAAATGTGAAAAAGAGGCACAAAATAAGCCCAATGTAAAAAGATGCACAAAAATGTGCCAAAAATTTTGAAAAAGATGCGCAAAGCGCCACATGTGGTAATTCTCTTCTTTCCAGATTCTTTCAATCTCTTAATTCAAATTGATCTTATGTTCATTTATATTTCTATTGAACTTTGAAATATAGAATTTTTATTCATCTCTCTTGTAATGATTTTCTATATCTCAAATGTCTAAATTGAATCATGTCTTTGATAAATTTTTCTTACTTACATTGTTATATCACTTCTTAAATTCGATGAATTTCTATGATTTACCTAATGTTATTAGTTTTAGATTGCATACCTTATGTCAATCACTCTTTAGATTAAATTTTCAAATGGATTTCATATAATTATATACATTTTTGTCTATTTCTTCTTCACTTTTTGTTGTTGTCAAATAGAGGGAGAAATTATTGTGTTTGTTTGCTTTTTGATTTTGTGTCATTTAGCTTGTGTTATTGTCTTGTATTTTTTATTTTTGTTATTTTTTTTTTAAAAACAAAAATATTGTTCTTTAATTCAAAATGCCTCCTTATTTTCATGTATTCATCAATTCAGGGGGAGTTTAGGAGAATTTTTTAATTTGAGATCTTACAAATAATAATTGTTTTTCCATCATAAAAAAGGGGGAGATTGTTAAGATAGTTGTTATTTGCATGTTTTACATTTTTGCAACTTGTATAGTTTTGATGATTCCAAACATTATTGTTCAAATGTGTAGTTATCTCCTAACAATTTTAAAAGATTTGTGTTTGCTCTTGTGTGTACTAACATTTCAGGAAAATCTAACTCCAGACTACGAAGACTTTAAATCAAAATTTAGCATGAGATACTTTGTGAATTTGAAGCTTGTATTTTTCTTTGAAATAAACTTGAAAGGGAGTGATTGTAATTGAGTGAATAAAAACATGCACACACACATAAGGAGATAAAAAAAAAATTATACTGATCGTACGGGACGATATCAATCCGTACGGGACGATCAGACAATTATCTCCTATTAAGATCACATGGAACGAATAGGAACTGGGTAGAAAAATTTTCTAAGTCCTATTTGTCCAGGACGTAATTAAAAATCGTCCGGGACGATTTGTTCTCTGTAAGATTTTCGTCCAGACGAAATTAAATATCATCCAGGACGATCTGGTCTCTGTAAGATTTTTGTCCAGACGAAATTAAATATCATCCAGGACGATCTGTTCTCTGTAAGATTTTTGTCCAGATGAAATTAAATATCGTCCAGGACGATCTGCTCTCTGTAAAAATTTTGTCCGGACGAATCAATTTTCGTCCAGACTATACAACTGACTTAGAACATTTTTTCTGCAAGTTTTTGGAACCGACCTTGTAATAACCGTTCGTACCGGATGAACTTGGTTCGTACGAGACGATCAGCTTGTACGAAAACATTTCGTACACATATACAAAAATGTTCATTTCAAGGCTTTTAAGTAATATCGTCCAGGACGATCCACGATCGTACGAGACGATTAACTGCGTACAGAATTGAAAACTTGCAGTTTTTGGGCGGTTTTTCTTATCTTTTGTATATATAGTCCAAATTAGACTGCCACCCAATCTTTTTGTCATTTGATCTTTGTGCCACTTGAGAGAATAACCAAGGAGAGAGTGTAAGAGTGCATTCAAAGGAGGATTCCTACCACTGGAGCGTGAAGGCTTCACTTGGAGTTTAAAGGTAAGAATCTCTACTTGTGAATCGAGATTACTTCTCTCTTTTCTTTCTACCTTCTAGATTCTTGTGAGAAGATCTGTCAAGGAGATCCGGTTCACTGCCGACACTTGGAGAGTGTGAAAGGACGAAGGGTTTTCTACCCACACTAGGAGAGTGTGAAAGGATGAAGGGTTCTCTGCCCACACTAGGAGAGTTTGAAAGGACAAAGGATTCTCTGCTCACACTAGGAGAGTGTGAAAGGACGGACGGTTCTCTGCCAACACTATGGATTATGTAAAAGGACGACGATTCTTTGCCGCACCGGGTAGTGGTGAAAAGAGTGTTTTGTAAAGGCTTCTCCGCCTTGCTGTGGGTGCAAAAGGAGAGTCACTATTGGTATTAGTGCAATACTCAGAGGGTGCCTTTGGGGAGTGGATGTAGGTCTGGTTTAGACCGAACCACTATAAATCTGGTGTCATTTACTTTACTATTTTTACTTTTCTGTATTTTATTTTTGGTTTAAAAAACTCTGTGGTTGAAAAACGTTTTCTATAAAAACTTAATAAAAATTTTCATTTCGGTTCAACACTTCTTCAAAGAGGGTTAAAATTTTTAAAATACCGATTCACCCCACCCCCCCCCCCCCCTCTTGGTAGCCTTGGGACATTAATTTAGGTCTAACAACTTATTTACTAGACTCAACAAGGATCGTACTGTACGAGTTTATATCATATTGTATGATTATTTTTTGAACAGTTCGTAAACCTTCATACCTGGGTGAAGCTCATTTATTCTAATCATACTATACGATGTGGAATCGTATTGTATGATAGTAACGACTAATTTGAAAAAAAAATTTAGGGTTTTTTGAGCCCATTTTAAGTATCAAAAAGTAATGTTTTTAATGAGTGACTAAGAGAGAGGAATGTGATTAGAGAGGGTTTCTTAGAAGAGAGCTCTTTAGGAGATTTTAGGGTTTGTGAGAGGAAGGAGAAGGTGGGCTTAGTGAGGGAGGAGTGTGAGGGAGATCACACAGTTGCTCCGAGCTTGCTGCACTTTGCTCCTCCTATGGCCCGAGAAGATCTTGTGGGAGGATTTCTTAAGGGGAGACTCTTCTACATCCGTCTCCTCTACGGTACTCTGCCTTCTCCAGGAGGGTGAAAAATGAGAAGGTACACTGCCGTCACTAGGAGGGTGAGAAAAGAATTTGGCACTCCGCCATACCATGTTAGTTAAAGTGACTCTTGTGAGGGCTTCTCCACCTTGCTAAGGGGGTAAAAGGTGAACTATAGTTTTGTAGTGAAATTCTCGGAGTGGAGGACTCCGGGGAGTGGACGTAGGTTAAGTGACCAAACCACTATAAATCTCTGGTGTGATCTTTCCCTTACCGCTTTTTACTTTTTCTTGTATTTGATTCTCATTATAACTGCTTGATGAAATTCTCTATGGAATCAGTTGTTGCTATTTGTGTTCAAGTATTTGCTTCCGCATTAGTTAAATTTTTGTTAAAAATTTTAAAAACATAAAAATCTTTTAGAAATCCTGTTTAGGATTTTTTTTATTGCAACAAGATTTTTGTAATTCACCCCCCTCTTGGCGCTTCTAGTAACTTCAATTTGATATGGTCATGTGAGTATTTAGCAATTCTCATTTATTATTCCCATATGGCGAGGCATATGTTGGACCTTACATGGGTAGTGGTGCCTGATACAGTCCCTGAAAGGCATACGCCACTCCCCCTTGACTCATTACTCACTGTTCGATATGGTCAGGTGAATATTGAGCCGTTCATATTTGTTATTTTGAAATGGTAAGACGGATGTTGAACCTTACCTTGTTTAGAACCCGATAGATTCCCTGGGAGGCATATCTCACCACCCCTTTCACTCTTTATTTCATTGTTTCAATATGGTTAGGTAAATATTGAGCTGTCTACATCCATTATTTCAATATGGTTAGGTGGATGTTAGACTCTTTTCTTGATTGTCTTACTATTTTGATATGGTCAGGTAGATATCAGCTTCCATGGCATCTTTATTTGCTATTTTGATATGTTCAAGAAAATATTGAGCCACCCCATCCACTATTCTTATAATGTTAGGAGGATGCGGGATCCTTTCACCTTTTATTATGCTGTTTCAATATGATTAGACAGATAGTCAGATTACCTTTTTACTTAGGCTCCCCCATTCACTGTTTCGATATAGTTAGGTGAATGCGGGACCCTTCCACATTCTATCCTACTATTTTGATATGGTTAGGCAAATAGTTGGTTTACTTTACCTCTTTGCTCGTTATTTCACTATTTTAATATGATCAGGTGAACATCGAGTTTATCCACATTTAATATTTCGATATAGTGAGGTGAATGTGAGGCACCCCCTTTCCCTTTATTCTCTCCTCGACTCTGCCCTTACTATAAAGTAGGGAAAGGATAGGATCCCCCTACTTCTTCTTCTTTGAGGAGACTTTATATGTGTTGTTTTTCCTACTTCGCTTGCCACATTCGGTCAATGCCAACATGGGCGGTTCACTAGTTATTCGCTGCCCCTATTGGGGTTCCATTTGTTAACCTTGATTTCATCAATTCCTTGGGTCAAGGGGGGTTGACTTGATAAAATTGACCAAGCATGACCCGAAAACCACATCCCTTGAGTTTAGTGGGTCAAACTAGGTTTGCTGAGCCCAGGCTTAGTCCCTAGGTCAACCAGGTTGACCTAATTGACCCAAATCCCTTTCCTCTGATTTCAAATCAATTTAAAACTTTCATGGCTCAATCCCCCACCTCCATCAGGCTCTATGGGTCAAACCAAGTCTCTTGAGCTTAGACCCATGGCCTGGGTCAACCTGGTTGACCAGGTCAACCTAGGTTGACCCAATTTTCCCTAATGAACCTAATTTGATTTCTAGCACAATTCCACTCCACCTTGTATTTAACCCCTCACCACTTAGGTCAAATTGACCTTGTTGACTGGGTCAACCATTGCTTTAGTCAACCCTAGCCCAATTAGGTCAATCTTGACCTATTTTGGTCAAAATCTCTCTATTTAATCCATTTAAAACTTTCCTAATGTCCCTTAAACTCAAACCATGGACAATTGAGCCCTAGTCCCTCTTACTTAACCCTTGATGTGATCTAGGCCATCCATTGAATGCTTAGGGATATAAATAGAGAGGTTAGTGTTTCTTTTAGGGGACCTAGCATTATATTCTCTCCAAGAGATCTCCAAGCCCGAGTCTTTGTGTGTGTGTGCTCCTTTGACCTCTCCTCTCCTTCCTCCACCCAAACTCACCGTCAAACACTCGCCGGCGGTGAGCTCTATAGTGAACCAAGGCCATTTATCTTCCAAGGTGAACTCTCGTCGATCTAGAGCTTTTCAAAACATGATTTCTTCTACAAATAGGAGCGTGGACAATCTATAAGTGCAACAGGCCATTAAATGGGTTTAACCATCCATAAACCAAGGTGAAAATCTTTACTCTAGCTTAGGGCACTTAGATCTAAATAACTATTCGCATAGTGCATTTTAGAAAACATTTTTTGTCCCCTATGAATGCTCATTATGCCTAGTCTCTATGCTTAAAATTCATGGAATTCTATCGCATGTATCAAGAGAAAAAAATGAATTATCATTTTAGGGTTCAGTTTACATAACGTTCGAGTTACGTATGATCTGAATTATTGATCTTAAGATAAACACTTCTGATCTAGCTGCTCCGCTGCTCATTTCGATCGTGGATCTCGATCTCGCAATTAATTTCATCGTCCGGTGTGATTTGTTCCATTAATTAAAACCACGGAGGATCCGACAGCGTAGCGCATTACTGACTCACATAAGCAAGCCACCGCACCGTTTGCCAAAAATTGGCAATGATTACTAATGATTAGAATGTGTTCGCAGTTTGGGGCAGCGAATCAGAGGACACCACGTATACTCGCTACCGTTACTATTTAATAATTTGTTTTATAATATTTTAAATGTATTTTTAAATTAGATTTCTTGAAAAAAATATTTTAAAATTAGTTTTAAGTTAAACAATGTTAGTATTGTATATCATATTTTTAAAAAAATTAATATCTTTAATTTTAAAAAAAAAATAGCTTAGAATATTAATTATATTTTAAATTATAGTAATTATTAAATATTTCTTATTTTAATTAATAAATAATTAAAATATGTTATAAAAATTAATTTTTTAAACCTATTTAAAAAATTAAATAATTATTTTTACAATATATTAATTCAAAATTGAATCTATTTATGGTATATTTATTATTATTTAAATAGTTTTAATTACATAATATTTAAATATTTAATTAATATTAAAAATTATTAATTAATTATAAAATAATAAAAAATTAATTATTTATCTTATTTTATTTAAAAACAAAAAACTATTTATAATTATTTAATCTTAAATTAAATATAAAAATATAATTTTTTTATTTTAAACAATTTCATTTAATTAAATATTTAAACTACTAATTAATAATAAGTTAAATTAAAATTTAATTAGTTTCCTTAAAGTATACAAATGATTTTAAATAAATTATTTTTAAATTCATAAACTTTAATATTTAATTTAATAGTTATTTTTAAAGTATTAATTATTTTAAATTATTTTAAAATTCCTTATAATTGTTTTAAACTTAAAAAATTCATTATAATTTCATTTGAAATCCAAAAGTTTTGTATAATTCCTCATATTTTTTAGAAAATTATGTAAACTAATTTAAAATTATCTTTAGATATTTAAAATTTATTTTTATTTATTTTTTTCTATTATTTAATTACCTTACAATTTAAATATTATTTAAATAAGTATTATATTAATTATTTTGAAACCACCTTTTGGATGACGAGTGGTTTTTTTTATATATTTATATATTTTTATAGGTTGAATTATTTTTAATTACATTTTTTTATAAAACTTTTTTATTTTGTATATATGTTTTAAATGATATATATATATATATATATATATATATATATATATATATATATTAAATTCCCCTAATTTTGAGAGATCTACTTTGTGAAATTTTAAACATTGATCATGTATGTGAATAGCAATTAAGGGGGGTGGATTAATAATGATTGAGTTCCAATCATTCACTAATCGTATCGTGAAGCATCCTTTTTTATTATTTAAGTTATCTTTTTTATGTGTAGGACGCACAAGTACCTAGCCTAGGCCCTCCTAGATCCAAGGACATGGTGTGTTATATTTTATATGCATATATTTTTATGTTATCCCATGGGTTAGTCTTAAATACTTGATTCAAACCTACTTAACGTAGCGACACCCTAAGGACAATATTTCATGATGCGTCTAGCAAATTTAGAAAAATTATAGGAGCCAGGGTAGACCCTCGATTGACATGAAACTTAGAAAAGCTAAACTTAGTAACATCATAAACCTCCCAAAATTTCC
This sequence comes from Dendrobium huoshanense, assembly GCA_016618105.1. NCBI lineage: Eukaryota > Viridiplantae > Streptophyta > Magnoliopsida > Asparagales > Orchidaceae > Dendrobium > Dendrobium huoshanense. The sequence continues at coordinate 3,381,574 of CM028354.1, forward strand.
AAGGATTTTTTAGGAGCCTTTAACCCACTTAATTAACAAACCCTAATTTAACCCCTTAATTATGCCTTAAAAATTTTAGAAACTTCTAATAAATCCAAATTAAATCCAAAAATTGTCCATAATATATCAAATTCTTAAAATTTCAGTGATTAATCTTAGGAAATAAAAATCCTCTTAATTGGACTTCAATATGAACCTTAATTTAATTTTGATTAAAAATCACTTTTTTATTAAATTAAATAATTGAAAAATGATAAAAATTTTAAATTTTCACAAAACCTTTAGGATCACCTCTTTGGGTCATTTCTGACTTTTTAGACTAATTTCAATAAGTTTGGGGCTAATTTGGACCAAAACCACTAAAAGACCCTTTAATTAAATAATTTTAATAATTCATTAATTACCCCAACATTGAAAATTTATAACTAATTCCAGAAAAATCCAAATTTGGAAAACTAAAAGGCATTCAACTATAATTAATATATAATATTTATTCAAAATTTTAGTTATGTAGAAACCAACTTAAATTAAAAAGTCAATGCTCTGGACAACCGTAGTTCGTTATTTGGGGCCCAAAACTTCTAAAATTCTTAACTTTGCTTAGAAAACTCCAAATCCGGCAAACTCAAAGTCTAATTACTCATTGTAAGGTATAATATTTAATTAAAATGCTAGAGCCCATAAACCTAATTTATTTCTAAGAGTGACCTTTTGGACCCCCTTAAACCTAGCGGGTAGGATGACTCCGTATCTCCTAAAACCTGTTAACTCAACTTAAACTCCAAAGAACATCAACCTAAGTGTTAAAATTAACCAGCAAACTTAATTAATGAAAATGAACCCTAATACTTTAATATTTAAACCTTAATCAAAATTCCTTTCTTAGCCTTCAACAAACCAGGACACCAAGTAACTTGAACTTATTGCTTAACATAGGACATATCCAAATAAACATTAGTCTACTACACACACATAGAATTATTTGCTAGGACACCACTTCTAGCTCTAGGTTAGGCCAATAAGTTTTCTTTTCTGTTTTCTACGTTGTGATACTCATGCATGTGGCATGTGTTCTAGTTGTTTTGATTTATTGTGATTATTTTTTTTATTATTATACTTCCTTTATTTGTGATGTGATATGTGTGACAAGTTACCCATAGGTTAGGGGCCTTCTTGACACATACATTATTTTCTACAAGTGGTCATGCTCATGTAGAGCTAATAAAGGGGGCTAAAATGATAAATATATATATATATATATATATATATATATATATATATATATATATGCTTGCTACAGGTACTCTAGAATGCTTAGCCCATAATATCTAATGATCTAGGGAATAGTTGAAATTGTCGGGGGTCACATGTATATTAATTCATTTTCTCTCTCATTCTTTAAGACACTTCCCCGCCTATGGGTAGAGTCTAGATAATCCGACTACGAGGATGAGGTGCTGGATCTGAGAAAGTCTAGTCTTTCTAAAAAAAATTATTTTTAAGCCTTTTTAACTTTCAAGCATATCTTATTTGAAGACCTTTAACCAGCATGCATTACATTAGAAATCAATTAAATCAAAACTTTAATTGCATTAGCTCTATGAGCATTCACCCTATATAAGTCCAAGACCACTAAGAAAACTCTTTAGACGCTGGCCTTAGCTTTCAAAGACCAAGCCACCCACCCATCTTTTATAAAGATCAAATAGCTTGGATTTTATACACTTATGTGGATAGCTGGCATTTCTTTTTAGGTAGGGTATGAGCCCAAGATGCATTAGCTTGGATACAGGTGTTAAAGTTGTGTGTAGAACACTAAACCCACTCTAGATTTAGGATTCAAGGCTAATACATTAAGTGTCTCATGGTACAGCTCAGTAGTGGGTAAGTCCCTATCCACATCACATAGATGATGCCACATCTATCCTTCTCTCTCGTATGCTTTATGAAAGTTCGTTAGGGATGTTTAGCCCTTATGAACTAGCCCAAGGCTAACCAAGATGGGGGGTGAATTGGAATTTATAAAATTCTTTAATCAAAACACAAACTCAAACTAAAGTTCACCACAAAGAAATCCAAGTATGGAAATTAAATGAAGAAGCATTAAAAAAGAATACAGAGATTTATAGTGGTACGATCAACTTGACCTACGCCCACTTCCCGGAGGAGCCCTCCGAGTATTGTACTAAACTTAGCGACTCTCCTTTTGCTCCCACAACAAGGAGGAGAAGCTTGTACAAATCTTCTTTTCACCAACCTCGATGAGGCAGAGAACCCAACTCATTTTGTTTTCTCCTGAAGTAGGTAGTGAACCTAAACTTCTTTTGCTTCCTCCAGAAGCAGGCAGAGAACTTTGATCAGTTATTGAAGTAGACCTCTCTAGAACCCCCAAGGAACCAGGGATGACAACCGGAGAAGAAGACGATGGATCCTTGCATGGAGCAAACTTTGTGAAATCCCTCACAAACTCCCCCTCACAAGATCCTCTCTCTCCCTTGCTATCCCTCTCCTCTTGGCTCTCTCAGGTCAGGATAGATGCAAAATATATACTCTTGGGTAGAACAGGATGTATTATATATAAGAGCTTCAAAATAGCTCTTAATTGTAACAAACAGACTTTATTATCCAGAACGATATAAATATCATCCTATATGATCAGTGCAAATTTAGCTCAATCAGCCAGGACGATTTAGGACAATTAAAAGATTTTTGTTCATAATCATCCAGGCCGAGAGGATATCATTCTGTATAATTAGTATAAGTCTTTAAATATCATCTAGAAAATCATCCTGAATAAATATCTGGATGATGTAAAAAAAACTTGATCGTTCAACTTGATCTCATGATTGTCCTGGACGATTAGTTCAATTCAGTATATATCCTCCAGAGTATTTCCCTGAATAGAAGCAGGCTGATATTTGATCGTCCAAGAATAACTAAGGTTTTTGAACTAATCGTCCCGATCGATCTTATGATCCTCTAGGATGATATAATAGAGCAATTAAACCTTAATTACTTTTCTTAATTACCAGATTAATTTAGGCATTATTGTACTGCATCGTCCAGGATGATGTCCAAAAATAAAAGCTACCTAAATTGATATGGCGACTGATTCTTTCTTATTTGAGCCTTTCATCCAATCCGATGATAACATCGTCCAAGACAATGTGCTTAATGATGGGTGCCTTAACTAGGATGCCTTAATTAGGGTTTATGTTTTAAACAGATCGCCTAGGCCAATTTTTTGGATCATCCCGGACGATGTGAGAAAAAATAGAAAACTCTAAAATAGTCAAAAAAATTTCCCCCAAGTGTGTGTGTGTAAGGTTACTTAGTATCAGGACCCACAAAGTTTACAATGGACACAAGAAACGAAAAAGATTAGAAACTGACTCAGACCTAGTCTACTCAATTTTGAGCTGGTTCAAATTGCGGTTTGATCTTGTGGACTTGAAATATTAGTAGGCAAGATTGTCGTAGAAAATCAGAATTTTTTGCTATCATCAAAATTATATTCACTGAAATCATATTTGTAATAATCTCCCTCTTTTTGATGATGACAAATAATCAGACAAGCAAAACTAACGAAAAATAACTTAAACGCTACTCCCCATTTTGACATCATAAAAATGGAGGAGAAAAAACCCATAAAAGAAAAAGAAGAATAAAAGCAAAGTTTTTTTTTTTAACAAAGCATGAATATGACAATGTCTCTACGTGATTGCTTTTAAAGGTTTGTAAGTCCAATGAGTTAACATCATCAAAATTTGAAACCGGTAGAATATCCGATCCTGTTAACCCTAGCTCAAACTTCTCTCAGGGCAAAATTATCTTTTGTAAATAAAAGACCTAACTAAAAAAAAACCAATTGGATAAGAAAAAAAGATCCGTTCAAGACTTGGTTTTTAAAAAAATATCTTATAGAATAATTTAACAAAGTAATTCTTACAATCATAAAATTTGAAATCAAGCCTTTGAAAATATCAAGTGACACATGAATTCTTCTAAATTTTAAAAGTTTGAAAAAGAAGAGAACTTACTTTTGGTGGGCTCGTATTATGCCTCTTGCCAAATGAATGGTGCACTTTGCGCTTCTTTTGATTTTTGATACACTTTGTGTATAATTCTCAATTTGGCATCATTGCGAATCTTTTTATTTGATGTCATTGACCACTTTTTTTTATTTTTAGAAGCTAGATCCATTTTCAAAACTCTTAAATACTCTCAGTTGTGAATATATCTTCCAAATGTTAGAGAAGAAAAACTCACTCTCTAATATAAGGAAGAATAAATCACAAAACATAATCAAAATCATATGATAAATGCAATGGTAGGATGACGAGAAAACTTGAAAGTAATATAAAGTTGAACATTATAAATATAAGATAGATTACTGTAGCAAGATATAAAAGATGTCAATCGCAAAGTCCAGTTATTAATTTGAGATAGAGTTTTTTTTAGAAAAGAAAATTACACCATTAAAGAGGTTAGAGGAAGAAAAATAATTAACGGTGTTTTCTCACTTTAATAGATTAAGAGATGTAAATATTGACTACAAAATTTTTTTTTAAAAAAAATATGGCATAAAATATCATTTCAGTAGTGATAAAAAAAATTAAAATAATAAAAATAAAAATAAAAAGAAACAAAAGCTAGTAAAAAGTAAAACAAACAAAGTGAAATAAATAAAAGAAGAAAGGAAAAGAAAACATAAAAGAAAATTCAGAATTCAGTAAACATTAGTTCATGCATTTATTTCCATCACACCCAATCTGGTCCTTAAGATGCTATAAGTGTCAAAAGCTAGTGGTTTAGTAAAGATGTTAGCCAATTGATTCTCAATTATCATATGGTGTAACTTAATGTCTACTTTGGTCACATGGTCTCTAATAAAGTGATGCCTTATGTCAATGTGTTTGGTCATTGAATATTAGATAGAATTCTTAGAGATACAGATGACACTAGTGTTATCACAAAGGATTAAAATTGTGCCTATAGGTAATCCTAAATCCAGAATTTGTTGCTTCAACCAAAGGACTTGGGCCACATAACTTCCCAAGGCAATTTACTCAGCTTCAGTTGTGAAAAGTGCAACAGAGTTTTGTTTTCTACTAGAACAGGAGACTAAAGAATATCCTATGAATTGGAAGTTTCAGAAGTGCTCTTTCAATCCACCCAACATCCTACAAAATCAGAATAAGAATATCCAATAATCTTAAAAGAAGTATTATGCCAAGGATACAAGATTCTTAAGTTTTGGGTCCCCAAAAGATATCTAAGAATTCACTAAACTGTAGTTAGGTGGGATTCTTTAGGATCAGCTTGAAATCTACCATAGAGACAAACACTAAACATTCTATCTGGTTGACTAATAATCAGGTAAAGTAAAGATCTTCTTTTAATCAACAAATTTTCCATTTGAGTCTTTTTCTATCTGAATATTAGAAATCATGGGAGTATTTATTCGCTTGGCTTTATCCATTGTATATTTCTTCAAGATGTCCTTAATGTATTTTGATTGACTCATAAAAGTTCCATCATCCAATTATCTTTTGCTAAATCCCAAAAAGTAGGATAACTCTCCCATCATACTCATCTCAAACTCCTTACTCATTATTTTAGAAAAATCATCACATAGCTTTTTATCAGAAGATCTAAAAAGTATATAATCAACATAAATCTAAACAATGAGTAACGCATCTCCTACCTTCCTCAAAAAAATATGGTGTCTACACTTCCCTTAACAAAATCCCTCTTTAGTAAAAATATGCTAAGCCTCTCATACCAAGCTCTTAGTGCATGTTTTAATCCATATAAGACCTTTCTTTAATTTAAAAACATAATTTGGAAATTACAGACTCTCAAAACCTGGGGGTTGCTCTACAAACACATCATCTTTTCTTACCCCATTTAAAAAGGTACCCTTCATATCCATTTGGTAAAGCTTAAATCTTTTTTAAGAGGCAAAGGATAGTAGTAATCTAATGGCTTCCAATCTAGCTACAGGGGTAAAGTTCTTTTCAAAATCAATCCCTTATATTTGGTTGTACCCCTTAGCTACCAATCTTGCCTTATTCCTAACCAACACACCAGGATCATTCATCTTATTCTTAAAGACCCATTTGGTTCCAACTACAGTTTGTCCATTTGGTCTTTCTACAAGCTCCCAAACATCATTCCTAATAAATTGGTTTAATTCCTCTTGCATGACTAAGATTAAAAACTCATCACACAAGACTTAATTAATGTTGGTGGGTTCAGTCATCGAGATAAAGACAGAGTGGTTTACTTCCTTTCTAAGTTCATGCCTAGTTCTGACACCTTCAGAAGGGTCTCCTAAGATCAATTCTTTAGGATGACTCAAAGAATATCTCCAATTCCTGAGCAAGGTGTGTGTAGGTTCTACCCTTTCCTCCAGATTTGCATTTTTTACTCCTTGGGTAATCTCACCTATACCTTCAGTGTTTTTTGGCTCTACACTCTTCTCCAAAATTTCAACTCCTTGAATAATCTCTCCAACACCATCTTCATCCTCAACACTAGACTCCTTAAGATCAGATTCATCAAACACTACATGAGTAGTCTCCTTCACCACCAAAGTCCTCTTATTAAACACCCTAAAGAATTTCCCCACACTAGAATATCCTAAGAACACTCTTTCATCAGATTTTAGGTCAAATTTTCCTAAGTGTGACTTCCTATTATTAAGAATGAAAATTTTATAACAAAAGACATGAAGGTGGGAAAGGTTGGGTGTCCTACCCTAAAGCATCTCATAGGGTGTCTTATTAAATTTGGCTCTAACATTCACCCTATTCAACACATGACAAGCCGTGTTTACTGCTTCAGCCCAAAAGAATTTTTGAAGTGAATACTCAGCAAACATGGCTCTAACAGCCTAAACTAAGGTCCTATTCTTACTTTCAGCTATCCCATTATGCTGAGGGATCCTAGGAGCTGAGAAGTTATGACTAATCCCTTTATCGTCACAAAAGTCTCCAAATATCTCATCTTCAAACTCTCCCCCATGGTCACTATAGATGATCAAGATCTCACAACCTAACTTTTTCTGAATCCAAGTGGAGAAGGATCTAAACTTATCAAAAGGCTCACTCTTATGTGACAAAAATTTAATTCAAGTGAACCTCGAGTAGTCATCAACAATCACAAATCTATAGACTTTTCCCCCTAAGCTAGCAATGCTAATGGGTCCAAAAAAATTCATGTTAAGAACTTCTAAAGGTCTAGAGGTACTAATGTCTTTAATGGAATGGAAAGAGGAATGGACTTGATTCCCTAGTTTGAAGGCATCACAAAGGTGTTCTTTGGTGAATTTAAGCTTGGGAACTCCTCTAACTAGGTCCTTTTGGGTCACTCTCCTAAGGGTTTTTATATTGGCATGACATAACCTCCTGTGTTACAATCATGAATTATTAGTAACAACTTTTAAGCAAAATGGAATAGCACATTCAATATTATTTATGTCAAGCATGTAAACATTATTATTCCACTTTCCCTGCAAAACATTATTATTATTCAGGCTAATTATGTATATATTTTCCAAAAAATTTATGATGAAGCCCTCATCACATAGCTGACTGATGTTTAACAAGTTATATTTCAGTCCATCTACAAGCAAAACAATTTTAATCAAAAGGTTTTTATAATTTCCAATTATACTTATGCCAACCACTTTCCTGGTGGTGTTATCTCCAAGAGTAACCTTGCCTCTAGCCCTGGCCTCCATCATAATAAATTGATCGACATCTCTAGTCATATGCCGTGAGCATCCATTGTCCAGGTACCACATGCTCTCACAGGATCTTTGGTGAGAGCACACCTACAAAGTGATCAAATATCAGATTTAGGAACCCAACCAGGTTTGGGTCCCTTCTTATAAAAAGAAGAATGCAATGCATGTGTGTTATGCTGTGAATTATGCAATTTGGGTCTCCACACCCAATATGTACTATGGTGAACTTTAAAAGTGCGTGAAATGTGTCCTAGCATGCCACATGAAAAACATCTAACTTTAGGAGAAAGATTTACTAATTTGTTCAGGTTGTTAAGCCCTTATGAACTAGCCCAAGACTAACCAAGAGGGGGGGGGGGGTGTAAATTGTTATTTAAAAAATTCTTTAATCAAAACACAAACTCAAACCAAAGTTTACTACAAACAAATCAAAGTGCAAAAATTAAATGTGGAAGTAATAATAAAGAACACAGATATTTATAGTGGTTCGATCACTTGACCTACGTCCACTCCCCGAAGGCGCCCTCCGAGTATTGCACTAAACTCAGTGACTCTCTTTTTAATCTACAGTAATAGGGAGAAGCCTATACAAACCTCCTTTTCACCAACCCCGGTGAGGCAGAGAATCCAACTCCTTTTATTTCCTCATGAAGCAGGCATAGAACCTCAGCTCCTTTTGCTTTCTCTAAAAGTAGACAGAGAACCATGATCAATTGCTGAAGTAGACCTCTCTAGAACCCCCAAAGAAATAAGGATGATGACCAGAGAAGACGATGATGGATCCTTTCTTGGACCAACCTTTATGATACCCCTTACAAACTACCCCTAAGATCTCTCTCTCTCTCTCTCTCTCTCTCTCTCTCTCTATCTCTTTCTCTCCCTCTCATCTTGGTTCTCTCAGTTCATTATAGTAGCAAAAGATATTCTCTTGGGTAGAATAAGAGGTCTTATATAGAAGAGCTTTGGAATAGCTATTAATTACAACAAACCAACTTTATCATCTAGGATGACATAAATATCATCCTGTATGATCAGTACAAATTTAGCTCAATCAACCAGGTTGATTTGGGATGATTAGAAGGTTTTTTGTTCTAATCATCCAGGCCAATAGGATATCATCCTGTACGATTAGTACAAGTTGTTGAATATCACCCAAAATATTACCTTAAATAGATGTCTGGATGATGTAAAAAAAACTTGATCGTCCAGGCCAATCTCATGATCATCCTGGATGATTAGTTCAATTTAATACAAATCATTCAGAGCATCACCCTGAATAGAAGCAGATCGATATTTGATCATCTAGGAATAACTAAGGTTTTTGAATTGATCATCCCAGCCGATCGTCTAGGATTATATGATCGAGCAATCAAACCTTAATTGCTTTTCTTGATTATCAGATTAATTTAGGCATAATTATATTGTATCATCCAGGATGATGTCCTAGACGATGTCCAAAAATAAAAGCTACCTAATAGATCTGGCAATTGATTCTTTTTTTTTTGAGCCTATCGTCCAGGCCAAAGATAACATCATTCGAGATGATGTGCTTAGTGATGGCTACCTTAACCAGAATGCCCTAATTAGGGTTTATATTTTTAACGGATCATTCAGACCTATTTTTTGGATCATCTCGGATGATGTGAAAAAAAAAACAAAAAACTCTAAAATAGTCAGAAAATTTCCCCCCAAGTATGTGTAAGGTTACTTAGCATCAGGACCCATAAAGTTTATAATGGACTCAGAAAAAGGAAAAGATTACAAACTGACTCAGACCTAGTCTGCCCAAACTTGAGCAGGTTCAAATTGCAGTTTGATCTTGGGGACTTGAAATGTTAGTAGGCACGACAGTCGTACAAAACCAAAAGTGTTTGCTATCATGAAAATTCTATTCCCTGAAATCAGATTCGCAACACTTTGAGTACATTATTTTCTTTTCTCCAATTTCTTCTCAATACCTAGTCCCTCCGGATGTTGATATAAGCCGTGTGTGTTCACTAAGCCTAGTTGAACCTTTCTTTCCTTTTAAGTCAAAACTTCATAGTCTCCTCCCTATGTATCAATCCCATATGAGAGGATAATATAGGATCCTTAATCAAGAGTCTTCTCAGCCCCTTCTTAAGAGGTAATTAATTGTGGGGGATTGAACCTATTAGGAACCAAATTTCACCATCAAATAAACTCTACTCGAGCTAATGTATTGGGTGGGGGAAACTCGTTATTTCGATCATGTCATGCATATTATTATCCATCAAGATATGTTGGTGAGAGCCATTATGCACAATGGTTAATCATATGCGTGGTTTAATCTGCCCTTCCATTAGCCCGCTTGCAAAGTGCGCAAAGGCATACGATTGTCTCATCCCTCAGGATGGTTCTGTGATTTACCCTTTGCACTCTGTCCCTCGCACAGCAGTACCTTTTTTGAGGTCCACTTTACTGAATTGCTATATAGAGAGAACCTAGATCTAAAAGTTTAGGTGGAGAAAATCACAAAATTTTATATTCATCTCAATTGAGTTAAGTCATAGCTAGAGGCAAGTTCACCATATAACACTTGGTTATGAATGGGGAAATCTCCCCAAATACTATAGTGGATCATATATTTAAGCTTTTAATTAAGAGAAAGGGATGTAAACTTTCCATGATATAATGTACATATGTAAGAAGTTTAACTTATTTATAATCGCTTTCATTATTTATTATTTATTAAGTATATGCATTTCTATAGAATTTATTCTTTTATTTACTTATAACATCTCTTATTTATTACTTGTTGTGACTCCTCTTTTTGGTTGAGCCAACGAGACTAAGAGGATATTTTAGTAAAGATGAGAGAGAGAGAGAGAGAGAGAGAGAGAGAGAGAGAGAGAGAGAGAGAGAGAGAGAGAGAGAGAGAGAGAGAGAGAGAGAGAGAGAGAGAGAGAGAGAGAGAGAGAGAGAGAGAGAGAGAGAGATTTACTTATATTGGTTGAGAGAGATGTGGACTTTAATTATTAATTTACCTATATTGACTCTTTTTTATTACTTTTGGTAACTCCTCTTTTGTGTTCACCTGTCAAGCACAAGCATATATATATATATATTGCTCATTTTGCCTCAAACTTTGAGTCTCTTCAATTTATAAATACCTCTTCTCCCTTAAATTGAGGCACAACGTTTCTCATTTTCTTTGGAGATTAAATGGAGGATAAGACCTTATGGGTTAAGGTATACTTTCATATAGATTTTTGCCTTCACTAATTGACTAAGAAGGAAATTAAATCTTAGAAGGATGAGTTATTAAAGAAAGAGGCATCCTTAAAGGCAAATGAAGAGTCAGCAAACTAGAATGTTAAAGTACTAAACCAATAGGATCATGAGTTTAACATGAAGGAGGATTAATGTGCAACATTTACTGACTTGCAACAATGCCATGATTTACTCTACACAAAATATGATAAAGATATCTAGTATTTCCTAACTTGATCACCTCCCATGAACTCGACAACAAGTTTTAAGATAAATATCATTCTTATGTTTTGATGTCAGTGCCCTTTTAGGATGAAAGGGATGGGATCAATGTGACAAATAATTAAAGTCACCAGTATTATGACCCGAGCTCATGAGTTTTATGTTTTTGATGATAAAAAACATCTTTATATCTCATAGTATTTTTTATTCTATATTTGTTTGTGTGTATACTAATGTTTTAGGAACACCATGTAACATTCAACAAAGAATCAGAGATCAAGATTGGGTTGAATAAGGTTATGCTGTAAAGGGCCTATATTATTCATTGATGTAATTTTGATTTTTTGAGTCAAATCCTGTAAAGTGTTTGCTAGCTTGGTGTCCTTGCTCATACACACTCAAGGGAGTGAGATCTAGTTAAAACTAGAAGTTCAAGTTTTGAACTAATTATACTTTACTATTTTGATTGTCCTGGATGATCAGCTCATTGAACTAATCGTACTAGATGATTTTGGATCATCTAGGATGATCCTTTCTGATCTTGGAAAATAGCTGCCAATTTTAATTTAGGCAAGAATTTATGATTCAATTTTTGTTCTAATCATCTCGGATGATCTAGATCATTTTGGACGATCAATAACAATCATGCCTAAATTGATCATGTGATTAGATGACTAATTATGGTTAAAATTTTCAATCATATCATATTGGATGATGTTTGTCGACATATTTAATTTTCCTAAATCATCCACAATGAAATACCATAACTTTTCTTCTAATAATCTTGGACAATCCACAATATTTACTTGGACAATCTATACAAATTTGAACTGGTCATCTAGGACTATCCTGATATCATTCGGGACTATCAGGTCAAATTATGCACATTGTACTGGATGATCCTGAGATCGTCCAGGAAGATTTTTGGCACCATAATTTAGTTTTTAGGGTTTTCTGAAGCCCTCTTTTTAAGCACATCGTACAGGATGATCCTGTGGTCGTCCTAGGTGATATTTAGCATCAAAATTGAGTCTTTAGGGTTTTCTAAAGCCCTCTTTTTAAGCACATCTTATAGGACAATCTAGCGATCATCCTGGATGATATTTGTCGCCAAGATTATTTTTTTGGGTTTTCTAAAGACCTCTATTTAATCTTTGTCAAGGGACTTGGTAAGTGTCTTTGGCAGCCATTGAAGCTTCATTCTTTTGGAGAAAATTGAGGAGAGAACTTGAAAGGTAGAGAGGAAAGGGTTAGAGTTTGAGAGAGGGAGAAGATCCTTGGAGGTGGTTTCAAGGGAGTGTGGAGGGGGTTTCACATAGTTTCTCTTACAAGCTTATACCTTAATACCATCGTATTCAAGGTTTGTCTTGAGGGAAGTTTTGGGAAGAAGATCTCTTTGGTGTCAAAGGACCAAGCTACTCCGCCACAGGTGGAAGTGATTTTGTAAGGGCTTCTCTGCCTAACTGTGGGGGCTAAAGGAGAATCACTAAAAGTTTAGTGCAATACTCGGAGGGTGCCTCTGAGTAGTGGACGTAGGTCAAGTTGAATTGAACCATTATAAATCAGGTGTGTTCTTTCCTTTATTATTTCCACACTTTATTTTTATTACGACTAAGTGCTTGGGTGAAATCTCCAATTAATCTTTTTATTATTGATTTATTTTTTTTCACTATAAGATATAAAAATATTTTTTTAGTTAAAGAAGTTTTAAATATCCAATTCCCCCCTCTTGGTTAGCCTCAAGACTAATTTATAAGGGCTTAACATCCTTTAGTAACTTTCAATTCGTATCAAAGAGGGATTCATAAAATTAAGTTTGAAAACTTTTTTAATTCTGATCAATGGCTATTTTTTGTAATTGTAAGATTGTAGAAGGTTATTCAATCACCAGACCACCTTTATTTGAAAATATTACTTTTGATTTTTGGAAAATTTGCATGTATACTTTCTTGCAATCAATTGATAATCAAATATGACAAATGATTCTAACTGGTTATTTTGTATCGTCGCATGTTATAAATGGAATATAAATTAATATTCCTTTTAATGAATGAAATAGGGTAGAACATTTCATTGCTCAATTAAATGCTAAATCATTAAACTATTTTTTCTGTGCTTTAAATTCTAAATATTGTATGTTAGAATCCACGTGCACTACTAACAAGAAAATTTGGGATAAGTTACACACTATATACAAAGGCACTAGTGAAATCAAGCAATCTAGGTTGAATATTTTAATGCATGATTATGTACTATTTTGCATGAAACCTTATGATACGATCTTAGACATCTATACTAGGTTTATTCAAATTGTGATATCATTACATACTTTAGGTCAAGAATTTTCAAACTTTAAAAAAGTCAATAAAATTCTAAGTTGTTTACTTAATAAGTTTGATGCCAAAGTTGTTGCTATTTGTGAATCAAAAAATTTAAATGAATATTCTATTGATAATTTGATTGGCTCACTAATTGCCAATGAGTAAAGTTTGGGTCAAAGACTTTTGGATGCAGGTAAAATGATAGTGCTAAAAACCAAAGACATGAAGAAAAGTGGCTTAGTAGATGACGAAAGTAATAATTTAGCAAGCAAATTGGAAAGCTACTAAAGCAAAAGCATAAGCATTAATGAAAGTGGAACAAAGATAAAAATGGTAAGATTGTTAAGATTTCTTCTAACGTTATTTGCTATGGATGTAGGAAACCTGGACATATGAAAAATCAGTGCCCTAATTTGAGAACTCTTCCTGTAAATGAAAATGGTAAAGCAAAGCAAATTATAAAAAGGGAAAATAATAAAAAGAAAAAAAATCTCCTTGATAGACCTAGCTTCTGAATCATCAAACCAAGAGCAAGATAATATTTAAAATCTTGGTTATGTGTTTAATTATTTATGTATGCATGTTGTTTGTTCGTTATATTTTTGTTTATTTTTTGTATTTTCTTTATGTTTAGTTTTTTTTTCTTTTCATTTTTATTGTTGCGTTAAAATTTTAAATTAGTTTTTATATTTATTTTTGTGAAGTTTTCTCTGATCAACACATACATATCACCTTCTTTTCGTATACACTTTAAAAAATCATACATTTAACAAAAATCAATTTTTTTAAAAATAAAAATTTACCTATCATTTTTCTTGAATTCTTATGTAAGTTGTGATTGACTTCTCTAAAAATACTCGAAGAAAGGAAACTCATGATTTTGTCTCTCTATCTCTTTCTTAAAGAGGTTATTTTACTTTTGATTCAAAATATTTTTCATATTATAAAATGTCCCTATATTTTGTTTATCGTATAAGAATCTTTTGCAAGTTGTTGAATCCACCTCTTAATTTTTCTTAATCAAGTAGTTCATTTTTATCAATAAAATGAGTTTGCTTTAGTTTTTTTTTTAAAACTATAGAAAGGAAGCATATTTATTTAAAAGAAAGAAGGCCACTGATGCCAAATTTATAAATTTACACAAAGTGTAAAAAATTTAAAAGATGGTAATGACGATAAATTTAGTAAGATACATAAAGTATATCAAAAATCAAAAGATGCACAAAGTGCGCCAAACAACTGACAAAAGGCACAAAATGAGCCAACAAAAATTAAGCTTAGATTTCTTATCCTTTTTAAATCTTAAGAAAATCCTTTTATCTAATGATATTTAGATACTTGAGTTTGAAAATCATGATCCTTGATTTACCAATTTTTGCATTAACCTTTTATTAGATATATTTCATGAAAGGAATTTTTGAAAAAATTAGTGTTTCTTTCTTTAATTTATTTCTTGATTTAGATATTGGATTAAAAAGTTTTTGAGCCTTTAAAAAAACTTGAGCTTGGATTAATAATTTTTGAATTTCTAACCTTTCTTAGTTATGTATCGTCAATACATTCATTACTAAGTTTTTAAATAAATTCAAGAGGTAACTTTCTCATTTTATGAAAATTTAAAAAATTAAACTAATTATTCTAAAAATTCCGTTTTCACCCGATCAGGAATCATTTGATGTTTGTTAGCTAGTTTTTACTGTTTTAGTTTTAAGTTCTTCTTTTTTTATAATTTCAAAGGGGAATCACGTACTGTTATTTTTTATATATCTATTTTAGTTTATCTTTAACTAGTTATTTGTTTTATTTTACTTATTTTATTTTCAAAAAAAATAAAAAAGAAAGAAAATTTGTTTTTCCTCTTTTAAAATTTTTTATCTTTGTGAGGGGGAGTTTAGGAGAAAATACTTTTAGTTTGTAACTTCACCAATAATGTTTGCCATCATAAAAAAGGGGGAGATTATTACGACTCGAGCTCAAGATTTTTATATTTTTGATGATAACAAACATCTTTATATCTTATAGTATTTTTTATTCTACATATATATTTTTGTGTGTATACTAACATTTCAGGAACACAATGCAACATCCAACATAGAATCAGAGTTCAAGATTGGATTGAATAAGGTTATGTTGTAAAGGGTATGTATTATTCATTGATATAATTTTGATTTCTTGAGTCAAGTCCTATAAAGGTGTTTGCTAGCTTGGTGTCCTTGTTCATACGCACTTAGGGGAGTGAGATTTAATCAAAACTAGATGTTCAAGTTTTGAACTAATCGTACTGAATAATTTCGATCATCTAGGATGATCAGCTCATTGAACTAATCGTACTGCACGATTTTGGATTGTCCAAGATGATCCTTTTTTATCTTGGAAAATAGTCGTCAATGTTAATTTAGGCAAGGATTTATGATTCAATTTTTGTTCAATTCATCTCAGACAATCTAGATCATCCTAGAAGATCAATACCAATCATGACTAAATTGATCATGTGATTAAGGGACTAATTATGGTTAAATTTTTCAATCATATTATCTTGGATGATCTATATATCACACTGGATAATGTTTTTCAACATATTTGATTTTCCTAAATCATCCATAATGAAATACCATAATTTTTCTTCTAATCATCCAGGACGATCCATAATATCATCCGGGATGATCTGTACAAATTTAAACTGAATATCCAGGAATATGCTGATATCGTCTAGGACTATCAAGTCAAATTCTACACATTGTACTGGACGATCCTGTGATCATCCAAAATGTTTTTGGTGCCGGGATTGAGTTTTTAGAATTTTTCAAAGCCCTCTTTTTAAGCACATCATATGGGACGATCCTGCGATCATCTTGGATGATATTTGGCACCAAAATTGAGTTTTTGGGGTATTTCTCAAGCACTATTTTTAAGCACATCTTACAAGACAATCTTACGATCATCCTGGATGATATTTGTTGCCAAGATTGTTTTTTTGGGTTTTTTAAAGCCCTCTATTTAAGCTTTGTCAAGGCACTTGGTAAGCCCTATATTGAAGCTTTATTCTTCTGGAGAAAACTTGAAGAGAGAACTTGCAAGAGAGAGAGGAAAGGGTGGAGTTTGAGAGAGGGAGAAGATCCTTGGAGGGGCTTTGAATGGAGTGTGGAGGGGGGTTTCATACGATTGCTCTGGCAAGCTTGCACCTTAGTACCATCGAATTCAAGGTTCATCTCGAGGAAAGTTTTAGGAAGAAGAAGATATCTTTGGTGTCAAAAAACTCGGCTACGCCTCCACACCAGGGAAGGTGGAAGTGATTTTGTAAGGGCTTCTCTGGCTAGTTGTGGGGTTTAAAGGAGAGTCACTAAAGGTTTAGTGTAATACTCGGAGGGTGCCTCTGAGGAGTGGATGTAGGTCAAGTTGGACCAAACCACTATAATATGGTGCATTCTTTCTTTATTATTTCTGCACTTTATTTTTATTATGATTAATTGCTTGGGTGAAATATCTGATTAATCTTTTTATTATTTATTTATTTTGTTTTCACTGCAAGATATAAAAAGATTTTTTTTTTGTTAAAGACGTTTTAAATATCCAATTCACCCCCTTTTGGTTAGCCTCGGGACTAGTTCATAAGGGCTTAACATCCCTTATGAACTTTCAACCATTTATACTTTTTTTTATTATGTTAAAGAAATAAATGATGTTATTTTTGTAATAATATTATAAAAGCACCAATACTGGGTACCACTCCTACCATTAGTTTGGATTCTATTTCTCAGTTTTTCAGTTTGGTAGCCTAGCTGATGGGCGAGGCTTATAACATTTTTTTTCTATAAGATATAATGATATTAACAGACCCTTTTAGATGTTTCTAAGATTGGAGAGTAGGTGAGGGCTGTTTGATGAGATTCGAGAAGACTTTTGATGAGAAGTAGTATCCTCTCAAGAGGAAAGTATTATTTCTTATTTTCTATTAAAAGAGGTTGAGTGCTAGAGGTTGAGCTAGTAAAGGGAGAAATTTTAGGGGAGGCTAAACTCCCTAATAAGTTGAGATGAATTTACATATACTTTTTAGCTTTATTTATATATGTCAGATGATGCATGACACTTTTTATGTTATTTTAAGGGATCATGATAGTTATGTAGTGTGAGACATAGTTTACTGCATTAGCTAAATATGCTCCATAATTGATTAGCACTTTATAGGAGAAGTGTAACATATTTTTTAGAGGACTTCAGGGCAATCTTAGCTAGCCATTAGTCCCATTTCTCATTCCAAAATTTTTTTAGTTGGTAGAGAGGGATCATCTGATTTAAAACGATATGTCAACTACTCAGCAGTGGTGGGTTGCTACTAGGAAGAGCATTAGTTGTGGGAATTTTGTTTATGACTTTTCTGGGAAGAGGTGCGAGTTTAAACATGGAGATTCTAGGAGAGGTGGTCCATCTGTGTTAGTTCTTAGTGGTGGCAGCATTGCTACTTTTGGAGGTTTTATTTATGGGGAACCTATAAGCAAGAGCTATGGTGGGAGGTAATTTGATCAGTGCTACAGATCGAATGACGTGACATTTTTTTATGTTTTCAAACATAGGGTAACTGAGTATCTATATATAAAACCCAATCGATGTTTTGAGCCTAGGTCTGAATATTTTATTAGACTAGTAGGGAAACCAAGGATAGTTTTGCTTGTGTATTTGTTAAGGGGTCGAATAGCAAGGGAATTGGTTCTAGTTTTGTAACAGGGAGGCTTTCTGGGAGCATTCAAAGATTGTTATGAGGTTATATTGCTCCAGTTCTAGTTCATGAACGTATATACAGTTTGATGGATCGTAGGCCAGAGATGCTTTGAATGTAGTTACATATACGACTTACATTTCTAATTTACCTTCTCGCATTTTATTCAATTCGAGAGCCAATCGCTTATTTATTTTTTAGAGATATTTTGTTTACTATACTTACCTTCTATAATATTAGCTTTTTTTTCTCAATCCCTTATTTTTCCTACTAGGGATGGTATGGTAGCCACTAGGGTGTGCTTTTGTGACATAGAGATATTTTTTAAAGAAATGGAGGTCTAATTTGATATTGTTGCCTATTTTTTATTTGAAATTTGGGAATGGATTAGCTGAGTCACTATAGGGCTTAGATCGATTATTTGAAGAAAAAAGTTATTTTATTTTTGGTAAGTGAGAGTTGCTTGTTTCAAGGAGTTATGAGAGAATCAAGTCAAATATCTATCGTACATGAAGATAGATTATGGAGGAAAGGATGTATAGTATTTATGACATCTATTAAAGGCATAAGCATAGAATATGGATCTCTGTTTGATGTTCTGGTAGTATAAAAATTTCCTGATGTAAACCATAAGGAATTAATGAGTTTGCCATGGGATCGGGAGATTAAGTTCTAAATTGAAGTGGTTTTAGGCTCTTCTCTCATAACCAAGGTTTCATATAGGATGGCACATAAAGAACTTTCGAAATTAAAAGTGCATCTTCAGTAGTTAGTTTATAGATGTTTTGTCCATCCCAATATATCTTCGTGGTGAGTGCCTATTATATTTATGAAGAAGAAGGATAATTTTATATATATTTGCATTGACTATAGGAAACAAAACAAAATAATAATTAAGAATAAGTATCCTTCACCAAGGATTGAAGATCTATTTGACCAGCTTGTGGGAACTTTTATGTTTACCAAGATTGATCTAAGATTTGGATATTATCAGGTGAAGGTGAAAGGAGAAGATGTGATGAAGACTATATTCACTACAAGCTATGGGAATTACGAGTTCTTAGCCATGCCTTTTAGGGTGACTAATGTTCTTGCAATTTATAGGAATTTGATAAACAAGATATTTAATGGGGTATCTAGATCAGTTTGTGATTGTACTCATATATGATATTCTATTTTATTCAGCCTTGTAGTAAGTGCAAGCGGCTCATTTAAGGATTGTTCTGGAGGCACTAAGGCAATATGAACTATATACAAAGTTCTCCAAGATTGAATTTTGGTTAAAGAGTATCTCATTTCTAGCTCAGTGGTGGGTATTGTAGGTATTTCTATAAATCCTTAGAAAGTTTAGGCTATTATTGATTGGTTTAGGCATACTATAGTATATGAGGTACATAACTTTTTAGGCATGGTTAATTATTATAGGAAATTTTGAAATATTTTTCTCATATTTTTGCCTCCCTTTTGCAACTGATTGAAAAGTTAGTGGCCTTCATATAGACATATGATTATGATGAAAGCTTTAGAAGCTTAAGGACTATTTAATATCTACACCATTTTTTACTATTCTATCTGCTATAGAAGGATTTTAGGTGTTTAGTGAAACTTTTCTAAAAGAACTGGGATGTGTTTTGATACAACATGAGAAATTTATAAAGCATGCTTAAAGGCAATTGAAGTAGCATAAGGAAATTATCCAACGCGTGATTTAGAGCTTATTGTTATTATATTTGCTCTGAAGATATGGATGCATTATTTATATTGGGTGAGGTGTGGGATTTTTATTGATCACCAAAATTTAAAGTATATATTCACTAAGAAGGATTTGAATATGAGGCAAAGGTGGTGGCTTGAACTGATTAAAGATATTGATTTGACTATTTAATATCAATCTAGTAAGATGAATGTAGTTGTAGATGCTCTTAGTAGAACATCTTTTGGGGTATTGAGTTTTTTGCTTACCTTCGACAATCATCTAATTTAAGATATGGAAAAGTTAGAATTAAATGTGATTGCTCCTATTAGTCAAGAATATGGTTTTCTAACTAATATGATTATCCAACCATTTATGTAAGAAAGGATTTAAGAAGCTCAAAGGTTAGATATGATGTATCTATAATTAAATGATCAGATGAAGTTTGGTAAGAAACTTAAATTATGATTGTCCAATATTAGTGTTATCTTATGTAAAGAAAGGTTATGGTTTTCTATTTTTGGGAATTTAAGATGATATATTTTGTATGAAGCTCATTATTCAGGTTATATTATTCATCTAGGAAGGAATAAAATATATAGTGATATAAAACTTTTGTTTTGGTGGCCTAAATTAAATAATGGTGTAGTAGATTTTATTTGAAAGTGTGAAGCTTATTAGTTAGTGTAAGCAAAGCATCAGTGACTGGGAGGTCTTCTGCAGCTGTTACATATTCTAAAGTGGAAATGGTTATAGGTGATGATGGAATTTTCTATGGGTTTCCTAGGTTGACATAAGGATAAGGTGCCATCTAGATTATAGTAGATCATCAAACCAAGTTTGCACACTTTATTCCAATCCAACAGGTTGATTCAGTGGATAAGTTGGTTTAGGTATATGTGCAAGAGATCATCAAACTGCTTGGAATACTAAAAGTGATATATTTTTTTATAGAGATGGTAAATTTATTTCCAGACCGTGGAGATGTATTTAATATGATCTGGACACTAAACTGCATTTTAGTATTTTTTATCTATAGATCTATAGGTAGTTTGAAAGGATTATTCAAGTGTAAGAGGATCTTCTAAGGCTATTTATTATGGACTTTGATATTAGTTGAGAAGATCATATATCTCTTATTAAATTTGCTTATAATAATAATTTTTCAGTCAAGTATAAGTATGACCCCCTATGAAGTATTGTATGCTAGAAAATATGAAACCTATTAATCTTGGAGACAGTTGGGAGAGAGGAATCTGATTGGATTAGCTTTAGTTGATGATGCCACTATTTGATTAAAAAAGTTGTTGGGTTTTGAAAAGATTACTTTTCTTTGGGAGAATTTGATTTATGGAATCTTTAGTTTTGAAATAAAACATCTCATTATGAATAATATATCACCTTGAAAGGTGAACATATCATTTTTTGATAGGTTCAGATTGTAAAACTTTGAGTTCTTCCTGATTATAGTAGTTAGATTCAGGAAAAAACCATATATAACCCCAAAGGGTCAAAATGATGTTTGATCTAGTATTTGACTATGCTAATCTAAATAAATGGATAATTAATTTCATAATTAAAGTCATTATGATAGAACAATATATCTTCTTGAGAAAAGATGATATCGTCTATTATCGATCATTTGAATATGACAATAATCATCAAATTTGATTTTGCCAAAGATAATTAATTTATTTTTTTAAAAACATGATTTTAAAAAATTGATCTAGGTTTATAAATATCTTTTGAGCGCAAGCCCTCATTGTTAATTGCATCGTAGGAAACTGGAGTTTCCTATGGATGCTCTTGATTAAAATAACGGTAAACATTTTATTTTGAGATTTTAATGCTTGATGTCAAAGGAAGCGAGGTTGGAAATTCAAGAAGGATTGGATCAAATTTGAACAATTATTTATGGAGGTCAAAAGAGAAAAGGTAGGAGGTGCTTTGGGATTATGAAACATTTCAGAAGCACCCTATTATGCCCTATGTGTTAGGCTTAAATTTGAATTGAAGGAGATTTAATTTAAATTGTCAATTTTATTAAAAAAAAATTGGATTCAATTCTTTGAGTTTGGGGTCTAATAGTATGAGCTTGCCTCATAACCTAAGTATAAATTATGTACTAAAAATTAATAAATTAAATCTAGCTAATGTTGTGTAGGATTTGGAGTTACCCTAGACTGGATTAGGGAGCCAGCTAACCATCTAGGCACTTTAAAACCATGGGTCCAATCACTTATGAAAGAGTGGGTAAGGACATTATTTAGTTAAGTTTGAGGAATCAAGGCTGACATGTTGAGCAAATCCTAATTGTCCCCTTAACTGATGGTGGGTATAATGAAGCTTAAACTAAAATGTGATTAAATTTTTAGACATTTTTTAAATTATATCTAATGCAATGCATGCTAGTTGATTCGATAAATTCTTAAAATCAAAATGAAATAGTTTTAAAATCAAGATGGGAAAATAGATTTTATCCAAGAGATTAAACAACATTCTCTTAACATGATTGCACCTTAATAGGTCAGGTGGCTTGCCAGAACTAGCAAGTGGGGATGTGCCTAACATGGTAGAGAATAATTCAATATGTATATATGAAAAACTCTCGACGGTATGAGCTTACTTCTTAAGATCATTAGAGTTTTTATGTAAACTTAAAATTTTCAATTTTAATTAAAGTAAAAATTGTTTTAAGGGTATCCTCATGAGCCTTCGATTAGGTTCCAGGCTAAATCAAAGATATACATTCAAAATAACTAAAACTACTAAAAGCATGAAAATCTAATTACAAAGCAAGTACATCAATCAATAATTAAATCAATTAAATTAATATTCAAATTGATTATCCATGTGGCAAGTGTCATTTAATATTATAAGACATAATTATAGAAATTTAAAGTGGTCGGGTACCACTGACAAAAAGCCTAAATTTCTAATCCTAAGACACAAGTGACTTTGAGAATGAGATTCTTCTCATTCTTCAATTCTTCATCCTTCTGGGGGCTCCTTGGATTTATCTGGTTTGAATACTCAAATAAAAAGAAACTCACACTCCAATGGGGTGTTATCTTTTCCCTTTCAATATTTTAAAGTCATCCTATTTTGGATCTCCAAATGGATATGAACTCTCCCCTAAGGCATGTCCCTTCCTCTTTGGATTCCCAATTGGATACTTAATCCCATCTCAAAACACTTTTACATTTACAACTCAATACGTAATCAAATTAAATTATATTATATTTAATGAAAAATTAAAATCTAGACCCGAACAACCTGTATGGTTCTCCTAAGTAATTAATATTAAATCATTCCAAGCAGTCATATATTGAAATTAAAATATTCAAACTAGCCACACTTGTCCATGTTCATTTAATTTTAAAAAGGGGATTTAGCATAGATAACACTTGTAGCAATTTAATATTTATAATTTTTGCCCCCTTTTACTTTTAAATGCCTTATATGAGTATGCCACCTGCATAAGATTGAATTAGAAAATAAATTGTCCTTAACCTAAAGGTAATCTAACACACAATCAATCACTTCGCATAGTGCATAAATTAAATAAACTAGCACATCAATATATTTTCAACCAACATGCAATAAAATCTTAAAAACCTGACACAACAAAAAATTAAACATCGACATAGCCTACATCTAGAAGTGGTCAAACCATCTAAAGTGTGTGAGGTAGGTTGTGTGCCTTGAATATGTCCTATATAGGATGCTTAATTAATATTGCTTGATGTTCTAGTTGGTTAAAAAAATTAAAGGGAAAATTTGATTACAATTTAAATATTAATGTGTTAAAATTAATTTTTAAATGTCTTTTAAAAATTGATTGGTACTAAGACAATATACTCTTGATTAAAATGAAGACTAAATAATTTTAAAATACATATCAGTTTAAGGAAATGTTTAGGCTAATTTAAATTTCAATGTACAAGCTTTAGATTATAAATTTTGAAATGAAAATTTTATATTTTTGATTTAAATTGAAGAAGGAATGTGAAAAGAAGGGTGTATACAATCTGTACTTACAACTTTCCTACAGTTAACTGCCAACCACAATCCTAATCACAATAAATTGTCATATGATTTCAAGATTTAGAAAACTCTATCCTAAGAATCATAGAGTAATTAAAGAATTTAAATCAAATGTGATAGTACATGCTTACAAAAAATAAAATCTAAACTTATGATGCATATGATGCATGAACAATAATGTATAAAGGAGCTAATTTTATTAATTTAAACTTATAAAGTACAACCTAGGATCTATAATAAAGTAATGGTGTTCAAGCCCCACTAATAACAAACCTGGATACTAATCCAATAACATATATAAGTAGAATCAAATACAACTACTTATGGTCTTTGAGCCCGAAGTCTTCTGTGGAATTCCAAAAAGAATATCCCCTTTAGAAGGCGACATTAATTTTTGGAGCCCCACCTATATATGTCTTTGACTCTTTTTCCACTCTATCTATATACAAAAATCTATGACATTAAAATACACATTTCTCTGTTCATATACATAATTTCCTAAGAATATTCTACATTGTAAAAATGCAAAAGAAGGAAATAAAATGCATATATGAAAGTATATTATAAGCACTTATATATACAAGAAAGTAAATAAAATTAAATTGCACAATCCTGAATTCATTCACTCTGCTCTCTAGTGCACTGACAGAAAAGTAAAAATGGCATGTATATATTGAATAAAGTGAGCAAACTCAAATTGGTGTCCTCTAGGAAAAGACACTCACAATCAAACCAAATTAATCCACCAACCTAACTTAGGTTAAAGTTAGTTGTCCTAGCAAACCATCTAAGTGTGTGAAAGAGGTTATGTAGCTTTTATATATCCTATAGGGATTTATTGTTTACTTTGCATATACTTTTAATATTTATGCATTAAAGGATGAAAGGGAATTTCATTGAAGTTTAAGTGACATTTATTTGACTTTTGAATTATTTGAATTTTAAATGTTGAAGTTGTTTGTTTAGTTTTAAAGAATTATTTGATTAAATAACCCCCACAGTACAAGGGGTTATCAATTTCTAAATCCTAAGGCTTTCAAAATGAACATCCATCCTCAATGCAGGATAGGTGGCCATATGAGAGCATATAAAGATTTATTAGAGATAGTGAAAGGGAGCTTGTAATCCAATGCAATATACCTTCCAGATGGAATCAAGTATGTTGCATAAGGTTGGCGTAGTATTTAGTGGTTTGAGAATCCCCCAATCCAATGTATTAGTGCCTTTTTGAAAAGAATCATGCACTACACATGTGGGATTTTTTTATTATTAAGGTGTGTTAAAGGCCTTCAAAATTGAATCCCAAAGTGCCCTCCAAAAGGAATCAAACACTAGGCATAAAGACCTGAATTCATTTAATTTAAATTTATCATCAAATTTAATTAATTAAAATTTATTTTAATCAATCAAACTACCCAATTAATTTGCTTTAAATGAATTAGAATTTAATTTAATTTTTCTTATTTTTTTATTGTAATATTTAGAAATTTTTAATTAAGTGTTTAATTTTAAATTAATTTTATTAATTATTAATTAATGATTAGTGAATAAAAATTAAAATTTATTTAAATTTTAATTATTGATTTATGATTTTTATTTATTTCTATTGAAATTTTAATGATTTTTTTATTTTTATTTATATTTTTAATTAATTTATTTAATTAATATTTAATTAAGGGTAATTTAATTATTAATTAAATTTAAATGAAATTTGGATTTGGATTTTTATTTTCAATGATTGTACACTTAATTTAGAGTTGATTGATATTAATTTTATATTTTATTACATTTTATTTGATTTATTTGAATTTATTGAAATTTAAATCCTTAATGAAGGGTTAGTTGAAATGATTGTATTTTGAAAATTGATTTTAATGTCAAATCATAGTGGATTTAATTATGGGATATAATGTCCTAAATTTTCTATGTTTTATGTTACATCCAAAATGGATGTGTGTAGTGAATCCTAAATTTACTAAGTTCACAAAGACATAACCTTAATTATTATCCTTAATATCCCTAGAGTTTGACAGGCTTGCAATTAATGTTCTCTAACCCTTTGTATACACATTTCAATCCCATTATATCAATCAATAATAATAGAAAGTGACCTAATACCCTATGAAATGATTTTATAGTGAATTTGTTAAAATCATAGGTCTCATTGTGACTTATGATTTTAAAAATTCAATTATAAGGAAATGAATGCATCAAATTGAATTGAAGGAATTTGAAGATGTAAGAAACATCCTCAATTTAATCTCAACCAATT
This sequence comes from Dendrobium huoshanense, assembly GCA_016618105.1. NCBI lineage: Eukaryota > Viridiplantae > Streptophyta > Magnoliopsida > Asparagales > Orchidaceae > Dendrobium > Dendrobium huoshanense. The sequence goes on from CM028354.1 coordinate 3,407,827, forward strand.
TGAGGCTATGATCATGCATAATTTGATAATTGTACATGTAAATCAATATACTATTGGATACAATTTTCTCTCAAACAATACATAATCATAACTTACATTTTTTTTATTGAAAGAATGTCCCTCATTAATTCTATAGAGCCCTAGCATGCATTTATTAGAATTGAATTGAGTTAGTTATGAATTTTCCAAAATCTAGATAAAAATTTGACCTAGATTTATGTAAATTCATAAACTAAAATGTTTTGCACCAAATAGATTTATAAAAAATCAAAAGATCAAATATAAACCCCCAAATACCTCTGCCAAATTTTAGATCAAAATAATTTTTACATTTTTATTTAAAAAAATTATGCTTTTATGTATAATTGAAATAAAGTAAAATATATAATTCAAATTTACTTCAAATTGTTTTAAAATGAAGTGCTCTTAATTCTAAATCCATAGAGTCCAAAAATTATAAAAATGGATTCAAAATAAGTTTTCAATGATTTTTTAAAGTTCTATGGTACTTTTTAGATTAATGAAATCATTTAATACATATATCTTAAAAAGCAACACTGACAGAGCAAGCGCTTTCCATATGGCGACTGCACACTAGTCCACCCAAATGGCGGCACTCAACTGATGTGACTCACTCAAATGAGTCAGCAACCAATATGGGTCATTCAATCAAGTGATTTTTATCCGACACTAGGTATTCAATCCCATAATTAATCTTAGTTAAGAGAGATCAGACGGCCAGGCTAAATCCCACAGTTTGAAACAAACAACTCGGATCTGGCCGGGTGAAGATCCAGCCATCCCATGATTTTGATTAATTGAAGAAACTAGGGATATAATTCCATCACGTCCATTGATCTAAAATAAATAGATCCAACAGATGTGATGTTGTGTTCCTCATCTGTCAACCCGTAAACCCTAAGGTCATTTTTTTTCTTGCTTACAATACATTGCACCAAATGACTCTAAAACTTGAATAGAGATAGAATATGACTTAATAAATGGTTGGAAATAGTTTTCCAAGTTATTGATGTATTAATCTCAACTCAATTTAGAAACCTAGATAAGAACTTAGAGTTTTAGATTTACCTCTGTACATATGGTCTTATTAAATAAATGATTGCTTGTTTTCTTTAGATTTAGTTCCCCTACAACTTTGTAGAAGACACTAAGCTTGGATATCAGCTAGAAGAGGAGTTTGATCAATTGGGATGGAGTTGGCTTTGGTTCTCCATCAATATCACCGATAGTGAGCTTGAAATTGCTAGAAAATAGTTGGGAATAATAGGGAATGCTCTAAGAGAATGAAATGAAATATCAAATGCTCTAAGGAATGACTTGAGCAAGTCTTAGGTTGGAATCAAGGATTTTGTCTCTTAAGTCATATTCTAGCTTGTAGAGGGAAAGAGAATGATTTAGATCAATCAGGGTTGTTGCTATTATGCTTGACATATATCCCCAGCAATTATAGCACAAGGGAATGAGTTGGCAGGTGAACGATGGTCGTTCCACATCCATGGGGGGACCATCTAAGTTATCTTGAGTTGAGCTAATAGCTGGGTTGGGCTGGGCTACGATCCTGGAAGGTTTTTGTATCAATTTAATGGGTTAGATAGTCTTAGGTTCAAAAAAGAGGTTGAGTTAATAGGTTTGACTTCTAGAGCTCATTTGAACTCTTATTGACTACTTGACCGATTAAAGAGGTTAAAGGAGCTGAGGTGGAATTTAGGGGGAGTGTAGGAAGATTCCATAACTATTCTAGTAGGCTATATGAGTTTAGATTTAATCAAGGAAATCAAGCTAAGTGGTTTGACCATAAAAATTAGCTTTTAAACCTTAAGTTGACTTGTTTGACTAGTCAAATTATTCAATGTTGATAAGGTGGAATTCAGAAAGCATATAGTAGTTATTTGAGTATTTTTTTAATAGGTAGGAAGCCATGGATATAGTATATGAGAAAAGGAATGTATAGAAGATGGATTTTGACCTAGCATTGTGACTTCACTAAGCCAAAATCATTGTAATTTGACTCATGGAATTGCTAGATATATTTAGAACAGGGGTTGAAAAAGCTATAATTGTTCTAGGGGCTTGATATGAATGTTTGCATAAAATTTGTTTAATTTGGCTTGGTTTGACTAGTCATGGGTCCAGTTGACCCAGTCAATTGTTGACTGGATCAGGGTGACCAATCATGTCAATTTCACTTGGAGAGATTTCCATAGGAGTTTGATGAAGTTCAAAGTCAAGCTGGAATTAAATTGGAGGTAATCAGGGTTCATGAATAATTGAGCTACCCAGAGTTAGCCAAATTGGCTTAGGTGGATTGTCTAATGGTTGAGGGGTAAATTGAATGATGGTTTACCATGATAGGTTCCTAGTTAAGGACTTTTGACTATGACTAGGGTCAAGGTATCAATGCATTATGCAAGGCAATGCACTGAGTTGCTTGGCTGCTGTATAAAGTTGTAGTTATAGGTGATTGAAATGCTAGATGATACTTGATCAGAGAGTATATGATTGATTGAATGCAGGCCAGATATAGATCTAATTAATTGTGCTTTTGGTGCATGATTAACATGTTAATTGATTGATTGTTTATTGGTGGTGACTGGAGTATTATTGAGATGCTGATTATCCAGGATAATTGAATGTGCATCATAATTGCTAATCAAATGATTATAGAATCTTTGGTTGCAATTATTATGATTGACTAGAAGTGGTGATTAAAAGTTTATTTGATATACGTAATTGCAATTGAATAGAATCTTGATTGATTTGAAGAATGTATATTTAATTTATGCAAGTTGGTTGAGTGAAGATAATTGATTAAAGATTGTATGATTTTTTTTTTAAACTGGAGATTAGATAATTATATGTAGAATATATTCAGGCTAATGATTGATAATTGTCTAGATAATTGACATGTAGATGACTGTCAACCATTAAATGTTTAATTAGGAGTCTAGAAGGTCCCAATGACCTCATACAAAAATAAGGTTAACACTACCTTTGGTATTTTCCCCAAGTTATAAAATTTGATCATATAATGTACAAAAAGGAGAGTCCACTGTTCGATGGTTTGAACAGAGTCGAATCAAGGTTAAACTGGATGATAAAATGAATACTAATTTTATTTTAATATAGCATAATTTACATATAATGATGTAATTATATTAAACATTTGACTAAAAATTAAACAAATTAAAAGATCATGAAACATAAAATATGAATGAATACCTTTTTTTAATTGAAGACATGAAGTATTGAGTAACAAACATGTTCTTCACATTTTCACATGTAAGTTTTTCACAACATCTTCAATTCTATTTCTCTAGCATGTGAAACTATTAAAAATAAAATGAATAAAAGAAAATGAATATAAATTAAATTTTATTTAATATAAGTAACATAATTGGAAGAATAATTAATCAAACTGCATGTATACTATAAAAAATTTAAGATAATGATTCCATAAATCCATAAGATAGAGATAAAAAAGTAATAGTTGTCATTCAATTGTTTATATCAGTTTACACAAAAACATAAAACTTAAAAACACTCCTAATGAATCCAATAACCATCCCCAAAATTTGTGTGATCAAATGATGAATCACCAAATCCTCCTTCACCAAAATCTTCTACCCCAAATGCTTCATCATCCTCACATGCAAGTATGTTATCTCCATCACCTATATTGTTAAAATAGTTGCTATTTGCATGCTTTACATTTTTGCAACTTGTATAGTTTTGATGATTCCAAACATTATTGTTCAAATGTGTAGTTATCTCCTAACAATTTTAGAAGATTTGTATTTGCTCTTGTGTATACTAACATTTCAGGAAAAACGAACTCCAGACTTCGAAGACATCAAATCAAATTCAGAATGAGATATTTTGTGAAATTTTAAGTTTGCACTTCTTTGAAATTAAATTGAAAGGGAGTGATTGTAATTGAGTGAATAAAAACATACACACACACATAAAGAGATCATAAAAATTTTATACTGATCGTACTGGACAATATCCATTTGTACGGGATGATCAGACAGTTATCTCCTATTGAGCACATGGTACGAATAGGAACTGGCTTCAAAAATTTTCTAAGTCCTATTCGTCCAGGACGAAATTAATTATCGTCCAGGACGATCTGGTCTCTGTAAAATTTTCATCCAGACGAAATTAATTATCGTCAGAAAACGAGTTTCTCTTTGTAAAATTTTTGCACAGACGAAATTAATTATCGTCCAGGACGATCTGGTCTCTGTAAAATTTTCATCCAGATGAAAATAATTATCATCCGAAAATGAGTTGCTCTCTGTAAAATTTTAGTCCAGACAAAATTAATTATCTTCCAGGACGATCTGGTCTCTGTAAAAATTTCGTCCAGACGATTAACCGACTTAGAACGATTTTCAGCAGTTTTCTAGAACGACCAAGTAATAACCGTTCGTACCGGACGAACTTAGTTCGTACCGGACGAACTTAGTTCGTACCGAACGAACTTACTTCGTACAGGACGATCAGCTGTATGAAGACATTTCGTACACATATTCAAATAGGGTCGTTTTAAATCATTTAAGTAAAATCGTCCAGGATGATCCACTGCGTACAGAATTGAAAACTTGCAGTTTTTGGACGATTTTTCTTGTCTTTTGTATAAATAGTCCAAATTAGACTGCCACCCAATCTTTTTGTCATTTGATCTTCATGCCTTTTGAGAGAATAGCAAAGGAGAGAGTGTGAGAGTGCATTCAAAGGAGGATTCCTACCACTGGAGCGTGAAGGCTTCACTTGGAGTTCAAAGGTAAGAATCTCTACTTGTGAATTGGGATTACTTCACTCTTTTCTTTCTTCCTTCTAGATTTCTTGTGAGAAGATCTGTCAAGGAGATCCGGTTCGCTGCTGACACTTGGAGAGTGTGAATAGCCGAAAGGGTCGCTTCCTACACTTGGAGTGTGTGAACAGCTGTAGGGTTCTCTGCCCACACTAGGAGAGTGTGAAAGGACGGTAGGGTTCTCTGCCCACACTAGGAGAGTGTGAAAGGACGGAAGGGTTCTCTGCCCATACTAGGAGAGTGTGAAAGGACGGACGGTTCTCTGCCAACACTAGGGATTGTGTAAAAGGACGACGGTTCTCTGCCGCACCGGGTAGTGGTGAAAAGAGTGTGTTGTAAAGGCTTCTCCGCCTTGCTGTGGGTGCAAAAGGAGAGTCACTATTGGTATTAGTGCAATACTCAGAGGGTGCCTCGTGGGAGTGGATGTAGGTCTTGTTATAGACCGAACCACTATAAATTTGGTGTCATTTACTTTACAGTTTTTTATGTTTTCGCATTTTATTTTAATTTTTAACAACTCTGTGGTTGAAAAACATTTTCTAGAAAAACTTTAAAAGAAAAATTTTCATTTTGGTTCAACTTAAATTCAAAGAGGGATTAAATTTTTTTTTAAACTACCAATTCACCCCCCCCCCCCTCTTGGTAGCCTTGGGACATTAACTTAGGCTTAACAACCTAATTACTAGATTCAACATATATTAGCTAAATCATCTTCATCTACAAACCATTAATGTGAAATAATAAGTATGTGTTTTATATTACACCCAAATGATATAAATAACTCAACATTCTCTTTATAATTTTTTCTCCTAGTCTTCTAAATCAAGTTTTGGATTTGGTTCATCATTAATGATCCAAAAGTTAACAAGTTCAATACTTACATAGCCCAAAGCATCATAACTCCTTTTTTTTAGGCTTGAACCTATATAATTAATATAACAAAATTACAAATATAATGTGCATCATAACTTGTTTATGTCTTATACATTATTTTTATGTTTCTGAAAATGCTTTTTATTTCTTTTGTATCTCTATACATACCATCATAAAGTTATCCAAGAGAAGGCTTTTTATCTATATCAATAAATTCATAACAACCTAATCAAAGGCCATGATAATTTAGAAATTACTAAACAATCTTTCCAAAATTTTGCATCCAGAATAATAGGCGCCCTTCATTGTCTAAAATAAATTTGAATCAGTGTATGAATTATTGCTGATAAATGGTTCCAAATAATGTTTGTGGTTATGCATATTTAATAAGATAATGAATATTATTACAAATCTAGTTACTCTTGGTTTAACTATTTTTGTCCAATATGCTCTTTTCAAAAACCATACAAATATAAAAGTATAATTATAAATAAAACTTATAATCTTTAAAGCTTTTCTTATAAGTTTCATAATATGAAGCATGTTACCATTGCCTTTGAGAATAAGATTTATTCATTATGAAGCACATGATGATCAATACATATTTTCAAAATTTTCATGCAATAACTCACCAGCCTTCACATAATTTGATGTTTTATCTATTATAAAATGAATAATTTAATCTGGACCAACCAATTCGACAACATTAGCAAATAATGAATATAATTTTGTAGCATCTTTAATGATATCAAATATATCTATATGTTTTAAAATGAAACTCCATATGGATAATGCATAAGAAACTTTATCAATGATCTACTCCTTATTTTTGTCCAACCATCATCCATAATTATATAATCTATTTCTTTCCCTATTCTTCTGTAAGATTCTATTAATAGCTTGCATTCCTCTTAAAGTCTCATAAAAAACTCACTCTCAATGTGTAGTAATTGGGAAACTTATAACCAGGTTCAATTAGAATACTTTAACCAACAACCTTATGGAAAATGATGAATTTAGAGCATTGAATGGAATGCAACATAAAACCATCTAGCAAGTGCCAAATTAGCATATTGTATTGCATATTGGAGTATGAAAGTTTGTTAGGGATGTTAAGCTAGCCCTTATGAACTAGCCCAAGGCTAACCAAGAGGTGGGGGGGGGGGGGGGTAAATTGGTACTTTAAAAAATTCATTCAATAAAAAACTCAAAACAAAAACCACAATTCACCACAAAGAAAATAAGAAGTGTGAAAATTAAATGCTAAAAGATAGTAGTAAAGGAACACAGAGATTTATAGTGGTGCGTCTACTCCCCGGAGTTGCCCTCCGGGTATTGCACTAAACTTAGTGACTCTCCTTTTGCTCCCACAGCAAGGGAGAGAATCCCTTACAAAATCTCCTTTCCATCGACACTAGTGATGCAGAGAACCTAACTCCTTTTGTTTCATCTTGAAGCAGGCAGAGAACCTTGACCATTTGCTGAAGTAGACCTCCCTTGAACCCCCAAGGACAAGGGACTATGATCGAAGGAGAAGATGTGGATCCAAGCATTGAGCAACCTTTGTGAACCCTCTCCTAAACTCCCCCTCACAAGTCCCTCTCTCTCTCTCTCTCGCTCTCCTCTAGGCTCTCTCAGGTCAAGACAGCATCAAAAGATACCCTCATGGGTGATATAAGAGAGCTTATATAGAAGAGCTTTGGAATATCTCATTAATTGCAACTTGTCGACTTTATCATCCAGGACAATATTAATATCATCCTGTATGATCAGTACAAATTAAGCTCAATCAGCCAGGACGATTTGAAACGATCAGAATGTTTTTGTTCATATCATCCAGTACGATTAAATATCATCATGTACGATTAGTTCACATCACAGAATTCAGCCAAACAATCGCTCTGAATGCATGTCTGGATGGTGAAAAAATAGCTTAATCATCCCGGCCGCTCACGATCGTTCTAGATGATTAGTTTGAATTCATGAAAATCATCCAGAGAATCACTCTAAATAAAAGCTATCTGATGTTGATTGTTCAAGAGCAACTAAAGTATTTTGAACTGATCGTCCCGGATGATCCTTCGATCATCCCGGATGATGTGATCGTATCAATCAAGCCTTAATTGCTTTCCTTAATTACCAAATTAATTTAGACATAATTATGTGCATCGTCCAGGATGATGTCCAAAAATAAATAATACCTAACTAGATCTGGCGGTTGATTCTTTCTGATTTTAGCATATCGTCCTGAAGATACATATATCGGCCAGGACGATCTACTTAATGATGGCTTACTTAACATAAATGCCCTAATCAGGGTTTCTATTTTTAACTGATCATCCATGATGATATTTGGATCATCCTGAATAATGTCCTCAAAATAGAGAACTCTAAATCATATAGAAAAAATTCCCCCAAGTGTGTGTGTGTGTGTGCAAGATTACCTGGCATCTGGAACCACATTTATTACAAATAGACTCAAGAAAGGAAAAGGTTTACAAACTGACTCAGACCTAGTCTACCCAATCTTAAGCTAATTCAAATTGCAGTCTTGATCCTGTGGATCTTAAATGTTAGTAGGTAAGGTAGTTATAGTAAAATAGAAGTGTTTGCAATCATAAAAATTCTATTTCTGAAAATAGATACGTAGTAGTTAAGGCAATTTAATGAAAGTAGTGTGAAGAAAAGACACATATCAACTATTTAATTATAGAGTCAAATTACAAAGCAAACAGTACAACAAACCACTCCTCCTTTTGACATCGCAAAAAGGAGGAGAAAGTAGAGCATAAGCAAAGTAGAAACTAAACAACAAAAAATTGAAACGAACTACAATAAAAAAATAACATAAAAGAAAACTTATAAAATGATGGCCCTTGATCATCTAAAGGAGGAAGAGGTGGTGGTGGCTGTTGAAAGTAGCTAGATAGCGTAGTGAACTATGCTCCAAACCAGGCCATATCCTGGTCGTGCTGCTGCTATTGGTGTGCAACGTAGGTGTTAAAATGGGTTAAGTCCTCAGCACGTCACTGCTCAAAATGGGCTAAGTCCTCAGTATATTGTTGCTCCTGCACAACAATGAAAGTCTCAAAGCATGCCTCCCACTGGTTGAATCACTCGACTAGCTCATCTAGTTGAGAGTGTTGGCAAAGTGGAGCAGGTGTAGGAATAGGTAGGTGAGCCTCCTCCTCCTCCTCAACTCCCTCGACTTTCTCATGCCCCGAGTGGAGACAAGATCTATGAAGAATATGAAAGGAGTTGTTGGAGTAGAAAGCAGGCTAGAAATTCGGAGGAGCAAGATATTGGAGGCTATATTTGGATTCTAAGACATAGGAAATGATATGTCCTAGGGCTAGGTTTGGCTTCCTCCTATGGCCTGGGCAACGAATAGTGGTCAGATGTTCAATGTAATAAAAAAACAAATTAGTAGCATTGAATTTGTGACAGGCTAAAATATAAAAGGTGGTGATCAAAAGAAGAGGAGTAATGTATACATGATCACTAGATTTTGGAATTATTTATGTGCGAAGGACATGCTGGACGGTCCTAGCATCTTTGAGCAAGGTGCTAGTCTCGCCCATGTGAAAGTGAGCATTTGAATTTTGAAGAAAGTGGTTGGCCGTAGTCTAGTCATAATCTGGGTCAGAAAACAAGGTGTGAAGTTTATCCCCTATGATGGAAAGTTGTAAAAATTTTATGCAGTCCTGGTATGTGATCTCGACAGGGCGTCAATTCACATATGATGCAAGAGAAGTAAAGGTAGAATTTATACGGAGACTTGCAAAAAATTCAAAAAGCAGCTCGGAGTTGAACGGTACAGAAAGAGTAAGGAGAAAGCACAAGGAGGCATGAGGAAATAGGTCGAGTACCGGATATGACATAATATTTGGGTTGACGGTTCGAGAGATAGTGATTTCAGCCATCTTATATTATTGGTAGGCGGCTTGATCATCCGCCTCAAGAAATTGAGGGTCCGGAGTTTCCCTTGAGGAACTTCCAAAAGGGTGGCGAGATCGCTTGCCTCCTGCCATGATCACGAATAGTAATAAAAGAGGAAGTAGAAGGCTAGTAGAAGGAGATGGTGTGAGAAAACTGGCTGGAGGGGCTCTGAATTTAAAGAATTGGTTGGATCGTCCAAGATGATTGCAGAATTATCCAAGACGACCCGGTGCAATAATTACAGTTGGACGATTGGTCAAAAAAGTCGGTCATATCATCTAGAACGATCAAATATCATCTAGGATGATTAAACATAGGCGATCGTCCTGAGGTGACAATCTAGACGACTGTTGAAAAAGAAGATAGTCTAGGACGATTAGGTGGATCATCTAGGATAATGAACAATAATGGATTGTACCGGCCAAATTTGAAACGTTTAAACACACTACCATGTGTATCATCTAGGATGAACATGTGGATCGTCCGAGATGATTCTCCAATAATGGATCATACTGACAGAATTTAAGGCTTATTAAATGTATTTCAACGTGTATCGTCCAGGACAAACAGATGGATCATATGGGATGATTACCAATAATGGAGCAAGGAGTAAAAGCATCCTCCAAGATGAAAGAGGATTGTCCAGGATGCATGATCAAAGATGATTGAAGCAGAAGATGATCATATCATCCAGGATGATAATGCATCGTCCAGGATGATAAAGAGCAGAATGGTCAGAATAGCCAATAGATGGGATTTTATAAGTGAATTGAACCGATCATCCAAGACGATAGGAATATCCTCCAGGATGATGTTAGAAAACATTTAAAATAGAGGATGGATGGAGATGATCAGACAAGGTCAAAAAATATTAAAATCAAGTGAAAATGATAAAAGTAAGATATGATAAAGACATAAAACAAACAAAAACAAAAGGTTCTTTTTTAATCAAGGCATGAATATGACATAGTTTCCATGTGATTGATTTTAAAAACTTGTAGGTCGATGAATTAACATCAACAAAATCCAAAAAATTGGTATCACAACTGATCCTGTTATCCCTAACTCAAACTTCTCCCAGGGCAAAACTTCTTTTGAAAACAAAGATTTAAATCAAAAAAATCAATTGGATAAGTAAAAAAAATCCATTTAAAACTTAATTTTAGAAAAATATTTTATAATATATCAAAGTAGTTAGTTACGATCAAGAATCTCAAAATCAAGCATTTGAAAAATATCAAGTGACACATGAATTCTTCTAAGATTTTAAAATTTTGAAAGGGAAGGAGCTTGCTTTTGATGGGCTCATTTTATGCCTCTTGTCAATTTGATTGGCACTCTTTACGCATCTTTTGATTTTTTATACACTTTGTGTGTGTGTGTCTATATATATATATATATATATATATATATATTCAGTTTGGCGACATTGCGCAATTTTTGATCTTGGCATCATTGACCACTTTTTTTTTCATTTAATTTTGCAAGTTAGGTCCCTTTTCCAATATTCTTAAATACTCTCAGTTGTGATGATATCTTCCAGATATTCGAGAATAAAAAAAGAATATAAGGAAGAATGAATCACAAAATAGAATAAAAAATAATATGATAAATGCAGTGATAAGATTAAAAAAATTTGAAGGTAAAATAAAGACTTTGAACATTATATATATAAGATAGATTATTGAAGCAAGATTGAAGAAGATCTCAATTGCATAGTCCAATTGTTGATTTAAGAAAGAGTTTTGTTCGGAAAAGAAAATTACACCACTAAAGGAAGTTTGAGAAAAGGAAACAATCAATGGTGTTTCCCTCTTTAACTGATTAAGAGATGTAAAATATTGACTAGAAATTTTCAAAAACAAAAATAGGGCATAAAATATCAATTTCAATGATGATTATAAGAAAAATTAAAGTATACAAAAAATAAAGCAACAAAAATAAACATAAGTGAAAAATAAACAACATATAACAAATGAAAAATCAGTAGGAATCAAGTTTATGCATTTATATCAATCACACTCAATCTGGTTCTTAAAGTGCTAAAAGTGTTGAAGGACAGCAGTTTAGTAAAGATGTCAGCCAGTTGATTCTCAGTTGGCACATGGTGTAGCTATATGTCTCCCTTGGTCACATGGTCTCTAATAAAGTGATGTCTTATGTTAATATGCTTAGTCCTTGAATGTTGTATAGGATTCTTAGAAATGCAAATGATACAAGTATTGTCACAAAGGATTAAGATTGTGCCTATAGGTAATCCTAAATCCAGAATATACTGCTTCAACCACTGAACTTGGGCCACATAACTCCATAAGGCAATGTACTCAACTTCAGTAGTGGAAAGTGTAACAGAGATTTATTTCTACTCGACCAGGAGACTAAAGACTGTCTTATGTATTGGCAAGTCTCAAAAGTGTTCTTTCTATCCACTTTACATCCTACAAAATTAGAATCAGAATATCCAATGATCTCAAAAGAAGTGTTGTGCCTAGGATACAATATTCCAAAGTTTTGGGTCCCTAAAAGGTATCTAAGAATTCTCTTAACTGCAGATAGGTGGGATTCCTTAGGATCAACTTGAAATCTAGCACAGATACAAATATTAAACATTATATCAGGTCGCCTAGCAGTCAGGTAAAGTAGAGATTCAACCATCCCTCTGTACTTCTTTTGATCAATAGACTTTCCATTTGGGTCCTTATCCAATTGAACACTGGAGATCATGGGAGTATTAATTGGCTTGGCTTTATCCATTTCATATTTCTTTAAGATGTCCTTTATGTATTTTGATTGATTCAGAAAGGTTTCATCATCCAATTATCTTATATTAAACCCCAAAAAGTAGGACAACTCTCCCATTATACTCATTACTCATTATTTTAGAAAAATCGTCACATAGCCTCTTATTAGAAGATCTAAAAAATATATCATCGACATAAATCTGAATAATGAGTAAATCATCTCCTATTTTCCTCAAAAAATGGGTGGTGTCTACGCTCCCCTTAACAAAATCTCTATCTAGTAAGAATGTGCTAAGCCTCTCATACTAAGCTCTGGGTGTCTGCTTCAATCCTTATAAGGCCTTTTTTAATTTGAAAACATGATCTAGAAATTAGGAACTCTCAAAACCTAGGGATTATTCTACAAACATATCCTTTTTTATTACCCCATTTAAAATGACACTCTTAACGTCCATTTGGAAAAGCTTAAATTCCTTATAATAGGCAAAGGCTAATAGCACTCTAATGACTTTCAATCTAGCTACACGGGCAAAGGTCTCCTCAAAATCTATCCCTTCTATTTGGTTGTACCCCTTAGCCACCAATCTTACCTTATTCCTAACTACCACACTAGAATTATTCACCTTATCCTTAAAGACCCATTTGATTCCAATTGCACTTTATCCCTTTGGTCTTTCTACAAGATCCCAAATATTATTCCTAACAAATTGGTTTAACTCCTCTTTCATGGCTAAGATTCAAAACTCATCAGAAAGGGCTTGATTAATATTGGTGGGTTCAGTCATTGAGATAAAGGTAGAGTGGTTCACTTCCTTCCTAAGTCCATGTCTAGTCCGAACTCCTTCATACGGTTCTCCTAAGATTAATTCTTTAGGGTGACTCAAAGAGTATCTCCATTCTCTAGACAAGGTGTTTGTAGGTTCAAACCATTCCTCCGATTCTACATATTCTACTCCTTGAGAAATCTCACTTACTCCTTCAGAGGGGCTCTACCCTCTTCTCCAATTTTTAACCTCCAGTGGTATTCTCTTCAACATCATCTTCCTCCTCAACTCTATACTTCCTATGATTAGATTCATCAAACACTATATGAGTAGTCTCCTCCACCATCAATATCCTCTTATTAAATACCCCAAAAGACTTCCCAACACTAGAATATCCTAAGAACACTCCTTTATCAGATTTTGGGTTAAATTTTCCTAAATGAGACTTTCTATTATTATGAATGAAAACCTTACAACCAAAGATATGGAGGTGGGAAAGATTGGGTGTCCTACCATTAAGGATCTCATAGGGTGTCTTATTAAGTTTGGCTCTAACATTTACCCTATTCAACACATAATAAAGTATATTTACCGCTTCAGCCCAAAAGTATTTTTGAAATGAATACTCAGTAAGCATGGCTCTAGCAGCTTCAACTAAGGTCCGGTTCTTCCTTTCAGCTACCACATTCTGTTGAGGGGGGCCCTAGGAGATGAGAAGTTGTGGCTAATCCCCTTATCCTCACAAAAGTCTCCAAATCTCTCATTTATAAACTCCCCCCATGGTTACTATGGATAGTCAAGATCGCACAGCCTAGTTTTTTTTTCTGAATCCAAGTGAAGAATGCTCTAAACTCTTCAAAATACTCATTCTTATGTGACATAAATCTAATCTAAGTAAACCTCGAGTAGTCATCAATAATAAAAAAAACTATAGACTTTTCCTTCTAAGTTGGCAGTCTTAATAGGTCCAAACAAATCCATGTGAAGGACTTCTAAAGGTCTAGAGATTCTAATGTCCTTAATGGAGTGAAAAGTGGAGTGGACTTGCTTTCCTAATTGGCAGGCATAACAAAGGTGGTCTTTTGAAAACTTAAGCTTGGGGACACCACTAATTAGGTCTTTCTGGATAACGTTTCTAAGGGTTTTGCTACTGGCATAACATAATCTCCTGTGTCACAACCAAGAATCATCAGTAGTACTTTTTAAGAAAAATGAAGCAGCACATTCAATATTATTTAAATCAAGTATATAAACATTGTTAATCTGCTTCCCTTGCAAAATAGTGTTAATATTTAAGCTTATGAAGTAACTGTTTGCCAAAAATTTTATGATGAAGCGCTTATCGCAAAGCTGACTAATGCTGAGCAAGTTATGTTTCAGTTCATCTATAAGCAAAACATTTTCAATCAAAAGGTTATTGGAGTTTTCAATTATACCTGCTCCCACCACTTTCCTGGTGGTGTTATCTCCAAGAGTGACTTATCTCCAGCCCTGGCATCCAGTGAAACAAATTGATTAGCATCTTCAGTCATATGTCGTGAGCATCTGTTATCCAGGTTCCACATACTCTCATGAGGTATTTTGTGAGAGCAAGCCTGCAAAATCAACAAACATTAGATTTAGGAACCCAAACATGTTTGGGCCCCTTCTTATGGAAAGTAGTATACAATGCATGTGTGTTATGATGTGAATCATGTAATTTAGGTTTCCACACCCAATATATACTACGGTGAATGGTGCAAGTGTGTGCAATGTGTCCTAACATGCCACATGAAAAATATCTAACACTAGGAAAAGGATGTATTAATCTATTCATGTGGTGATGCTTCTTTTTAAAGTTATGTGATGCATGCAATGATTTATTTTTAGAAGATTTAAGATTTGCTAACTCTTTTTCTAACTCAATATAGGATGACTTTAAAGAATCATGTGCATCAGATAATTCATTATGCTTTTTGTTTAATGCATCAAACTCATCAAGTAAAGACATGTGATGGCTATCGATTATAGAATAATATTTAAGAAGAATTTCATGTTCTTTTTGTAAATTTAAAAATATGAATTTCAAGCTAGCATGAGTTTTCTTAAGTTTCCTATATGATGTATGAATTTTTTTAGAATTTCAAATAGTTGCTCATAGGTTAGTTTACATACCTCTTCTTGGTTACTTTGACCAAGATGATCGTCTGCCATTAAGCACAAGTTTGATGTCTCCTCTTCAGCTTCAGTCTCAGAGGAGTTTGATGCAGAATCCACCCAGAATGCCTTTTGGCACCTCTTCCTGTCCTTTTTGAACTTGGGTTTCTCCTCTCCCTTCTCCTTGTTTGGGTGAGATTTAAGTGTAGGACAATCAGCTTTAACATGTCCTAGCTTTCTGCATTCAAAATAAATCATATCATTAGAACTCTTAAACTTTTTGTTTCCCTTACCTTTATTCCACTTTTGATGGTTATTTTGCTTTTTTCTTAGAAAGCTTTTAAATTGCCTTGTGATTAAGGAAACATCATCGCTTTCAGACCCGGAAGATTCAATGTCCGTGTTATTGGCCTTCAGCGTCATAATTTTTTCCTTCATTTTCTCACCTGCATCAAGATTTCTTTAATTCACCCCTTACTCGTAAACAATGAGTGATCCAAGTAAGTTATCAATCGAATAAGTATTCAAATCTTTGGATTCAGTAATTGCAGCAATCTTAGCATCAAAATAGGAATGCAACTATCTTTAAATTTTGTACACTTTTTCATAGTTAGTGAGTTCTCTTCCTAAGGCATGGAAAGAGGTAATGATTTGAGTAAACCTTGTATATATTTTAAAAATTGATTCAGAAGATTTTATACAAAAAAGTTTATAATCATGCAACAAAATATTTAATCGAGATTGCTTAACTTTCTTAGTTCCTTCCTAAGTAATACACAATTTATCCCAAATATCTTTACCAATAGTGCAAGTTGAAATAGGCATGTAATCTTCAGATTTTAAAGCACAGAAAAAATAGTTCAAACATTTTGCATTATGTTAAGCTAAATCCCTATCATCAAGAGTCCATTCAGTAAAAAAAAGTGGAACAGTAACACCATTAAGTTTAACAGTTGAAGGTGTATAACCATCTTTAACAAGCATCCACATGCGATAGTCAATTGATTATAAAAACGTAGACATGCGAGTTTTCTAAAAATCAAAAGGAATATTATCAAATAAAGGTGGTCGGGTAATAGAATATCCTTCCACAATATTACGATTACCGAAGTTAGACATGGATCAAAATTCAAAAAGTTTTCAAACTTATTTTTATGAATCTAGCCCTGATACGAGTTTAAAGTTTGTTAGGGATGTTATGCCCTTATGAACTAGCCCAAGGCTAACCAAGAGGGGGGTAAATTGGTTTTTTAAAAAATTCTTTCAATTAAAAACTCAAAACAAAAACCACAATTCACAATAAAGAAGATAAGAAGTGCAAAAATTAAATGCGGAAAGACATTAGTAAAGGAACACAGAGATTTATAGTGGTTTGGTCAACTTGACCTACGTACATTCCCTGGAGGCGGCCTCCAGGTATTGCACTAAACTCAGTGATTCTCCTTTTGCTCCCACAGCAAGGCGGAGAAGCCCTTACAAAACCTCCTTTCCACCGACACCGGTGAGGCAAAGAACCCAACTCATTTTGATTCCTCCTGAAGTAGGAAGAGAACCTTGACCGTTTGCTGAAGTAGACCTCCTTTGAACCCCCAAGGATAATGGACTATGATGAAAGAAGAAGATGTGGATCCAAGCTTGGAGCAACCTTTATGAACCCTCTCATAAACTCCCCCTCACAAGTTCCTCTCTCTCTCTCTCTCTCCTCTAGTCTCTCTCAGGTCAAGATAGTAGCCAAAGATACCCTCATGGGTGATATAAGAGATCTTATATAGAAGAGATTCAGAATAGTTCGTTAATTGCAACTTGCCAACTTTATCGTCTAGGATGATATTAATATCATTCTGTACGATCAGTGCAAATTAAGCTCAATCAGTCAGGATAATTTGGAACGATCAGAAGGTTTTTGTTCATATCATTTAGGATGATTAAATATCATCATGTATGATTAGTTTAAATCATTGAATATCGACCAGATAATTGCTCTAATTACATGTCTGGAGGGTGAAAAAATAGCTTGATCGTCCCAGCCGATCTCACGATCATCCTGGACGATTAGTTCAAATTCATGAAAATTATATAGAGCATCGCTCTGAATAAAAGCTATTCAATATTGATCATCCAGGAGAAACTAAGGTATTTTGAATTGATCATTCCAGACGATCCTATGATCGTCCTAGATAATGTGATCGTATCAATAAAGCCTTAATTACTTTCCTTAATTACCAGATTAATTTAGGCATAATTAATGTCCTAAAATAAATAATACCTAAATAGATCTGGCGGTTGATTCTTTCTGATTTGAGCATATCATCACGGATGATACACATATTGGCCATGATGATTTGCTTAATGACGGCTGCCATAACATGGATGTCATAATTAGGGTTTCTATTTTTAACTGATCGTCCAGGATGATATTTGGATCATCTTGGATGATGTCCTAAAAATAAAGAACTCTAAATCAAATAGAAAAAATTCCCCCAAGTGTGTGTGTGCAAGGTTACTTAGCATCAAGAACCACATTTATTATAAATAGACTCAAGAAAGGAAAAGGTTTACAAACTGAGTCAGACCTAGTCTACCCAATCTTAAGCTGGTTCAAATTGTAGTCTTGATCCTGTGGACCTGAAATGTTAACAAGCAAGGAAGTCTTAGTAAAATAGAAGTGTTTGCAATAATAAAAAATTCTATTTCTAAAAATAGCTAGGCAATAGAGTAAACTTTATGCTTAAGTTTATCTATCACCCCTAAATAATGCTTAAGTTTTCTTTGATTTAAAATAACAAAATCTCACTTAATATACATAATTATAAATGTTATACCAAATCATAAAGTGGTAGAGTAGAGTGTCGAACCCAAGATAAAGTATGTCTAATTGTAATAAACTATTAATGTATACTCTAATAGTAATAATTATCCTATTGAAATAAAAATGATATTTATGGAGATTCTATCACTAAATAAAATACTAAAATTATTGGATACAATATTTAATAAAGATATTTTGGATTGATGAGTGTAATTTCCATATCTTTCTTAATGGAGCTCTTAATTATATATGTAATTCAGAGAATATGAACTCCTAGATCTCTATAGAGCTAGTAGAGGTGAAAAAAGATATCCACTAACCTCCTATAATTATAATATCTCCTTAAGAACCTATATATTTTATATCCTACATCTAGGCATGCAAATATATTATCTTAATATTCCTAGTTATTCTTGTATTCCTCCATTAAGGCTATACATTACACTATATTTTACTATTCATATTACCACTATATGAATTAAATTAAGAATGGGATGATATTAAAAATATTATTTAATATTTATAGAATAAGTTTTTTTATTAGTACTTAACATGCACTTTACATCATCAATCCAAAATATAAAAATTAGCCAGACATAGAATAAATTGCAAGCAAACTCATTTTTATTAAACTTATGGAAGAATGAAAATATAAGATAGTGATATCATAAAAAAGGATTAAATTATCTCCTCTACACAACTTCTCCATTAGCTTACAGAGTTGCTTCAAGAAATATAGGCTAAACACTTAAAATGATTGCATCTTGTACTTCCCTAACCTCCCTTAGATTTTACTTTGAGAGGGAACTAGAGAAGTACTCTAAAAAGAAGTACTGAATTTTACTCAAGTTACTAAACTCCCATAAAATATAACATCACAACTATTTGTAGGATAACACAAAAAGGCATCTAGTACTGCGATGCTTGAAAGAGTGGTGCCACAGTGCCATTAAAGTGAACCAACACATCGACACTAAAATAATTTCACCGTCGTGGTGCTTATCGATGTTAATTGGTTACTTAGGAACAATCGCATATCTTCACAGAGAAAATATGGCCCTTAGAAGTTATAATTGCAATGTCACAATGTTGTTGAAATTTGAGTGCTATGGCGCCCGAGTGGCAAAAAATTATGCCATTGCATGAGAAATTATGGCACTTTAACCTTTGAAAATAGAGAATTCAGCACTGCCAAGCTGACTTTTTAATACTATTATGCTCATAATGCTATGGCACTGGCTGTGTTACCACCGTCACACTTTGCAAATAGAGAACTTGGTGCCAAAATGTCCATCTTGTGGCCCCTCGATTGTATTGATGGTGGCGTTGCGGCATTATTTCATCAGATGCGTGGCACTAATCTCCTTAGAATTTATTCCATTATTGAGTTTTTTTTGCATAAAAATAACTAAAATAAAACATATAAAATAGACAAAATTTACACTTATCAAATTCTCCCTAGCTTAAATTATTATTGTCCTCAAGATAATAAAGAAATTTGTAATTATGATTAATTAAATAATCAAAGTAAAAATTGATAATTTAAAATTAGTAAATTATAGGATAATATATCAGAGTTTAGAAGTAGTGAAAATGATCAAAGTTATAGTTATAGTTTGGAAAAATACTAATAATTATCCTAATCAGTCACCGTTATTATTTCTTAATTTTAATTTACATGTTATAATCATTAACTTTAGAATTCTGAATTGAGTAATGTAGCTTAAAGATTAGATGTGTTTATAGTTCAAATTTAATTTTTTTTAGTTCACCATTATTTGTACTAGTTCTTCTATCTTATCCTTTATGAATTTAAGTAAAAGAATGTAATAAGATCTTAAGCTTTTATTTAATACCAATTTTTTAATGTACTTTCTTTCTTTTCATCTTTTCTTTTCTTTTCTATTAGAACTCTTCTTCACATTTCTTTTAATTTTTATTTTTGTGGAGTACATAGTTAATGATTTTGAATATCAGTTCTGCTTAAAATCTTCTTACAATCTTAATAAGTTTAATGTAAAAATTTAATAAGATTACTAATTCTAAATTTTGATTACTATAATTTTTAATTTTATTCTATCCATATTTATTCTTTAATCTTAATTATTCATCTTTAATTCAAAGGTAAATCAATAAATATATAATTTATAAATTCAAGTTAACTTAATAATTTAAATAATCTAAGTTAATTAATTTGTTTTTCTAATCTATGAATTATAAAATAATAGTCATTTAGAATATGGTCTAGGGTTTTATTATTATTCTTCTAATCTATGAATCATAAAATAATATTCATTTAAACTATGATTTAGAATGCTGAGATATTAATGGAAGAACTATAAAAATCTAAGTATATGGAGAATTTCAACACATGTAAATAAAATCATAAAAAAAATATTAGTGAATGACAAATATTTTTATATGGAAGATGTATTATATATATATATATATATATATCAGTAAAACACATGGTATAAGAAAACTAGTACTTTAAGCACCACTCTCATCATCACAATAAGATTACTAAAGGCACAAGTGGGGTTCCTCCCATAAGCAATAAGTTTATTGTCTTCGACCTGACCTTCATAGATTGATCAATTTTGCTGGGATACATTTACTACAATTCTTCAAATTATTTTCATTGGAATCTTTTTCTTTTTTCGCTAGGTTAACTTTAGTATTTCTAGGAAATGAACTAAGAGGTCTACTACTTCCTGAAATTACAAGCTGTCTTAATTGGGTTTCCAAAATTTTATTAGAAGCAGCTTGATTTTACAATTGAGTCCCTAATTGCATCACTAAATCTTTCAATGGTGATTATCTACTTCTAAACTAATTTCTTTGATTAAATCTAGGAATATATGCAAGTTTAGGATTAATAATAGGTTATTAAGAATTGCTCTAATTTACTAGATTATTTTGACTTCAATTCCATTGATTTTTACTAGCAACATTATTTGACAAACTAAATTAGGAGGGCTCCTCTAACCTAGATTATATGTATTTGAGCATGAATTATTTTGTCTTCCAATCAAATTAATATTTTCAATCCCTTGAACATCACTATTTTTAATAAATTTTTATCCTCCAATTGCATAGATGATTCAATTTATAATTTATAATTTACTTCTATTATGCTTAAATTCCTAGCAATTGCTATAACTTGTGTAGTCAACATTGTCAAAGCATTAGATTTATAATTTCTACTACTCTCTTAGGGTTTACCGATCATTAAGCCACTAGAAATTATTAGTAGTTATTTCCTTTATTAACTCATATGCGACCACAATTGACTTAAGCATTAATGATCCTCCAGCTGCAACATCTATGATTGCTCTAAGGGATCCTACTGATCTATTGTAAAATATTTGAAATAACCAACCAATCAAGTAAAGCATGGTGAGGGCATTTCCTAAGCATTTTCTTAAATATCTTTCAACTATCATAAATTAATTCTCCTTTAAACTAGGTAATATAAGTGATATCATTTCTATGTTTCGAAGTCTTTGAAGGTGGGAAATACTTAAAAAAAAACTTATGAGCCAACTCACTCCAAGTGGTTACATAGCTTGGGGGTAAAGATTTTTAACATCTTAACTTTATCTCTTAGAGAAAATATGAATAATATAAGTCTAATAGTATCATTACTAACACCATTGTACTTAAATATTGCATAATTTTTTAAGAAACTAACTAAGTGTAAATTGAGATCTTCAACGGTAGTTCTCTGAAACTGAGAAAAACTATTTGAATTATGATAGAGTTTAATTCAAAATTATTAGCTTAGACTATAGTTCTATTAAAGCTCTAATGAATTTTTTCTATTAAAGGATTAGCATAATCCCTTATATCTCTAGAATGATCTTGATCTAGAATAAGTTCAACCATTTTCATAATCTTTTTGGTTTTCAAATTTTTGAAAGGGTTATTTCTAATTTAGTCATTTCTATATTTATTAAGCATTCAAACATGAATATGCACTCTAAAATAAAATAAAATAAAATAAAATATACAAGTAGGTCTAACTTGCAATTAATTCAATAATATAGTTAAAATTGAAAAAAAAACATCTTCGGCAATAATGCCAAAAACTTGATGAGATTGTGGAGTGAGCTTTTTTAGGGCTTTATCACCCTTAAATTATGCTTAAGTTTTCTTTAATATAAAAATAACAAAACCTTACTTGATATAAGTAAATATATGTGTTAAATCAAGTAATAAAGTGATAGAGTTGAGTGTTGAACCCATGGGAAAGTATACTTATAAAAAATTACTACCATTTACTCTAATTGCAATAATTATCCTACTGAAATAAAAATAATATTTATCGAGCATTCTATCACTAAACTAAATAATTAAAATATATGATACAATATTTAATAAAAGTATTTTAGATTGGTAAGTATAATTTTCATATCTTTCCTAATAAGATGCTTAATAATATAAATGATTTGGAGCATATACATCCCTAGATCTCTATCAAGCTTATAGGAGTGAAAATGATATTGTTGACCTCCTATAGTTATAATATCTTCTTAATAACCTAGAATTATATCCTATATATAGGCATTCAAACATTATATCTTAATATTCATGGTTATTATTGTATTCCTCCATTGAGACTATACATGACACTATATTTTAACTATATATATTGCCACTAAATGCATTAAATTAAGAATAAGATAATATTGAAAACATCATTTAAAATTTATAGATTAAAATTCTTCATTAATACTTAAGATGTACTTTACATCATCAATAAAAAATAAGAGAATTAACAAAATATAGAATAAATAAAATACAAACTCATTTTCATTAAACTTATGGAAGTATGAAAATACAAGAGAGTGATATCATGAAAAGGATCAAATTATCTCCTTTACACTCCTCCATTAACTTATAGAGTTACTTTAAGAAACATATATTAAATACTCCAAATAATTGTATCTTTTACTTACCTAGCCTCCCTTAGATTTTACCTAAGAGGGAACTAGAGAAGTACTCTAAAAATAAGTAATTAGTTTTACTCAAGTGACTAAACTCCCTTAAAAATATAACATCATAACTATTTGTAGGATAACAAAAAAGACATATAGCACTATATTGCCTGAAAGAGTGGTGTTGTGGCACCATTAAAGTGAAATAACACATCGGCGCTGAAACTTTTGCACCAATAAAATGAAGCTATGAATTTTGTCCATGAATAATTTTGAGTTGTAACTATTGAATGCATATACAAACTTACCCCATGCTTATTACTATTTCATTGTAGCTATGAAATTTCATGTACTAAGTATCACTCATGTATTTTAAAAAAGTTGATGTTTATATGTTCATGTGATGTGATTGCTATGGTATATTCATGTGTTGGATGATATGTGGTGGAGAAGGGAGAAATAAGAAACTGTATGTAGTAGCTATATATGTTTATGTTCAATATAAGTGGAGCTATAAGGGCTTGTATACTTATGAAATTCCTCCATCTATGTGTTTGATATGCTTGAACATATATGAGATGATCAACTGGAGGTATAAATGGAAGTCGAATTATAAATGGAAGTGGAGTTATAAGGGGCTTCATGAAAAAAATAATTAAGTGGAGATATAAGTGGAAGTGGAGGTATAAAAAGATGTAGAGAAAAATGGGAGGCATATGTGGAAGTAGAGGTATAAAAAGGTATAAAGAAAAGTGGGGTGGGGGGGGGGGGGGGGGGTGGTATAAGTCAAAGTGGAGTGTAAGGAGGCATCATAAACTGTGATATGTGTTTCACATTGATATATTAAATGTTATATTATGAAATGTATGTAATTTCATGTTCAAGTGAATATTCTTGTTATCTTTGTTAATGGGTTTTTACAATGATTTGATATTTGACACTAGTTGTATTGATAAAGTTATGTTAGAAATGACACCCGACATAAATAACCATGTCAACAACGCCATTTTCTAGAGAGAGAAAATTCAAAAGTTTGAATTTTTTTCGTTGGCGGCAACGCCGGCGGAGATGGCTGGTCTAGCGGTGACCACTTCAGGTGGTAAGACATCGGTAAACTTGAATTTCGGTAGATCTTCATTGAATCTACAATCTTCTAATTCAAAGTTGGTAAAGAATCCATGACCTTTCAACGGTCCGTTGGTAATCAAAGAAAACTGCCCTGATCGTATCAAAATTTCTTCACCAGATATCAGCAAGGGGAAGCAAGTGATTCTAGATTCAAATGTGGTAACTCCTTCATCAAATTTGAATGTCAATTCAAATGGTTTTGAATTTCATCTTATGGTATGAAGATCTTTGTGAATCAATTTGGTAATAATGGGAATTTAGCTAAGGGAGAACCTTCAGTTTAAAAGGTAGGAGATAGCACTTCAAATGTTCGGGAGATTGTTCAAACGGAGACTGAAGAGTTGAATTCTTTTCCAATTAAGAACGTTCATAATCCTTGGATTAAACGTTCTCATATCTCGGTGAACATGTCAATGGAAGAATCCTTTTTGTCTGATGATGGCAATGCTGTCAAACTATTTCAACCCAAAATGTTAGAGAATTCAGAGACGCTTCAAAAATCAATTTTGGTTAAAGTCTTTAGGAGAGCTATTCCAATACAAATTATAGCGGCGGAATTGAGACGTTAATGGTCTCAATTTGGGAAATTCCACCTTACTATTCTTGGTTAAGGTTGGATGTTGTGCTCCTTTTTTTCATAAGAATCTATGGAGAAAGTCATTACAGGAGGACCATGGTTTGTAAATGGTCATATTATCGGGCTAGACAAGTGGAGTCCTAAGTTTTCTACAAATTTCCTTAAGGGTTTAACATCTCCAGTGTGGGTAAGATTTCCAAATCTTCCATTATTTTGTTGGGATGAGATTAATGTTGCAAGGATTTCATCATTAATAGGATCTCCTTTGCTTATTGATGGTGATATGTTCCAATGGGGAAGGAGAAGTTTGCAAGAGTATGCATTCCTTTGGAGATTGATAAATAATTATCGATGGGTGTTTGAGTGGATGGACTAGAAGGTCGTTTCTTTCAAAATATTGAGTATGAAAAGATCTCAACCTTTTGTTACAAATGTGGAAAAATTGGGCATCTAAGCAATATGTGTATGGAGAAAGGAAGTTCAAACATTTTTTATTCTGATCCAACAAATGAAGAACGGGTTGTAGGAGCAATGAATGTTCCTAGGGAAGAAATTTTACGACCTTGGGTCCATGTTAATTATAAAAGGAATAGAATATTGAAGGCTACTTATTAGAAGAAGGCTGTAGAGAGTAAAGATGTTAGCAAATCTCATGAAAATCAAATTCCAGCTACTGTTTTAGGCGTACAACAACTTGAAGATGGATTAGAAGATGATTCTTGGAAGGATAAGGCAATAGAAGTTGGTGAAAATACTTCTAATAATGATGGAGAAGCTTTGAAGAATTCTATCTTTCATGAGGTAACTCTTGTTCAAGACAATATGTTTAAACTGCTAGAAAAAATAGATGGTGAAGACTTTTCTTTCATAAAAGATGCTTTGACTGTACAAACTGAACCTGAAATTGAAGATGGTGAAATCTGTAAGACTGATGTTATCAGTAAGGAAGAGAAGATGGATCATGTGATCAAGGAAGGTAATAGTGATGTTATTCCAAAAGAAATGGGTAGTTCAAGCTTAAGTAATACGATTCATGTATCTCAAAAACCAAAGCTATTAAAAGAACTTAAGCACTTGGGGTCCTTGAGTAATTCTTCTAGATCCAAGAAAGCATATGGTAATGTTAAAGGTAAAAGTGGGAGTCCTTCCAACCCCCCCCCCCCCCCCCCCCCCCCCCCCCCCCCCCCCCCCCCTTTTTCCAAATGACTTCTTTAGCATTCTGAAACTGTAGGGGGGAAAACAAGAGGGAAGCATCCCTTTATTTAAAGGAGATTGTGAAGGATTGGAATGTTTTCTTTGTTGGGGTGTTTGAAACCATGATCCCTTCCTTAGAGAGATGAAGTTAATAAGTTGTTGGGTGATGAATAGGATTTTTTATGTATCCTTCATAGGGTTCTTCTAGAGGAATTATTGTATTGTGGAAAGCTAATATGGCTAAGTTTTCTTTACTTAATGCATCACCCCAATGTGTAATTGGGGAGTTAAGTATTCATAATAAAGGCAAGTGGGTTGTTTCTACAGTTTATGGCAATAAAAATTCATATTTAAGAAGGAGGTTGTGGGAGATGTTAGAAATGAACTGTGATAAAGAGATCCCTCTAGCTGTGGGAGGGGATTTCAATTACGTTCTTTCAAAGAAGACAAGAGGGGTAGAAAGAATCTTTCATTTACTCAAGGGCCACAAGAAATGTCTTCCTTTATGTCCAGAAATGATATTCATGATGTTGGAATGGTAGGACCAAAGTTTATATGGTGCAACAATAAAAATGGGAGTGCTCGTATCCTTGAAAGGCTAGATAGGTGTCTATTGAACACTAAAGCAATGAATGAAGTTCAAACTACTGTGGTAAGACATTTGGGCAGGATTGCATCAGATCACTGTCCCTTAATTCTCAAGATATTCTATTATAAAGTTCAACAAAACAGATTTCTTATGTTTGAAGATGTTTGGGCCTCTTTCCCGGCGTCAAAAGCAATTGTTCTTAAGGCTTGGAACAAACCTGTTAATGGGAACGCAATGGAGGTCATAAATGTTAAATGTAAGAGAGCTTTGAGAGCTTTTCATTATTGGAGCAAAGCAAAACTGAAGAATTTTCATCAAATCAAAGATGACTTTAAAAGGGAGATTGATAATCTGCAGATGGAAGAAGCAGTTGGGAACAATCTTTCCAATGAAAACTACTGCTGTTAAAGACTAGAATTTATGATTTCAATGTGAATTTGGCACGTCTCAGCACATGGTGGAGACAAAGATCAAAACTGAAGTGGATACAGGAGAATGATATGAATACTGAATTTTTCCATTCTTTTGGTAACGGTAGAAAACTTGGAAACTCTATTTATCAATTGAAGGATGAAGATGGGAATTTGGTAGAGAAGCATACCGAAATTGAAGAAATCTTAATGAATTCTTTAGCAATAAATGGAAGAGTAGATGCTGCAACATGGATAGATGGCCTCCTGTATTGAAGACCCTCTCTGGACCAGATTGTAAACTTTTAGATGATGAGTTCTCATTTGTTGAATTAGAATCTGTTATTAAAGACAGTGGGACAAACATCTCCCCTGAGCTTGATGGTATTACATACTCATTCTTCAAATGCTACTAGTACATAACCGGTAATGATGTTTGGCATGTTGTTCGGCATTTCTTTGAGACAGGGTAGCTTTGTTCTAAGTAGAAAGAGTCATTGGTAATTCTTATTCCTAAATTGCTCAATCCAGTTACTCCATCTGGATTCCGTCCTATCAGTATGTGTGGTACTCTGTATAAAATTATTGCCAAAATGCTATTGAATAGGCTATTGAAGGTTGTTGGTGGGCTTATTTCTGAGGAGCAAACTACTTTCTTGAGAGGTAGATCCCTTTCTAATCATATTCTTTTAGCTCATGAATTGTTTAATAAGCTCAGATATTTTAAATCCAAGAAAGAATGGGTGGCTATAAAACTTGATATGGAACAAGCCTATGACAGTATGGCTTGGGAAGCATTGAGAATGGTAATGAAAAGCATGGGATTTCCTAACATATTTTCTATTATAATAATGGAATGTGTGGAATATCCAGAATTTTTTATCTTGATCAATGGTAAAATTTCGAAGGGGATCAAAGCAAATAGTGCATTTAGACAAGGTTGTCCACTTTCTCCCTATTTGTTTATTCTACGTTCTAAAATTTTGACAAATGACTTATTGCATAGAGGAAGGAATTTGGTGATTAAGATTTCTACAAATTCCCCTAGAATATCTCATCTTTTGTATGCAGATCATATCCTCTTGTTCTCCCAAGCTACATTGAGTTGTATGAGGAAATTCAAAAGAATTGTCTCAGATTTTAGTACCAAAACTGGACAATCCATTAATGAACAGAAATCAGTAATTATGTTTGGGAAATATGTTAAAAGGAAGAGGAAAAATGCTATTTCAAAACTTTGGGGATTCAAAGCTGTGAATGAAATGACTTATCTTGGCATCAAGATGGCATTGAGAAGAATGGTTACTTCAGATTACAACTATATCCTTGAGAAGGATGCTTCGAAACTTAATGTTTGGGGCAACAAGATGATTTCCTTAGCTGGAAGAATTGTATTAGTTAAATCGGTCATGTCTTCATTACCGATTTTTGTGACTACTCATTCATTGGTTCAGCTAGTATTCTTAAAGATTTGGACAAAGCTGCTAGGAGCTAATTTGGGATAAAAATGGACAATTTCATGGCTTACATTATATGTCTTGGGAAAAAATGTGCAAAAACTGGAAGGAAGGAGGGAAAGGCATACATTCGGTGGAATCAATGGCAGGACCTCTTAGAGAAAAAATTTCATGGAATTTCTTAAATAAAGAAGACTCTTTACTTAATAAAGCTTTGTTGGCAAAGTATGGTTCAAAATTTTGGGATGACACTAGCAAATGCAATAAGTCTACCACTTGGAAGATCATTGCTGATGGAGCTCAATCCCTTCTTTCGATCACTAAATGGAAGATTGCTTCAGGTATTTCTATAGACATTTTTAAAGATGTGTGGATACTAGATAGATGTCTAGAGAAATGGCCTACTTTTAATTCTGTAGGAGACTTTAATTTTTCATCTCTAGATAAATTTATAGTAGATGGTATTTGGAAGAAGGAACTTCTAAATATAATCTTTGGGGATGCACTAGTGGATCCTATCCTGCAAATTGATATTTTAACAAATCATAACGAGGATAGATTGGAACTGAAGCATAAATCCTCGGGTAAAAGCTTAACTGCACTGGCTTCCACTTCGTATGATATGGAAATTATGAAAGTAGACTATGTAAATTGGCTTAAAAAACTTCAACTGAATCATAGAGTTGAATGTTTTTAGTGGAGGCTCTTCATTGATGCAATTCCTACAAATGGGTTCTTGATGTACCGAAGGATGCTGGGTCATTGTTTATGTCCTAGAGGTTGTAATGAACCGAAAAATTCTGGTCATGTTATGGTTCATTGTTTGAAGCTGTATCAAGCTATTGATTTTCAAAAGGAGTGGGGATTTTTTTTCCTATTTTCTCCTCATCCAGTGAATATAAAAAGCAATTGGGACATCTTACTATTTTCAATAAACTCATTGCAAAAGATTATTGCTCGTTAGTCTATTTCTCATGGAAAAGTAGAAACTTGATTAAACATGGAAAGCAAGAGCTAAGTTTAATCTATGTAGCCTCTAATGCTATTAATTTTGCATGAATTTCAAATACTAATCTATTCATGGACCACTGGGGTGCTAACCAGCCGGATAGGCTATTTTCTCATTGGCACCCTCCTCCCCCGGAATGGATTAAAGTTAATCTTGATGCTTCTTTAACAAGATCCAATAATGGTGGAGTTGGTGGAGTGTTTAGAGATTCAAAAGGGAGATTCTTACTTGCCATTGGAATCAATTGCTTTCATTGGGATAGTGGTCTATTGGAGTTGATTGCTTTCATTCATTGAAGAAAAACATCTTTAAAATGATGATGGATGCAAAGGGGATTATTATTAAAGGAGATAATATCAACATCATCAAGCATTTGAAAAAATTCTGTGGATAAAGAAAGTCGGATTGTACATAATGAAGAAATTGAAGATCTCTCATTCTTAGATGGTTTCGGTAACATTCTTTTCCATTTTGTTAATAGAAATTGTAATAAGTTTGCTCATTTTTGTGCTAACTTAGCATTAAATGGTGATTTTCTTTGGGAAGATCTTAGTAGTAATAAGGTTCCTCCTTTATTTAGTTTGCTATTAAAGGAGGAATGTGATTGCTTTTCTATCACTTAGTAGTTTGTAATAGCCTTTCTTTTCATTAATGCATTTAGCATTTCTTTCAAAAAAAAGACATAAATAACCATGTTACCTTATTTAATTTTTTTCTTTTGTATACCATTCAAAAGTTTTGCAAATTTATTTTATTATAAATATTAAATTATTTAGTAGGTTTTATGTAGCATACTTAACAAGTGTTGTTCACCCATGTTACTTACATGTCATTTCAAGACAGGATAAGCCTCCAGTCAAGTAGAACTAGCTAATAAGGGTTGAAGTACAACTTGTAGCTAATAAGGGTTGTAGTACAGCTTGTAGGTATGTTTTTGTATGTATTCTTTTAGCAATTCAATGATTTTATTCTATTGGAGACATATGTGTATTTTTGTTTTGTACAATATTCTGTTTGATAATATGAATGATATAAAATTATTTATGTTTATTGTTATTTGAGGATTGTAGATTGCTCTGTATTATTAATATTGAAGAAATAAAATATTTCTTTCAATTGGATTTTGGGGCATGACAATTTAATTCTTTAATGTTTTTCCTAAACTATTTAATCATACTTCAAAGGCTTAATTTGAGCTTATAGACTTAGACCAGGACACCTTTGGTATCATTTTTTTTTAAAGATGCATATAGCATTGAATTAGAAAAAAAAACTATTACAAACTAAAAAGCTTAGGCATTCCTTTGAAAGAGAAAGGAAGCCATTATTTTAATTAATTTAAGCAAATAGAAGAAATTTAGAAAATAGGAAAATTCATAATGAAAGTAGGCTCCTCTACTAGTCATTTTAAACCAATTGGGGTGGACGGAATACCAAAGATTAAATAACCTAAGAGGTTGATTAGTATCCCAGAATTCCCAATTAGGTAAAAAATAAAAAATAGAGAGATACCTAGATTCCATTAATCTAAATCCCTTCTCCAAATTCCAACTATTGCTTAAAATAAAACTATCGAAAACAAGAAAACTAATTACCAAACAAAAAAGTAATTGAAACCCATAAACATCCACTGAGAAGAAACTTTGAATCTTCACATCTTCATCCATTCTATTTTCCACAATCT
This sequence comes from Dendrobium huoshanense, assembly GCA_016618105.1. Taxonomy (NCBI): domain Eukaryota; kingdom Viridiplantae; phylum Streptophyta; class Magnoliopsida; order Asparagales; family Orchidaceae; genus Dendrobium; species Dendrobium huoshanense. The sequence continues at coordinate 3,438,914 of CM028354.1, forward strand.
TCAACCTCTTTATCCAATCTTCTATCGAACCATGGATCCCTTCAAATAATTCAATGAGCATTTCCTGAAGCACATGATGAAGTCTGTCTAACACTATCATCAATACTCAACTTCTTACCTCTTAGACTCCCTTTGATAGGACCAAACACATTGATATTTTTGTTGAAACTTTTCTTCATGTTCCCTATCTTGGAAGGAATAAAAAATTTCCCCTCCTCTAATACAATTTCTTTACTCTTTACTTTGTTTCTCTTAGTCAATGGAGTAACAAATGTTTGTATTCCATCCAGAATATCTAATTATTTCTTTTGTTCTCTACATTTCAAATTTTCAGCCATAGAAAGTTCTTCCATAACAGAAATTTCATATACAACATTCTTTGATTCAAGAGCCTCTGATTTGTCTACTACTTTTTATTCTAACCTGGTATGAAAAGTTTCACACCTTCTCCCATTCCAACATACTCATTGATCTGATTTATTTCCCCATCTTCAAGATGTTCCGGTTCAGACAATACATAATCTATATTTTGCTTTTCTGTCACTGAGCAATAAGATTTTGGAACTATCATACTCTCTATGGATGGCATTTCATTATCTTCACCATCTATTCTACCCTCTTCTTCAGTAAAAACCTAGGATAACAAATTGAATTTGTTCCCAGTTATTACTTCACCCAGAGCCAAATTGTCTTCTGGAATTTTCAACTCAGCTGGCATCTAAGATTTTTTCCTTATACCCGATAGTTCCTTCTCCAATATTACTTCCAGATTGAAGCATAAATCCTTTATTGATGAATTTGTAACACAGTTATCTTCAGCCAACTTTGTTTCACCTTCAAGTATCTACTGGTTAGAAAACTTATGCCCATCAAATCTTTTATCTATATTCATCAGTTTTCCTGCAGCTTGGACAGATTTGGATTTGCTTTGATATTTCATATCAACTTTCATCTGAAAATGTCTCACCTTGGACACATCTTTGTTAATCCTTTTATTCCATTTGGAATTAACATGGACCCAAAGTCCATATTTATCAATCATTTCCTTCTCTTGAGCCTCCTGAAGATTGCCTTGGCCTTGAAAAAAAGAAGCATCCACATTGCTCTTCTCCACTACATTTGGCTTTTTTGCATTTGCTAATTTCATGACCAATTATACCACAATCATAATAAAACAAAGAGAATCTCTCATACTCAATTTTTTGAAAGAATCTCCCTCCCAATCCTTCCACCCAAACACCCAAGGGATGAGGTTTGTCTAGCTCCATACAAAACACAAACTCTAGCAAACTCCCTCCTTCCCCATTGAAACATTTTCCCATCCAACATTAAAGGATCACCTACCATCGAAGCAATCATAGAAACATTTTTCTCATCCCAACAATGTAGAGGCAATTGTGGCATTCTAATACATATAGGAGAGGATAATCCCTTCATAGAGCTCGGTGAAAACTCTATTGACCACCTTTCCATACCCACAATGTGATCATTTACAAACCAAGGCCCACCTGATAAAACTCCTTCCATAGCTTCTAGTGTTTTGAATGAGCACAAATACCAACCCATTCCTAAGGTTGTAAAATGAAATTGACCATAATAAGCCCATTGTCTTCTCAACTCCAAAGCCACTAAATGTGGCAAAATTTCTTTCCCAAAAACCTTAGCAACCAATGAATGCTCTAATCTTTTAGCATTCAAAACTTTGGTGGCTTCATATAACTTGATAGATTTACCATCTTTAGAAAGCACAACCTCCACTCTTTTGAAATTCAACTTGATGTAAGATTTATTACTCCACGGATTGCTCATATTGTTCTTAATCTTAATATTTTCAGATAAATCCTTGATTATTGGTTGAGCTATACATTCACTTCTTTCCACACTATTATCCAATTGATCACCCCACTTCTTAATAATATTATGAAGATTTTTGTCAACCGAATTCAAAGAATTCACATTTATCTCACTGTCATAAATAGGGATTGCATTTGAATTCCCAAATCTCTTCACAAAGATCTTCATACCAGAAGATGAAGCCTCATGATCGAATGGAGAAAAGCTTTTTGGTTTCAAAAAAAGTGGAGTTTTACATCTAGTATATAAAACAACACTTTTACCTTTGCCTTCAACGTACCTCATATTCTCAAATTGAAAACCACCATTTTCAGATAAGACAAGTTCGCCTTTTAATCTTCGTCTACAATCCTCCTCTGCTTTACGAACAATTTCCGACACCTGCTGCTCTTGCTCCGACATAATCTTCAAACCCATTCCGTCTACATCGGTTGCTTCTCCAATCAAAGGCGGTGATGGCCGGCGACCATCCACCACCGTGTCCCACCTCCTTCCCGAATCCAAGGAGGAAGAATTGGGATTGAAGAATTTGAAAAAAATTTGAACTAAAAAATTTCTCTCTCTAACGCCAAATTGGGAGCTTCTCTCTCTAACGCCTCTTAAATCTAAAGACATTTACTTACCTTTGGTATCATTGGATTCTTCTTTTTGAAACATTTAGTTTGAATATAAGTTTGTTGGAATTAAATAAAGCATAGATGACCTCAAATGTAATTTTGAAAGTTTTAATTTGAATAGTGCATTGAAATTTGTGTCAATTACAAAGTATTTTCTAATGGTAAATCATTTGTTGATGTATTTCTTAAGTCCCAAAATAATGTCATTCAAAAAATATGAGCTATATAAATTTAGGCTTTGTTTGGGATAGCTTTCTTACTGCTTCTTAAAGCAGCTTTCTAGCTCAAAAATTAATTTTTTTTAGTAGAAAACTGCTTTACGAAGTAGTAAGAAAGCAATCCCGAATGAAACATTAATCTCCCGTTGCATTATGACAATTCTTAAATCGTTATTATTGAAATTTTATTATATCATATCATAATAAATATTCTAGTCACTGTTATTAATGATGTATTATACCGCATTATGATATGTTTTCATATTGGAGATTGATTATAGCTCTCATCTTTATATTTTGTAATTCTTTTTATCCAATATTTATAATTTTTTTATAATAAAGATTAAGGCATTGTTTTGGACAGCTTTCTCATTGCTTTCTAAAATAGCTTCATAGTAAAAAAAAAATTAATTCAAGAAATTTTTTAACTAAAACATTATTTTAGAAAGCGTTAAGAAAGTTGTCCCAAACAAATCCTAAGTGTAACTCTCATCTTTAAATTTTAGATATGCCTTCCTTTTATATTTGTAACTCTACTTTATTCATTTAAATATAAATACACCCATTGGTGAGAGGAAAATCTTTCATATTTTCAATCCAAATGAGAGTTAACTATGTCGAAGTTTGATGCAAACAATGCAAGAAATGGAGGTTGAAGCCGCATCATATACTTGGTGTGATGATGTAAAGATTATGCTGAATAAAGTTTTCTAAAAATATCAAAAATTATTTGATATGTTTATTTTTCTATTTTTAAGCTTTTTGTTTTTCATTTCAGCATGTTTTCGTAATATTTTGGTCCATTTTTTTTGTTAGATAGCCGTATGCTTCTCTATGTTTCTCTTAAAAAATTATGTTGCAAAATTATACTATTTAAATAATTGAGAGAGTTTTAATTTTTAAAATTCTTGATGCTAAAACTATGATATTTTTATCTTTAATAAATTTATGTAGTCTAACCATTCACTAAAAAAATTGAATTTTTTTAAACATAAATTATATTTCTATTAGGGGTGTCAATAAAGGAGCTGATATGATAACCAAACCTAAACTCAACTTAAAAATATGCATTTAGACTAACCAAATTAATTTTCAGATCAAGTTTGGGTTAAAAATGGCTCGATACTCAATTATCATTCGAGTTCTAGTTAAATAGGTTATATTTGAGTTAAATTGTTCGATTTATATGATAAATTGGTCAAACATGCCAAGGTCAGGTTAGTCAGGTTCAAAACGAGTTGAGTTTGGGTCAAACATGTTGACCCATATAATAAATGGTTCATATCAAGTTTATTCGGGTTAAGTCAATTTCGGGTTGGTCTTGAACCTGACATTCCAACCCATATTGACACCCCTAATTTCTATTCATAACCATAAATACTTTCATAGAAATATTATCATTTGAAAAGGTAAGAAATTCATAAATAGTAACATTTTTTAATATATAATTTTTTTTAATTGCTAACTTTAGGACCTTATTACTGCTTGAATACTTATGAAAAACAAGTTAAAAATCTTTTGAATAAGCTTTAATTGATTTGTAGATGCTAAAAAAAGGAATTTCTCTTATAGTTGTTTTTTTTTAAAGAAAATATATGAGTAGATGCTGGTCAGTAATTCTTGTACAACATTGTTGTTGTAAAATGAAGTGTCAAATAAATAAATTTTCATATGTATTTAATGTCACTGGAAAGAGAATTTAGTGATGTATGGCCTTCCATAATTTTTTGTATTATTGTGACTCAATCTTTGCTTCAATCTTACATTAATGTCATGCATGTACCACCAAAGATGAAACATTATTTTCAATTCTTTATTAATACGGGTATCAATATTGGCGATGTCAAGCATTGGTGTTGGTCTTGATGCTGTTAGAATCATTTGAGATGTCTAATAATATAGACATAATTTGTAATATTGAAATAAAATTTAAGAGAAGAGACCCTCATTGAAGGTTGATGCAAAGCTTAAAGATTTGAAGGCTATCTAAGGTTTCAAGAAATCTCTAGTCATCATGACGAAAAGCATGCTGATATAATGTTAATCCAGTTTTGTTATATATGGTTTTGAAATAAAACTTCTTATTTATATAGCCCTATAATGTATATCTTTTCATTTATTAATATTTAAGTTTATTTAAGATAATTATAATAATTAATGAAAGCTTAATCTTCATGTAAGAGTATTCCATCTTTATGACAACTAAATCCCATAAGAGACTAAGTCATCTATATATCTTTGAGATATATTGGATGACTCCAAGTATTGATCAAAATTTTGCATGTCGTTGTTAAATTTTCAAGTTAACAAAATGGTAATACCCCTAGTGGAAGCATAGTAGCTTTGATCTATTAATTGACAAAAACTTTATTCAATATTTTGTGCTTTTCAAGCCTTTTAAACCAGCTTGTGTACTTGATATAGAGAGAATGTGTACCTTCTAAATCTTACGCTCTCTTAGGGTTTTATGTGAATAAAAAATATATAACTTCTTATGCTAATATCTTCTAAGATTGTGAAAAAAAGCAAAGAAACATCTACCTTCTAAAACTTATAACTTCTGAAATTTTTAGATATGTGAAGAAACATGCTTCTAAAAATAGCTTTACCGGTGGCCTACTTCAACTACCCTCTCATAAGGGGTATAAATAAATGCTTCCAAAATTTATCTAAATATTTGGACATAAAAAAAGAATGCCATGACAAATTGGCAAAAAGGGGCAAGAACCTAAGTTCACAAAGAAAAATAAAATGATAAGAAAAGAATATGGCCATTATAATAGTAGAAACTTTTTCCATAATAAATTTGTGACACAAGTACAAAAACATGGATCAATTCATGCTGGATACTAACCTAATTCATTATCCCAACTCTATTTAATATATGTCAGTCAACTGAATCCATTCACTTGATCATCATTCATTGAATATAGATCTCATAAAAATTTTAAACACATCAAAAGAACAATTTCCCAAACATTTACTTTAGATTTTTTTCATTTCATTTCATCCACCTCACATAATAAGCTCTGGAATCTCCCTCTCACATAAATACACCTAGCTTCGAAATATATATGGTCTTGAAACTTTTAGATAATTATATTGGTCATCAAGATCCATTCACTATCCATAAAGGCTTGATAAAGCATATTTTGCTACATGGTACAAAATTTGACAAGCAATACATTACTTTCTCGGTACTTGAACATTTCACATGTCCATTATTGTTCCCTAATGAATTAACCATATTAATGGAGTATATCATCTTAGAATTGAATGAATATCTTCACACTTGGATAAAATAAGCTTAGAGCTCATAGAAAGGAAAAAACCCTTGGGGCTTGACCTAGTTAAAATGAATATACTAATATATGCCATATGTTAGAAATAATGTTATTCCTATACTTAGGGAAGATGTTAATTCAATATAATAGGCATGAATTATGGGGTAGGCATCCACGGTTTAAGTTAGAGGAGCCTTGGTGTGTTGTGAGTATCTTCAAGAGATCACTAGCACTATGTTCAATCATTCTCTTTATAAAAGAGGAGATAAAAGTTCAAATAAGTTTAGCAAAAGCTTTGGTGTTACTATCAAGTGGTTGGGTTAATGTTATTGGTGACTGTTAGTTTTATTAGCATTGATGTGTATCTATATTAGTGTCAATAATATGCATCATGCTTAAGAAAAATAATAAGTATTGACGATGGGGAGCATCGTGGTTGATATAAATGATAGGGCATCATCCTTGATTGCATTAATATGAATTTACATTGGTATCAATGTTGTGCATCACACTTGTTAGCAACGGTGTGTATTAATGTTGATGTCAATGACATACATTAACCATATTGGAGATTATGTGCATAGATATTGGTATTGATGACATGCGTAGGTCTTATTAGTAATGGTGGTATCAACATTTTTTCAAAATCAAGTGATAATGGTCAAAGGATGGAAGCTAGGTGATGGTGGTCGTTAATGATAGTATAAAGATAATGGTCAATCCATAATAATTATTAATATGATCATTTACATCGATCATGAGATAGCGGCATACTTATATTATTACCTTTTTAAAAGTTTGTTATTTCTTTTAAACATTATCACCAAATTATTGAGTATAATTTGTGATATTGACAATGTATGAATTTATCTATATATATATATATATAACAAAAATAGTTATCAATAAAGTTATTTTTTATGCATAAAATTTTTGAGAGAAGGAATTAATGACTTTCAAATTTGAGATTATAGCTAAAAAATGATGAGATAAGAATTCTAAGTAAAGTCATAGTCACATAAAAATAAGGGACAAGTAACAAATAAAAAATTTTACTTGATAATTAATAGATACATTTACAAATAACAACTTATTAAGAAAATCTAACCCATACTCAAACTAAATAATAAAACTAAAATAACATTAAAAAAAATAGATTCCACTTCCCTCATCATCCATAAAATCTTCTCCTTTTGATCCTTCCACCTCCTCTTCTTTTGATTTTGATGTTGTTGCTGAAAAAGTGGAGCTACAATAAGGAAGATAAGTCAGGTCTAGTTATCCTTCTCACAACCAACATAGTAAGAAAAAATGTACTCAATCAAAAGTGTACAAATATCAAAACACAACCGCCCAATTCTTCTCGGGTTGCCACCAAAGAAATTTTTAAGTTATTGTCCTCTACATGACTTGACCAAATTTTTATTTGAAATGAGAAAGCTCAACAGTCATTCTAAGGTGATCTACCTTCCCACCTAGATAATGTTTTAGTCATTGACCGTTTGCCTTAAAAGTTTGGGTAGTTTTTCTATATTAAATTTTAGCAGCTCTATAAGGATAAACCTTGACTATAGTAAATGGTCCAAACCACCTGACTTCAACTTTCCAAAAAATAATTTTAATCTTAGATTGAATAATAAAACTTTATATCCAAGTTAAAATTCTTTCTGAGTCAACATATAATCATGCCGTTTTTTTAACTTATGCTTTATAGAATTTAGCATTTTCATATATAAGCTTCAAGTCTAAATTCTTTTAATTGTAGTAATCATTTCAATCCTACATCCATAAGATTATAATTCAGCTCCTAAATTATTTAATAAGCCTCGTGTTATAAATCTAAAGATAAATGTCAAGTTTTATCATTTACTAATTTATAAGGAAACATTCATATAGGTGTCTTGAAAGCAGTTTTGTAAACCCATAAAGCTCCATCTAACTTTAAAGCCCAATATTTCCTACTCTAATTGATCATTTTCTCCAACATCTTAATCTCTTTATTTTAAATTTTACCTTGCCCACTAGTTTAGGGATGATATGCAATTAAAATTATATCCTTAATCTAAAATTTTTTTACTAATATATCAACCTTTTTGGTTTAAAAATGGGTTCCTCCATCACTAATATTCACCTAAGAAATTCCAAAACTAAAATTATTTCTCTTTAAAAATCTTATCACCACCTGGGCATCATCACTCCTGAGAACAACCACTCCTTCAATTCACTTAGAAACATAGTTTACTACTATCAAGACAAATTGATTTTCTAATTGAGAGACAATGAACCCATAAAATCAAATCCCCAAGCTTAAAAAATTTCCACTTTTAGAATATAATTCAAGGGCATTTCAATTCTCTAAGATATATTCCTAGTCATTAACCTTTTTAAAGATTACAGGACAAAAAATTTTAAATATAAGTTCATAGAATCATTTTTAAAACCTTCAAATGCCACTATCGAATGATTTCTTCTACTTCTTCTAAGGAAACACACACCCTAATGATCTAATGTTTACATTTTGTAAATAAAAAAGACTCGTCCCAAAAATAAAATTTGGCAACATATTCAAACTTCTTCCTTTAGTTGTTTGACATGTTATAAGATAAAACACCACTTATAATGTAGTTTAATATGTAAACATACCAATGTGCACTCTGATCACTTAAAGAAAATAAATATTCATCAGGAAAAAAACTCATTAATTTCATTCTCTTTAAGATAGGCTTTTCCATGACTAATCTAGATAAGTGACCAACTACTTAATTTTCTATACCTCTTATATCAAGGATTTTAATATTAAATTCTTGTAAAAGTAAATGCATCTAGTGAGAAGGTTTAACATTCTTTAGTTAAAAGATATTTGATAGTTGAATGGTCTATATACATAACAACTTTGCTGCCAATCAAGTAAGATTGAAACTTGTCAAAGGCAAATATTATTGCTAGCTATTCATTATCAATAGAGGTGTAGTTGATTTGAGCTTCATTTAAAGTTTTGCTACTATAGTAGATCACATAAATTATTTAGTTCTCCAATTTCTTAGGATAATCCTATAGCATAATCAGTAACCTCACACATAAACTCAAAATGATGCTCCCAATTAGGTGTAATAATAATAGTTTCTTTGATTAATTTTTATTTAAAAATTTAGAAGTTTATATGCATTCCTTAGTGAATTCAAAAGGTATATTCTTCTATAATAAAAAAACAAAGTGGCATGGTCATCTTAGAAAATTCCTTATTGAATCTCCCATAAAGCCGATCCCACGTAGTGGGATAAAGGCTTGATGTTGTTGTTGTTGTAATCTCCCATAAAACTTTGCATGCCCTAAGAATCTTATGAGCCCTCTCACTAAATTGGGTGGTGGTAAATTTTCAATCATTTGAATTTTAGCTTTTTCAACCTCCACCCCTCTTTTAGAAATCTTATGTCATAAAATAATACATTCCATATCAATAAATTGATTTCAACTAGTTTAATACTAAATTAACCTCTTTACACCTCCTCAAAACAAATGTTAGGTGCTCAAGGCAATAATTAAAAGTTGTTAAAAACATAGAGAAATGACCCATAAAACTGTCAACATCCTACTTAATTAAATCCGTAAAAATAACCATCATACACTATTGAAAAATAGAAGGGGCATTGCTAAGATGAAATCCATCATTCTAAAAGCTTAAGTATCATATGAACTACTAAATGTGGTTTGAGCTATAAGAATTTGATCGTAACTTGAATAATCATTTAGGAAATAATAAAAGGGATGTCCCACTATCCATCTAACATCTAGTCAAAAAAAGTCAAGAAAAATCTTCCGTCCTACTGGCTTTATTCCATTTACTATAGTCTATACAAATTATCCAAATAGGAATCAACTCAATCTTCTAATTAGACATCACAATCACACCACCTTTGTTCCAAGTAATGTATAAAATATGATACATAATTTTAGCATCTAACAAATTGGGCATCTTTTTATTCACTGTCTCTTTCATCTTTATATATAACTTTCTTTAAGCACAAACTTTTAATTGATGATTGCATTCCATAAGAGTTTTCTTTTAGCACAAACTTTTAAATGATGATTATATTCCATAAGAATTTTATGTATATAAAATAAGGGACAAACTCCTTTAATTTCTGATTTAGTCAAACAAAAACCTCCCTAATAAGTCCTTAATTAAAACTCTGATCAACTAGTTTTTTCTTGAAATCATTCAATTCAGATGATATTATTACGGGTAGGCTTGATGAATCCCCTAAAATCGCATACTTAAGGTGCATTAAAAAACCTTTAATACCAATTTAGGGGCCTCAATGATTGAAGGTTTTAAGGATTTTCGTATGGATGAATATAAAAGTTCAAAGCTCTCCCTGAGTACTATAAATTCCAGCTCCAAAAAAAGAAAGAAGCATCATTTCTAGACTCTTCAATTTCTTCCTCAATTAATGCTTGTTCTTTTAGGTCCAAATCCAATGTCTTAGCTAAATTATTCTTCACATACCCATCCCCTAATTTTTTTTTCCTAAATCATTAGTCATCTCTAGAGTCATTAGATATTTGCATGAATTTAAAAGCATTAAAAGAAACTTCTTGATATTACACACTCATGGTCAATTTTCATTTTCAACGTCAATCATAACACTATCAGTTGCTAAGAAAGATCTACCTAAGATTATTAAGTCTCCTTATCTTCCTCCATTTATAAAAAATGAAGTACCCAAATAAGATGGATTATCAAATATTGACCAAATATCTTTTATAAACCTATAAGATATGTGAGAGTTTAATAAGCTTGTTGAAGGTTTATAATGGTATATTAAATCTCTTCAAGATCTAATCTTCTAAAGATGTATATGTGAATTAATTAATGCTAGCTCCTAGGTCCGAGGTAGCATCTTTTTGTTAACATCTTTTAGCTTGAATGTTCCAGGTATAATCATAGCTGGCATCATATAAGGGTCTTCCCATAATTGTGAGAGTTTATTATGTTGGGGTCCTTTCCAGCCACTTCATGACTATGTAGAACTAGATCTCCGACTAAGATACATCAGAGTTTCACCTTTCGATTGTAGTGGTGAGCTATTATTTAATATTATGCAACAATTTTAAGTGACTGTATCTCATCTTGGAGAGAAAATCTAAAATGCTTCAAAGTTTTTCCTCATTATTTTTAAAGTTGAAAGTTTGTAAACGTAGGCTCAGGACTCCAATATCGATCGGGATGATTGCTCTTATGCCAAAGTAGAGGTTGTATGAAGTTTCACCTTTATGGAATTCTAGTAGTAGTGTAATAAGCCCAAAGGGCATTTGGGAGCTCATCGGCCCATTTCCCTCCAGCCCTTCCAAGATGTGTTTTCAGTCCTTTAAGTATAGTATGGTTTGTAAACAATGTTTATTTCATTTTCTTAAGGATGAGCCATAGTTATGTATACCAGTTGTATATGGAGGTCTTTATAAAATGCCATGAAAGTCTTTCCAGTGAATTAGGATCCATTATCAGTGATAATTTTGCATGAGTACCAAAATGACAAATGATATTTTTTTCTATACAAATTGGTTTATGTTTGCTTCTATAATGTTTGCGAGGGCTTCACACTTCACCCACTTGGTGAAGTAATCCACTCCCAAGATGATAAATTCTAGTTGTCTAATTGCTATAAGAAAAGGTCCCTTTATATCAATCCTCCATTAAGTGAAAGGCCATAATGAAAGTTTAGTGGCAGGAAAATGACTGAGATTTGAGTGTAATTAACATTTATAACACTTATGTGTGAATTATAGTACATCTTGCTTCATAGTGGGCTAGTCGAATCATTGTGTTACAATTTTATGGACCAATGATCTTCCTCCTAAATGTTTTCTGCATATGTCTGAATGAACTTCTCACATCGCTTAATCAGCTTCTAAATGTGGAAGGTATTTGAGGTATGGTCCAATGAAAGATATTTCATATAATTCTCCACTAAATACAACAAAGTTTGCTGCCTACCTTCAGAGTTATATTACGATTGTTGTATCTTCGTGTAGCACTCTTTGTAAAAAAGATAATATATGATCATTCTAATAAGGCTCTTTGACTCGTTAATTGATTGTATAACCCATGGTCCTTCAATGCTAGGAAAGAGTATTTATTTGATATGCTTTCTTGTAAAACGATCACCGGATTGTGATGTAACAATTTTTGAAAGAGTGACTATATGAGTATTTTGCTCTCGAAGTATATAAATGATTTCATATTTCTCAATGTGGGTGAGAAGTGACTTCACCACATCACAATATTTTGCTAATTATGGATTATGGGCATCAAACTCTCCTCCTACTCGAGAAGTCATGAGTTGTGAGTCGATATGAACTATCAAAATTTGCACTTCACAATATATATCTAGCCTCAGCCTGTTAATAAGAGCTTCATACTCAACGATATTATTACTTGCAGGAAATTTTAGCCAAAGTTCATATTCAATAGTAGCATGACTAGGAGAGATTAGTAAAATTATGACCCCAATGCCAAAACTCCTAGAAGCTCCATTAACATATAACATCCAATAAGGAGAAAAGAAAAAATGAGTTGATGGATCATTGCAAATAAAAATAGCACATTCAACCACAAAATTAGCCAAGACTTATGATTTGATATCTGGCCTAAAAGTGTATGTCAAACTTTCCCAACTCTATTGATCATTTGATTATTCTTCCATAAGCCCTAATCGTATGAGCTTGAAAATATGGTCATAATTTTATGGGTAAAATTATTAATGCCAAAGCTATCTTGTTCTCCAATGGGTAGCATCCCTCCATCTCAAAAAGGATTTTACTAAGATAGTATACTCATCATTCTATATAATTTTCTTCTCAAACCACCACTGATCCTATGACATATAAAGAGATAGCTAGATACAAATATAATCTTTCTCCATGGATTGGTTTTGACATAAGAGGGGGTAAATAGGGGTGTCAATTATTGACCCAACCCGACCCAAAAAATTTGGGTTTGGGTTGACCCATTCAACAAACAGGTCAGGTTCGGATTTTAATTTTCAACCCATTTAAAAAATGGGTCGATCCGGGTCAACCCGGTAACCCAAAATTAACCCGAGCTGACCCGTATACGCCTCAGCCAGCTTTCATTTTTCCCGCGTGGGAGCCGGGAGGGAATTGAGGGACATCACATCGAGCCATTGACCCATCATCACATGGCTAGCCATTCATGTCAACATGACCGATTGACCACATTAGGGCAGTCGTCCCTGCACGGTCGAGCTGCACCGCATAGCGCGCACGTTCGTTGGTCGACGACACCTAGTCTATGCCTCTGCGGTCACCTACGAGGCTACGACGTCAATCTTGTTGAATCTAGTAATTAGGTTGTTAAGCCTAAGTTAATATCCCAAGGCTACCAAGACGGGGGGTGAATTGGTAGTTTAAAAATTTTAAACCCTCTTTGAAGATTAAGTTGAACCGAAATGAAAACTTTTCTTTTAAAGTTTTTCTAGAAAATATTTTTCAACCACAGAGTTGTTAAAAATTAAAATAAAATTCGGAAACAAAAAAAAAACTATAAATGACACCAGATTTATAGTGGTTCGGTCTATAACCAGACTTACATCCACTCCTCAGAGGCACCCTCTGAGTATTGCACTAAAACCAATAGTGACTCTCCTTTTGCACCCACAGCAAGGCGGAGAAGCCTTTACAACACACTCTTTTCACCACTACCCGGTGCGGCAGAGAATCGTCATCCTTTTATACAATCCCTAGTGCTGGCAGAGAACCGTCGTCCTTTTACATAATCCCCAGTGTTGGCAGAGAACCGTCCGTCCTTTCACACTCTCCTAGTGTGGGCAGAGAACCCTACGGTTGTTCACACTCTCCAAGTATAGGCAGAGAACCCTTCGGCTATTCACACTCTCCAAGTGTAGGCAGAGAACCCTTCGGCTGTTCACACTCTCCAAGTGTCGGCAGAGAACCAGATCTTCTTGACATATCTTCTCACAAGAATCTAGAAGGAAGAAGGAAAAGAGTGAAGTAATCCCAATTCACAAGTAGAGACTCTTACCTTTTCAATCCAAGTGAAGTCTTCTCGCTCCAGTGGTAGGAATCCTCCCTTGAATGCTCTCTTCCACTCTCTCCTTTGCTATTCTCTCAAGAGGCATGAAGATCAAATGACAAAAAGATAGGGTGGCAGTCTAATTTGGACTATTTATATAAAAGACAAGAAAAACTGCCCAAAAACTGCAAGTTTTCAATTCTGTACGAAGTGGATCATCTTGTACGATTGTGGATCGTCCTGGACGATTTTACTTAAATGATCTGAAATGACCCTATTTGAATATGTGTACAAAATGTCTTCATACAGCTGATCGTCCTGTACGAATTAAGTTCGTCTAGTACGAACAGTTATTACAAGGTAAGTTTTAGAAACTGCTAAAAACTGTTCTAAGTTGGTTAATCATTTGGACGAAAATATGTTCGTCTGGATGAAATTTTTATAGAGAACCGATCGTCCTGGACGATTCTTGACTTCGTCTGGACGAAAACTTTCCAGAGGACCAATCGCCACGGATGATAATTTATTTTTGTCTGGATGAAAATTTTCCAGAGACCCGATCGTCCTAGATGATTTTTAATTTCGTCTGGACGAAATTTTTCCAGAGGACCAGTCACTACGGACGATAATAAAATTCGTCTGGTTGAAAATTTTACAGTGAAACAATCGTCCTGGACGATAATTAATTTCGTCCTGGATGAATAGGACTTAGAAAAAAATTTTCGAGCAAGTTCCTATTCGTTCCATGTGCTCTATAAGAGATAACTGTCTGATCGTCCCGTACGATCGGATATCATCCCGTACGATCAGTATAAAATTTTTATGATCTTCTTATGTGTGTGTGTATGTTTTTATTCACTCAATTACAATCACTCCCTTTCAAATTTAATTCAAAGAAAAATGCAAGTTTCAAATTAATAAAGTATCTCATGTTGAATTTGATCTGAAGTTTTCGTAGTCTGGAGTCTGATTTTCCTGAAATGTTAGTACACACAAGAGCAAATACAAATCTTCTAAAATTGTTAGGAGATAACTACACATTTTAACAATAATGTTTGGAATCATCAAAACTACATAAGTTGCAAAAATGTAAAGCATTCAAATAGCAACTATTCTAACAATCTCCCCCTTTTTGATGATGGCAAAACAATTATTGTTTGTATGATTTCAATTTAAACAAATCTCCTATCTCCTAAACTCCCCCTGAATTGATGAATACATGAAAATAAGGAGGCATTTTAAAGCAAAGAATAATATTTTTGTTTTCAAAAATTTTTATCACAAACAATCACAAAGTCAAACATACAAAAGCAAAATGTAAACAGAATAATCAAAACAAAACAAACTGAATAATCAAAACAAAACAAATCAAAACACAATAATTTCTCCCCCTTTTTGACAACAACAAAAAGTGAAGAAGAAATAGACGAGAAATGTAAGTAATTATATGAAATTCATTTGAAAATTTAATCTAAATGATGATTTACATAAGGTATGTAATTTTAAACTAAAAACATTAGGTCAATTATAGAAATTCATAAAATTTAAGAAGTGATATAACATTTTAAGTAAGAAGAATTTTCCAAGATATGATTCAATTTAGACATTCGAATATAGAAAATCATTACAAGAGAGATGTAAAAAAAAATTTATATTTTAAAGTTCAATGGAATATAAATGAACATAAGATCAATTTGAATTAAGGGATTGAAAGAATTTGGAAAGAAGAGAATTACCACATGTGGCGCTTTGCGCATCTTTTTCAAAATTTTGGGGCTGTTGACCTCATTTTTGTATGAGGTCACTAAGAC
Source organism: Dendrobium huoshanense (assembly GCA_016618105.1). Lineage (NCBI taxonomy): Eukaryota > Viridiplantae > Streptophyta > Magnoliopsida > Asparagales > Orchidaceae > Dendrobium > Dendrobium huoshanense. Next base: position 3,454,751 of record CM028354.1, read on the forward strand.
CCTTCCAGAAGCCAGATTTAATCCTAGACCCTAGGATCCACTCTAGACCTTAGGATCCTTCTAGATCTAAGACCTTAGAGCCTATTCTAGAGCCTAGGATTCCCTTAAACCCTAGATCTTAGAATTCTTCTAGATCTTAGGATCACTCCAACTTCAAATCAATCTCCACTCTTGATCAACCTCAATTTTAAATCAATTCCTAATTTTAATCCACTCCAATTTCAATTTAATTCCTACCTGTGATCAATTTGAATCTCAAACTCCATCCAATTCAAGTCCAAATTAATTCAAACTTCAAATCAAATCCAAACCCAGAATTCAGACTCAAATTCAAACTCTAGAGGCCCTGTCCTAAACACCCTTTTCAGATATTTTTCAAACATTTTAAAACCCAGTCAAATGATCTCTGATTCAGATTCTATAACTTGCAAAGTGATAAGACATGTCTCTAGAGGATACCCTCCAATTTTGAGCTCATTCTGAGGTCTCTAACCCCAGAATCTGAATTAAAATTCAAAGGCTGTAAAACCTTCAAATATTTACAGCCTATGCCACTGAGCCTAACCCTTTTGAGATCTTGACCTTGGAACCCTTGTCCAAGCCTCCAATCACTTCCAGACCCTTGATTTTAACCCATTGAGCAGTAAACTGCATTTTTCAGACCCATTTTTGACCATAGTTGACCAATAGGTCAAAATTGACAAAAATACCCCTATGGGGCTCAAATAGGGATTTCAAACCAAATGAGCTCCAAATGGGATGAAACCACCTCCAACAAATTTCAAATGTCATTTCAAATCTTTTGAACCTATTTCCAACCCTTGAGTCAACCTGGTTGACCAAGTCAACTGGTTTGACCTAAGAGGCCCTTTAAGGGTCTAAATAGGTGTTTTGACCCAAATGACCTCTTTAGGCCATCCAACCACTTCCTTTGAACTTAAAATATAATTTCAAACCTGTTGAGCCCAAACCCAGACCCTGGGTCAACCTGGTTGACCAAGTCAACCCAGGTTGACCAAACAGGCCCTTGGGGGCTCAAATAGGGATTTTGATCAAATTGACCTCCCCATACTTGGGTACCACCTCTAATGATTTTCAAATATCATTTCAAATTTATCCAGCCATGACTCACCCCTTGGGTCAACCTGGTTGACCTAGTCAACATGGTTTGACCCAATGAACCCTTAAGGTTTCAAATGAACCATTCCAACCCGTTTAACCACATCAATATCTTCAAACTCTTAAAATCATTCTATTCAAAGCCTTGAACATTTTAAACCTATTTTGAGCTCAACCCAACTTGGTTTGACTAAAGTCAACCCTCAATCCTTGGTCAAAATTGTGGTGGCATTTGTTCCCATCCCTTTCTAGCCTTGACTTTGACCTTTGACCCTTGATTGAACCATTTCAAATATCCCTCTCCCTCCTTAAGTGCCACATCACTAACCTTGACCTGGTTGACTGGTCAAACCAAGTCAACAAAGCCCTAAATCCCTCCTTGAATTGGTCAAACCCTCTATTTAACTTCAAGGAGTGTGAGATTAGGCTTGGAAGCTCTCCCATTGGCTGCCCCTACTTCCCTTCATGCCACATCACCAGCCTTGACCTGTTGACTGGTCAACCTGGTCAAACTCAAGCCTAAACCCCTTCTAGAAGGCTTTATCACATGCTAAGCCCCTTTCCCTTGATTTAAGCTGCTTTAGGCCGACCTATTAGTGCCCTAAAGCTCCCTAATAGGCTCCCTAACCGAGCTCCACCCTTTGTTTAGCCATAAATGGCAATGTCTCCTCCACTCATCCCAAGTCCACCCAATGGGAATGAGGCATGTCCAGCCCTTTCCGTAGCCTTCCAGCTTTCATAGGGACACGTGGCACCATCTAGGAAGCCCCTGCATCAATCCTAGCCATCCAATCAAGCCCAGCTCGTTTGAATAGGGAGAAAGGCAACTTTTGAGCATATTGATCAAAACATCTTCTCTCACTAACCCTAGCCTCCCAGAGCGAGTTCTCAGTTCGTTTTGGATCTCCAGAGCTTCCTCTACATCCCCACTACAAAATCCAAGTGGTTGCACGTCACCGGCGGCGAGTTCTCCGGCGAGCCCACCACCTAGACCGTCCCAAGCCTATAGCAGTCGATCCAGACGTGTTCGAGCTCGGATTTCTGCTGGGGATCTTCACTTGGACAGTCTACAAGCTCATCCATCCAGAAATTTTGAAGATCTAACGGTATAACTCCCTAAAACCCTAGATCTAGTTCACATTAGTTAGATCTAAATAGCTTTATGCTTTTAGGGTTTTAGCTAAAACAAACTATTCCCCATTATTTCTGTTCATGCCTACCCTTTGTGTTTAAAATTTCAAGTGATTTGGTCCACCCGATCGGAAGAACGAACCAAAAAACGGATCCTAGGGCGTCATTCGCAGTTCGCTGCAGATGTACGTTTTCTAGACCGTTGATCACGCGATCAACGGCCTAGATCGCGCCGTTCCGCGCTTTGGTTCGACCATGTATTTGGTTTAGTGTTCGATCGATCGACCGGTGAGATCAGGGCCGTCCATTCGGAACAGCGGGATCGAATCTCCGCCGTTTGATCTTCTCCTGGTGAGATCAAACCGCGGGATCTGATCTCAGCCGTTAGATCGAACCCGCGGTTAATCCAACGGCTGTCAAAAGCCGCTAACGTGGTTAAGTGGAAACCGCGTGAAGCAGCCCGCGGCCGACGCGTGTCCCCGCCGTCACGCGGTTTCGATCCCGCCAATCCGAGCGTGCCGCGTGTCCGACCGCCGCCATTTAATTAAGGAAAATGTGTTTTAATTAGTTTTAATTGCAGAGACTTTAAAAAATTATATTAAATTAAATACATAACCAAAAAATGAGTATAATATATCATTTTCTTCAGTTTTTCATCTAGTTTATTTTAAAAATAAAATCAAACCCTTTTGGTTGTTATTTTATTAGTAATTTAAGAAATACAGAAATATGTATTTTATTTTTAATTAATTATGTATAAATTATTTTTATCTAAAATTTGACATGCATGTTTTTGAGTGCATGGCTGATCTCCAGAAAAAATTTTAATATTATTTGAGTGGATTTTGATGGTATTTTGAATTATTGGAGCTTATTAACCATTTTTTATATTTAATTAAATATTAAGTATTTTGAAAAATACAAGGAAAATCTTTTATTATTTTCAAACTTTCCTGGAGATCAGTGGATCTTTCAGCTCATCAACATGTATTTTAATAATATTTTTAATTATTTTATAATATATATTTATATATATATATATCCATTTATATTTATATGTTTTAAAATATATTTTGAAACTATATATATGTAAATCTTTAAGTATTTAAGAAGTCACTCGAGATCTTAAATGTTGATTGAACATATTTGAATAGAAATAAAGGGGATGATTAGTGGATAATCATTCATTGATTATTCACTAATTTTGTCTTAATTATGTTAATTAGTTAATTGCATGCTTAAGGTGCACACACCACTTAGTCTAAGGCTCTCCTAGATTTAGGTATTGAATGTGTTTATGTGGTTCATGCATGCCTTGTGTATTGAGTATGAGGGTTAGTTCAAACATTGATTCAAGTCCATCAAGATTAGTGACATAGTTAAGGACAATAATTAAGGACTCATGTATAGAAAACTTAGAAAAATTTCAATAATTAGGATTCACTTCCCCTTGAGTTGAAACTTTGAACATTTTAACTTAGTGACACCCTCAGCCCCTAGAGAAATTTTCACTGATTTTTGAGGTCATTAATACCCTTAATTAATTTTCTAAGTCTTAAACCCTTAATTAAGCCTTTAAAACTTCTAAAAAATGTAATAAATTCAATTTAAATCCAAAAATTACATATAAACCCTCAAACTGACCAGAATCCTAGTCCTTAATCCATGATAATTGAAAGCCCCTTGATTTAACAGCAATTTAAACCCTAATTTAATTTTAAGTGAAAATCAATATTTAATTAAGATAATTAATTAATAATAATTAAAAAATCCCAAAATCTCCCAAACACTTGGGGATCCCTCCTTAGGTTATTTCTGACCTTTGGAGGTGTTTTCAAGAGATTGGGAATTTGTTTGAAGCAAAATTACAAAAGGGGCCCTCTAATTAAGAAATTCCTAAAATTCATTAAAATACCCAAACTTCCAAAATCCATAACTAATTCTAGAAAAATCCAAATTACCCAAACTCACTTGCATTCAACTCATAGTGATGTCTAGTATTTATTAAAAATATTAAATTCCAGAAATCTATAATATTTCAAAAAGTCAACAAATCGGTCAACTCTAAGTCAAAACTAGTTCAAAACTTCAAACCTTCGTAATAAAATGTAGAAAAATCCGATTTCAACGTACTTACCTTCTAACTTATCGTAGTAAGGTCTAGTATTTTAATAAAATACAAACATTCCAGAATTTGAGCTTAATCAAAAATTCAACTTTTGACCCTTTAATTAAGTCATTAAAATATTCAAAATTCTTAAAAGCTCAGAATCATTTTAAAACTCCAGAAAATATTGGTTTAATGCTTAAAACACTTAACAAATCCTTTAAAACATAACAACCACCCTAAAGTTGAAGTTTATTGGCTGGACTACTCCGGGCTGCGGGGCTAAGTGTCCTAAGGAGGCTGGTTCCTCGAGCCTGGTGGCACAACGCCACGAATGAATTCTAAGGGGTGTTAAATCTTAAAATAGATTAATCTTTAATTATTTAACATTTTTAAAAATCCCTAATTCAATTACATTAATTTGGTTTATCGGCTGGACTACTCCGGGCTGCGGGGCTAAGTGTCCTAAGGAGGCTGGTTCCTCGAGCCTGGTGGCACAACGCCACGAATCAATTAATGGCAAACTTAAATTAATCAAACTTTAAAAATCAGTAACTAATTCATTTTTGTATTAATTCATTCTTTTAATTCCAACCAATTTAAATAACTTAATCAACCCCGATTGCTACTGGGTAACCCAGGCCTACGAGGCTATTAGCTTAGCCCCAAGGAAGGTGAAATAAACTTCACGGCCTCGGTGTGAAACAAAGGTGGCAATCAATTAACTTTTAAAATATGTTTAATTAAAATTCTTAATTCATTCATATTTAAATTTTAATTTAAATCCCCTTCTAAGCCTTAACAAATCCAAACTTTTAGACAACTTTAACTAATCACCCACTTTAGGATCTATCCCAGCCACACGACCTTTCTCACACACTTTAGATGATGTGCTAGGATAACCAACTTTAGATCTAGGATAGGCCGGTGTTTACTTTACTGCTGTGTGCCGAATTTTTCGTAGTTTTCACTGCATGTTGTGGATGAAATTGCTTTGCTGTGTCTACTTACTTTTTCTGTACTCTGTGGATGGATTGATGTGTTTGGTGACTAGATTACCCTTAGGTTAGGTACGATCTGGATGTTGACATAGTTTTCTGCAGGTGGCCACGCTCATGCAGGGCAATAAAAAAAAGGGGGCAAATCAAAAAAATGCATAAATATTATAAACTCTTTGCACAGGTGCTTCAGCTGCTAAAGCCCCCAAATCATAAAAAGAGCGTGGCCAGTGTGTTTACTTTATTTTATGCTCATATACAACTGCTTGGGAATAACTGCTTTATTTATATTAATTGCTTAGGATAACCCTGCAGGTGAGTCTAGATTTCTATTTTGATATTAATGTAATTTGTGCAATTGTCAAGTGTTGTGAAAGTTAATTTTGAGTTGGGATACATATATCCAAAGCTTGGATTCCAAAGAGGAAAGGATACCCCTTTAGGGAACACTCCTTTTCCATTTGGAAATCCAAATTTGGATCATACCTCTTCCTTACCCAAAGAGGAAAGAGTGGCCTTCCCCTTAGAGGGAAGTGCCCTCTTGTCCATTTGGGTAATCCACTACGAAGATTCCAAGAATATTGAAGAAAAGGAGTCCAAAGAAGAATGAAATTGAAGATTTGAAGACTTGAAGATTGAGAGTATCCCACTCAAAATAACTTGCGTCATTACTAGGTTTAGAATCCGAATTGTTGTCAGTGGTGCCCGGCCACTTTACTTTCTGTAATATTCTGGTTTGTAATAAGCAAGGCAATTCTGCCTATGGACATTTATTAATTAATTTGTATTTGATTTGATGATTTGATTACCTTTAGGATTACTTGTTTTTATTAGTTTTTTGGCGATTGCATGCCGCTCTTTGTTTTCGCCTGGATACGTGAGGCTCGTGAGGGTGTGAAAGTTTTCTACTCATAATTCTAAAAGTCTAAAATTTTAGTGAGTCTAAATAACATAGAAAGATAACGAATCTAGGGAATTAGCCGGGGATCGCCCCCGGGGTCGCATGCATATCTTTGCACTCTTCTTCCCTTATTTTAGACCCTTCCCCGCCTGCGGGTAGAGTCCGGATAGTCTGACCTATGAGGACGAGGTGCCGGACCTGGGGAAGTCCAGTCTTCTAAAAAATTATTTTATAAGCCTGTTTTTAAAAATTTCAAGCATATTTGATTTGAGGTTGTTAACCAGCATGCATTGCATTAGATACAAATTAAAGAGTCAAAATTTTAATCTCATAGTCCTTAGCATTCTTGCACCCAACATAAGTCAAAGGGGCCAATTAGGAAAATCTCTAGATGTTGGCCCCGCCTCCCCAAAACTTTAATTATAACGTCCCTACCACTCTTTCATAAAAGACCGGATTCATGTATTTTAAATCGATTAGGTGGTTAGCTGGCTCCCCAATCCAGGCCGGGGTAAGTCCAGACCTTGCACTGCATTAGTTAGGATCGGACGACTGTGGTCCAGTGTCCAAAATAGATTTAGGATCCGGGGCAGATCTTTGATTATAAGACCCCAAAACTTCGGGAATCTAATCCCAAATTTCTAATAAAATGCTCAACTCTAATTAAATATCATTTCAATCCAAAAAAAATAAAGCCCAACACTTAGATTAAGTTGGGACACTTCCGAATGGTTCTGGAATCTTAAGGTGTCCCCTACCTCTCCTCCTTTAACTCCGTTAATAACTGCTCAATTTTGATCCATTCCCTTTTGATTTTCCAATAATTCTATTCATACTTTGATATCACTCCTAGAAACTCTAAACAAAATTCTGCCATTATTTTAATCGAGAGTTTTTGTAGGGGGATTTTGTCTCCCTACGATGTAATTAACTACGAGGGCTTGCGCTCGTAGGAGATTTGGAACCCCACACACACCTGATTTTAAAGAAAACTCAATTTCTAAAACTTCATTAGATTTCTTTGGGAAAAGTTAAATAATGATCGTCATAGTTGCATTAGAAGGATTATCGTTGAATGGTCTCATTTCCCTTTGGGGAGATACACCCTTCTTCGATAAGGCTTTGGATGTGAATGCGACGATCATGTTTCTTGAATATTATAATTGGGTACTTAGTTGAACTATATTGTGTCCCCTCGGGGCCATATAGAGTTCTCCTTAGAACCCGATCATAACATTCAAGATGAGTTTACATAATTCTAAGTCTGAACACCGTTATGAAAGTTTATTTTCGTTCTTTAGGGTGACATACTCTTTCTAACGAGTCGATTCGACCTTAGAATTAGAACTCAACCTTAATCTTAAAATCTCCAAAGAAAACTAATATTTTTCAAAACATGTTTTCAAAATTCCACCAACAGGGGCACATTTTTGTGCATTTTTTTTTGTTGGGCTTATTTTGTGCCTCTTTTTCACATTGCAAATCTTTACGCATTCCTTTTGATTTTTGTACTTTTTGTACAATTTTCAAGAGTAATTGAGACCAATTCTTTCCAAAATCAATAATATAAAATTTCAAATATTTTTAAGTGCATAAATATCACTTGAGCATAGAAATACAAAATAAGAAAATATCTAAATTGCAATAATAATATTAACTTTTATGTAGTCTAAATGAATAGACATGAATTTAAAAGTTCTAATTACAACAAGTTATAAACAACTTTTAAATTTAGAAAGACTAGATTTTCTAATATAGATAATCTCAAATTACAATCTAATTTAAGCACTATGAAGATTAAATAATACTAAAGAAATTCATAAAAATTAACCACATTCTAAAAACAAATCAAATTTGAAACAAGTACAAGATCCATTGATATTAATGAAAGGATTACACATTTTATAATATTTAAAAACAAGTAAGAAAATACACTGAACTTAAAAAAAAACATAAAAACAAACACTTAACATAAAAACTGACACAACAAAACATAAAACACGAGTAAAACAAACACAAAGAAATTCATCTCTACTTTTCTGGAGGAGGAGGAGGAGGAATGCCGCCAAAAAGGTTGAAGTAGGAGGCCATCAACATTACATTGGTATTAATTTCATGTACTTCATTTCTAATATTACCAATGTCTTGTTGCTGCTGCTTAAATTGAGCATCAAATTGATCAAACCTTTGATCAACGTGAGTCTCTAATCTATTAAATCTTTCAATCAGATTCTGATAATCTAACTGAGGTGCAGAAGTTTGCTCTCCTTCTTCTTCCTCTTCTGAAGCACTAGTATGTGCTTTTCCTTTTTCCTCCTTGAAAAGCAATCTGAAGGAAGCATCATTATAGTATACTGGCTCTTCGTATTCATCATCAGGATGCACTAAGTTGTATTTCTTTTCCAAAATGTATGTGACTAAGTGTCCTAATGAGATGTTCCTTTTTCTCTTCTGTTCTGCATGTCCTATTTCTGAAAGCCCATAGATATGATCTATGATAAGTTGGGCTTCGTCAATAGGATGACATTCTATAATCAAAAATGTTAGAACAGAAAGGAGAGGGGCAATATTAATCCTATCACCAGCTTTAGGAATGATTGAAGATCGAAGGATATGCTGGATGATTCGGGCATTTTTGGTCATACCGGAGACTCTAGCGACATGATAGTCAAGACCATTTTGTCTAATTACCCTATTGACATCATACCATTTGAAAGAGGTTTCTGACATTAGGGTGTGAGCTCTATATCCCTCAGTTCTTAAGTTCAAAAAGGCACCAAGGTCGTGCTTGGTGATTTCAACTTTTTGCTTGAAGACATAAGAACTTATAGAGGAGTGGTCTGAATTAAAACTCATGTTTGCTAGGAAATAGTGGTAGGTTTGCTTGTTGTAGAAGTGGACGAGAGAAAGTATGAAATGAAATTGGGTTGAGGCAAAAAGGTGCATTACCTTAAAATTTAACTCGCTTTAGATTAAAATGTGAGAGGGAGTTATTTTGGCGGATGCAAAATGAGGAAAGGATTCCTCATTCGCCTTAGACAGGAAGTTTTCTGAGGCATTCCTATTGGGTTTCTTTGCCAACACCTTTTGTCTCTTGCTTGAGGAGGTCATTGTCGATTTGAAGTAGAAAGAAATTGAAAGTGAAGTTTGGAAGTGTGATTTTTAAGTTAGAAAGCCTTCATATTTAAAGAAAAATGATACGTTCGTCCTGGATGAAAACCTTCGTCCTGGACAAAAATCATCGTTCGTCTGGACAAAAATATTTCGTACAAACGATCAAATTCATCCAAAATGTAACGGCTTTTCGTAATCAACACAACTTACGATGCGTCCCTTCGTACAGGCTTTTTGACTTGACCGATCGTACAGACAAAGTTATTTCAAACAGACGATCAAAAAGTAACTCTTTTTAATGTCTCTTAAAAACCGTCCCCTACAATGAAACGACATCTGTTCGTCTGGATGAACCAAAAATTCGTACAGATAAAATCCATATTTAAAACTATCTTATCCACTCAACCGCTGCATTCAATCGTCCCGACGTTTGAGAGAAAAAAAAAATTTGTCCTGGACGATCGTTAGATCGTACAGACGATCTAATTAAAAACTGCTCTCAAAACGGTTAAAATTCGCACAAACTGTTCTTTCACACATCGTCCAGTACGAAAAAAAATTCGTCCCGGACGATTTCCTCCAATTTTTGAATTTTGATTTTTAATTTAATAAAATCAAACTAAACATTCAAAAACACAGAAAACATAAAACAAAACCATAGACCTTAAAACAAATTCATTCAAAACACACAAAATTTCACAAAATCAAAAACAAAACAAAACAAATATCAATGTTGCAAAGACATTTTATTTAGGCATTCAAATCAATAACACCAAGCCTTGTTCTTAAAGTACTGAAGGTATCAAAGGCTAAAGGTTTTATAAAAATGTCTGCAAGTTGATTTTCAGTTGAAACATGTGTGAGTTCAATTTCTCCCTTGGATACATGATCCCTTATGAAATGATGCCTTATATCAATGTGTTTGGTTCTAGAATGTTGAATAGGATTTTTGGAAATGCAAATAGCACTAATATTATCACAATAAATTGGAATAGTGCCTATAGTTAATCCTAAATCAATCAACTGTTGTTTTAACCAAAGTACTTGTGCCACACAAATTCCTAATACAATGTATTCTGCTTCTATAGTAGATAGTGCCGCTGAATTTTGTTTTCTATTAGACCATGAAACTAATGAATTTCCAATGAATTGACATGTTCCAGAAGTGCTCTTCCTATCTACTCTACAGCCTGCAAATTCAGAATCTGAGTAACCAATAATTTCAAATGAAGAGCTAAACTTAGGATACCAAATCCCTAAGTTTTGAGTTCCTAGTAAATATCTTAAAAACCTTTTCACTGCTATCAAATGTGATTCTTTTGGATCTGATTGAAATCTAGCACATAAGCAAATACTGAACATAATATCTGGTCGGCTAGCAATCAAGTAAAGTAAAGATCCAATTATCCCTTTAAATTTCTTTTGATCAACAGATTTTCCCTTAAGGTCCTTATCCAACTGAACTGAGGAACTCATGGGTATACTAACAGGTTTAGCATTGTCCATTTCATATTTTTTGAGGATATCCTTAATATATTTAGTTTGACTAAGAAATGTACCTTCCTCAAGTTGCTTAATGCTAAATCCTAGAAAGTAATTTAAATCTCCCATTAAACTCATTTCAAATTCACTACTCAATGTTTTAGAAAAATCATCACAAAGATTTTTATTTGAAGATCCAAAGATGATGTCATCCACATAAATTCGAACAATAAGTATATCCTTTCCAATTTTCCTTAAAAAGAGAGTTGTATCCACACTTCCTTTTTCAAAAGATCTTTCAAGTAGGAAGCTGCTCAACCTCTCATACCAAGCCCTAGGTGCCTGTTTCAATCCATATAATGCCTTTTTTAACTTGAAAACATGATTTGGAAATTTAGAATTTTCAAAACCTGGAGGTTGTTCTACAAAAACATCTTCTTCCATAACCCCATTCAAAAAGGCACTTTTTACATCCATTTGAAATAATTTAAAACTTTTAAAACAGGCAAAGACAAGTAAAACCCTAATTGCTTCAAGTCTAGCTACAAGGGCAAAAGTCTCCTCAAAATCAATTCATTCAATTTGATTATACCCCTTAGCAACTAATCTAGCCTTATTTCTAATGACTACTCCTGAGTCATTCATTTTATTTTTGAAAACCCACTTGGTTCCAACAACACTTTGATCTTTTGGCCTTGTAGTTAATTCCCAAACTTTATTTCTTACAAATTGATTTAACTCTTCTTGCATGGCCAATATCCAAAATTCATCAGAAAGTGCTTGATCAATGTTAGTGGGTTCAATAGTTGAAATAAAGGCTGAATGATTGACTTCCTTGTTTAATCCACGCCTAGTTCTAACACCCTCACTTGGTTCACCTATAATCAATTCCTTTGGGTGATTTTTAGAAAATCTCAAATCTCTAGGCAAAGGGTTTTCTCTTTCCAAATTTTCTTCCACATTTTCTTCCAAATTTAATCTATCAATCTTTTGGGAGTTTTCTTCAATTTCTTCTTCAACAACATTTAGCTCTTCCAAATTTCCACTTTCATCAAATACAACATGTGTGGTTTCTTCAATGACTAAAGTTCATTTTTTGAATACCCTATAAGACTTTCCAACACTTGAATATCCAACAAAAATTCCTTCATCTGATTTTGGATCAAATTTTCCTAAGGCAGATTTTACATTATTATGTATGAACACCTTGCAACCAAATACATGCAAATGAGATAAATTAGGTGTTCTACCTTTTAGCAACTCATAGGGTGTTTTATTCAAATTTGATCTCACATTCACCCTATTCAGAACATAACATGCAGTGCTAACCGCCTCAGCCCAAAAATATCTAGGAAGTGAGTATTCTGCTAGTATTGCTCGAGCGGCTTTTATTAATGTTCTATTTTTCCTTTCAACTACCCCATTTTGTTGAGGGGTTCTAGGTGCAGAAAAATTATGATCAATTCCCTTTTCTTTATAGAAATTTTCAAATCTTTCATTTTCAAATTCTCCTCCATGATCACTTTGTAAAGAAATTATTTCACATCCTAATTTTCTTTGAATCCAAGTTGAAAAATTTCTGAATTCCTCAAATGATTCACTTTTATGAAAAAGAAATCTAACCCAGGTGAATCTTGAGAAATCATCCACTATAATAAATCTGTATACCTTCCCTCCTAGACTTACAGTTCCTACTGGTCCAAAAAGATCCATGTGTAGAATTTCTAAAGGTTTACTGGTTCTAAGATCCTTATTGGACTTAAAAGAGGACCTCACTTGTTTTCCAAATTGACATGCATCACAAATATGGTCCTTAGTAAAGTCTAGTTTAGGTATACCTCTCACCAAATTCTTTTGGGTAATTCTCCTAAGATTTTTCATACTAGAATGACAAAGTCTCCTATGCCAAAGGCATGATTCATCAGAAATAGTTTTCAAACAAAATGCAGTAGGAGATTGAATATAATTTAAATCTAGCATGTAGACATTGTTTACCCTTTTTCCATTTAAAACACTTTTCCCATTTAGGCTTATTATGCAGCTAGTAGGTAAAAATTTTACATTATAGCCCTTATCACATAGCTGACTTATGCTTAACAGATTATGTTTTAAACCTTCAACTAATAACACATTGTCTATGAAAAAGTTTTTCAAATTTCCAATCATACCTGATCCAACCACTTTCTTTGTGGTATTATCTCCAAGTGTAACCTTGCCTCCATTCTTGGCTTCCAGCGTTATGAATTGAGCAGTATCTCCAGTCATATGCTTTAAACATCCGCTGTCCAGGTACCATATACTCTCACGAGGTCTTGTGTGAGAGCACACCTGCAAAATTCTCAAATGTTAGACCTGGGAACCCAAACAAGTTTGGGTTCACCTTTATGAAATTTATAATCAGATGCATGTATGATATGTCTAGGTTTATGCATCTTAGTTCTCCACACCAAATTAGTTTTCATCTTTAAAGTGCAAGTGTGAGATATATGTCCCAAAAATCCACAATTATTACATTTAACATTAGGAAAAATACTCCTATGTTTTCTTTCATATGATTATCTTCTAAGGGATTTCATGAATTTAGGATAATATTTAGGATTTATAAAATCTTCAAGTTTAGGGGGGTTCCTATTATCCTCGAGAGCTCTTATTGTGAGTTTGTAAAATGAATTCATATCTACCAAGATTCGATTGGTATAATTGATTCTATATGTCTTGCTCTCAGATTCATCCTTAAAATTCTTAAATTCTTTTTCAAATTCAGCATAGGATGATTTTAAATTCTCAAAATTTTTATTCAAGTCATCATATTCATCAAGTAGTTTCATGTGGTTGTTATCTATTAAAGCATAATCTTTCCTAAGGATTTCGTGTTCCTTATTAAGCTCTTCCAATTCTAAACCTAAACTTGCATGCATCTTTTTCATTTTCCTATATGCATCATGCATGTGTTCAGAAACTTCAAACAATTCATCATAGGTTAAATCACATATCTCTTCTTGCTCTGATTGTTTAACATTATCTGCCATCAAGCAAAGGTTGGTGACTTCTTCTTCTTTTTCAGTCTCAGATGAGTCTAAAGCTGAGTCCGCCCAGAAAGCCCTTTGAAACTTCTTCTTGCCCTTCTTTACCATTGGTTTCTCCTCTACCTTCTCCTTGCTAGGAGTGGCTTTGAGTTTTGGACAATCAGTCTTTATATGACCTGGTTTCCTGCATTCATAACAAATCACTTCATTAGAAACCTTGCCACTTCTGTTATACTTACCTCTATTCCATTGCTGGCGTCTCTTCTGCTTCCTCTTTAAAATGCTTCTAAATTGTCTAGTCATCAATGCAATATCATCTTCATCCTCAGGTTATGAGTGTTCACTTTCTGACTCTTTCACATTTAGTGCAATATTCTTGTCCTTTCGTGGTTCAACAGCATCAATCTTTCTTTGACTTACTCCTTGCTCATAAGCAATGAGTGAACCAAGAAGATTGTCAATAGAATAAATGTTCAGATCTTTAGACTCTGTAATTGCAGTAATTTTAGCATCATAAGCAGTAGGTAAACAATGAAGAATCTTATTGATCATTTCAGCATTAGTTAATTCCCTACCAAGTGCATGCAAAGAAGTGACAATTTGAGTGAATCTTGTGTACATGTCTGAAATAGATTCATTAGATTTCATGCAAAATAATTCATAGTCATGTAATAAGATATTGAGTCTTGATTGCTTAACCTCATTTGTCCCTTCATAATTTATACAAAGTCTATCCCATATGTCCTTTCCGCTTTTGCAAGTGGAAACTCGCATGTAGTCTTCAGATTTTAAAGCACAAAAGAAACTATTTAAACATTTGGCATTTAATTATGCTAAGTCACGTTCTTCTATAGTCCAATCTGTATAAGGTGTTTCTACCCTAACTCCATCAACTAATCTAGTTGATTTTGTGTAACCTTTATGGACTAGCATCCACATGCGATAATCAAGTGAATGTAAGAAAGTAGACATGCGTGTTTTCCAAAAATCAAAAGGAATATTGTCAAACAGTGGAGGTCTAGTGATAGAGTAACCCTCAGGTGTGTTTCGGTTTCCAAATGTAGCCATCTACGTTAATCAAAAAGTAGTTCAAACTTATGATTTTGAAACGGAGCTCTGATACCACTTGTTGAATCTAGTAATTAGGTTGTTAAGCCTAAGTTAATGTCCCAAGGCTACCAAGAGGGGGGGGGGTGAATTGGTAGTTTAAAAATTTTAAATCCTTTTTGAAGATTAAGTTGAACCGAAATGAAAATTTTTCTTTTAAAGTTTTTCTAGAAAATATTTTTCAACCACAGAGTTGTTAAAAATTAAAATAAAATGCGGAAACAAAAAAAAATTGTAAATGACACCAGATTTAAAGTGGTTCGGTCTATAACCAGACCTACATCCACTCCTCAGAGGCACCCTCTGAGTATTGCACTAAAACCAATAGTGACTCTCCTTTTGCACCCACAGCAAGGCGGAGAAGCCTTTACAACACACTCTTTTCACCACTACCCGGTGCGGCAGAGAATCGTCGTCCTTTTACACAATCCCCAGTGCTGGCAGAGAACTATTGTCCTTTTACACAATCCCCAGTGTTGGCAGAGAACCGTCTGTCCTTTCACACTCTCCTAGTGTGGGCAGAGAACCCTACGGCTGTTCACACTCTCCAAGTGTAGGCAGAGAACCGTTCGACTGTTCACACTCTCCAAGTGTAGGCAGAGAACCCTTCGACTGTTCACACTCTCCAAGTGTCGGCAGAGAACCGGATCTCCTTGATAGATCTTCTCACAAGAATCTAAAAGGAAGAAAGAAAAGAGTGAAGTAATCTCAATTCACAAGTAGAGACTCTTACATTTGCAATCCAAGTGAAGCCTTCTCGCTCCAGTGGTAGGAATCCTCCCTTGAATGCTCTCTTTAACTCTCTCCTTTGCTATTCTCTCAAGAGGCATGAAGATCAAATGATAAAAAGATAGGGTGGCAGTCTAATTTGGACTATTTATATAAAAGACAAGAAAAACCGCCCAAAAATTGTAAGTTTTCAATTCTGTACGCAGTGGATCGTCCTGTACGATCGTGGATCGTCCTGGATAATTTTACTTAAACGATCTGAAATGACCCTATTTGAATATGTGTACAAAATGTCTTCGTACAGCTGATCGTCTTGTATGAATTAGGTTCGTCCAGTACGAACTATTATTACAAGGTCTGTTCTAGAAACTGCTGAAAATTGTTCTAAGTCGGTTAATCGTTTAGACGAAAATATGTTCGTCTGGATGAAATTTTTACAGAGAACCGATCGTCCTGGACGATTCTTGATTTCTTCTAGACAAAAATTTTTCAGAGGACCAATCGCCACGGACGATAATTTATTTTCGTCTGGACGAAAATTTTCCAGAGACCCGATCGTCCTGAACAATTTTTAATTTCGTCTGGATGAAATTTTCCCAGAGGACCAGTCGCCACGGACGATAATAAAATTCATTTGGATGAAAATTTTGCAGTGAACCAATCGTCCTGGATGATAATTAATTTCGTCCTGGATGAATAGGACTTAGAAAAAAAAATTCGAGCAAGTTCCTATTCGTTCCATGTGCTCTATAGGAGATAACTGTCTGATCGTCCCGTACGATCGGATATCATCCCGTACGATCAGTATAAAATTTTTATGATCTCCGTATGTGTGTGTGTATGTTTTTATTCACTCAATTACAATCACTCCCTTTCAAATTTAATTCAAAGAAAAATGCAAGTTTCAAATTAACAAAGTATCTCATGTTGAATTTGATCTGAAGTTTTCATAGTCTGGAGTCTGATTTTCCTGAAATGTAAGTACACACAAGAGCAAATACAAATCTTCTAAAATTGTTAGGAGATAACTACATATTTTAACAATAATGTTTGGAATCATCAAAACTACATAAGTTGCAAAAATATAAAGCATTCAAATAGCAACTATTCTAATAAATCCCGCACGCCTACTCCTGAGCCCGCGGGAGTTCGCATCATTGCCAGTGCATGGATCGCTTGGTCGACTCAGCGAGCCCAACCTCTGCCAGTTCGCACGATGTAACGAGCCTAGTTCTCCGCCCCAGCTAAAGCCTGAAGGAATACAAATGTTTGGGTTCGCGGGTCGGGTCTGGTCAACCCAGTAACCCGCATGGGTTGGGTTTGGGTTAAATCACTGACCTATTTTACCAAACGGGTCGGGTTCGAGTCAACCCATTTACATTCTGGTCAACTCGAGTCAGACCCGAACCCAACCCGTTGACCCGAATTGATACCCCTAGGGGTAAAGCCAAATAAGTTTGAAGCTATTTGAAAGTTGCTTGACACTTATCTATCCATATAAATCCTATATTTTGAGCATTTCTTAGTATATTGAATAAAAGGAAATATTTAACTCCTGAATAGGACAAAAAGTAACATAGGGCTAAGATTCTCCCATTCAGACGTTGATCTTATTTTATATTCTTCGAGGGCACCATATCTCTTAAAGCTTTAATCGTTTAGGATTAGCTTTAATACCTCTATGAATAATCATAAATTCTAAGAATTTTCTAGATTTGACTCCAAAAATGCCTTTAGAAGAGTTGAGTTGTATGTTGTATCAGCGAAGGAGACCAAAGCGTTGTTCTAGATCAAAAATATATTGTGATCTTTCAAGAATATCATCTACATATACCTCCACTAAGTGTCCTATGAGGTTCCTAAAAACTTTATTCCTGAGGCGTTGATAAGTAGACCCAACATTCTTAAGTCCAATTGATATAACCTTGTAATAACATAACTCCTTATTAATTTTAAAAGCGGTTGCTTCCTCATATGTAGGACCCATTCTTATTTGATTATAGCTAGTGTATGCATCTATAAAACTAAACATTTAATGTACAGACATCACATCTACTAATTGATCTATATAAGAAAGTAAGAAATTGTCCTTTAGGGAAGCCTTATTAAGATATGTGTAATCCACACACATCCTGCATGCCCCACCAGCTTTTTAACCATCATGACATTCATAAGCCAACTTAGATAATATAATTCTCTTATAAACTTAGCTTTTAGAAGTTTATCTACTTCCTGTTTTATGGCTTTCTAACGATTTGGTGTGAAATTTCTCTTCTTATGGATATTTGGTTTATATGTAGCATTTGTCTTGAAATAATGCACAATAGTCTTAAGGTCAACTCAAGGCATATAACCTGAACTTCAGGCATATTACCTGAACTCCATGCAAAAAAATCATAGTTTATTCACAAAAATCTATATATTGCATCTTCTCTTCATTAGAAAGTAAAGACACGATCTGAACTATTCTATGATAGTCTTCTTATAATATAGAGAAATAAGTAAAATCCTCCACCATGGAAGCTCTCTAAAAGATGTCTTCATTTTAGATATCAAAATTTTCAATGCTTAAGGTAATAAATAGGTGAGGTTTAGCTTGCCTGAGATAGTAATATTATGTCTCCAGTTGATTTCCTTGCACCTTACTATTATAGGTGGAGTTAGGAATTTCATCTTTAGATGAGACACTGAAGTGATAGCTCTAAAAATTGTCTATAATGGTCACTCAAAGATATCATTGTATGTCAATTCTGACTTAACTATAATAAATTAGACTGAATGAGTAGCTTGTTGAGGAAATTCTCCAAGTGTGATATGGAGAATAATTATTCTCTCCACCCTTAATAGATAATTATATAATCCATACAATGGTCCAGTAGTAGACTAAATTTTTTTCTCTGGCCAATCTCATGCTAAGAAAGGTTGAGTAGAATAAGACATTTATAGAGCTCTCATTATCAATTAAGATTCTTTGGACCATATAACATAGATCTCCAATACCAACATTGATATTGAGTAGGTCCTGGTGTAGAGTATTAATCTCTTCTAAGTCAGATACAATTGAGTGATCAAATCGTGCCTTCTTTAAAGTCAGTACCTTCGGGGGTGGTGGGTAAAACTTGAGAGGATATTAGGGGTCTTCCCGGAATAGTTTTAGATTTTCCAACTATTTGGTAGTGAGCATATTGTTTCTTTAGTTGTTATTGATTATTTTTTTATAGGATTAGCCTCATTTTGAGCAGGTGGATTTTAACTAAATTGACGATATATCCCTATTGAATAAGCTTTTCAATTTCTTCCTTCAATTGCTGGCAAGCTTTAATTGTATGTCCACAGCTACAATGAAAGTTACAATAATAATTGATTTAGCTTTAATGTATTAAGCCATTTAATGTTCTACTTATTATGCATAGCTACGAAAATATTAACATGAGTTGTACTAAACAGATTGTATTCTTTCTTTGGTTTATAATACCAATTTTATTGAGTGGGTTGAGGTTGAAGATCTTGATTAATCTTCTAAGATTTTTTGTATCACAACCCAACCCGAAAAGGATAGGTCCTATCATGTTGAGCTATGATAAGCAAATCCCAAGATCTAGTTTTGGAATTATTTCAAATTTTCTTATTCTCTGCCAAAATTTTTTGAAACAAACTACAGACTATAGAGCTATTAAAACATCAAAATGTTAAAAATAAATTCATCCACCAAGTTTCTTTTATTTCATCAAAATAAATATATACACTACAATACATGGATATATACAAGAGCTA
This sequence comes from Dendrobium huoshanense, assembly GCA_016618105.1. NCBI lineage: Eukaryota > Viridiplantae > Streptophyta > Magnoliopsida > Asparagales > Orchidaceae > Dendrobium > Dendrobium huoshanense. The sequence goes on from CM028354.1 coordinate 3,474,239, forward strand.
CATAATTGAAAATCTAACTAGTCATGACTGTATAAAAATCAAATTAACAAAATACCTATGATCTCATATGTGATCCTGAACTGCTAGTCCACAATCTCTTTCCCCTTTCCAGATCCTAAAAAATAGAAGTAAAATCATAGTGAGCTACAAAAACTCAACAAGCCACACAAACCAATCTAAATTTTCAAATATTCTTTTACCACATATTTTAGTGAATATTTAAAAGCAGTTAAATGAAAATCAAATAAATCACTGAACTAAGAAATTTAATAAATGCATAATAATTATTCTATGATTTAAATAATAGTATATAACAAATAAATAAATTAAAATTCATATCACAGAGTAGTTTAGATCACATTTTATAGACCTAGATAGAATCTCAAAGGATTTTGGTGGCCTCTTATGACTCCCTTTTTATTTGTGCTTATAGCACCAGAATAAATCACATATCTCTATCTCATATAGAATCTCAAAGGATTTTGGCCCCTTATAACTCCCTAAATTTTTCTAAAATAAATAAAATTTCAAAGGATTATGTCCCCTTATAGATCTTAACATATATAATTTAATTACATCTGCACATATATCATCACATTATAATAATTAAAGAGTACATGTATCAAAATTTCACAATATTATATAGACAACATAAAATCTAACTAGGCAAAAATATATATTTTTAGAAAATTATGAAATTACTAGGGATAATATAAAATGATGTTTTAAGACTTCAATTGCACTACAACATTATTTTTAACATCTTGATAATTTTATATTCAATAAAAAATCTATAAATTAAAAACCCCCCGGTGTAAAATTTCTACAAAATATTCAAAATGGCATAATCATAATCTCTGTAACATATAAAAAGTTACGCTGTGAAAGTTTTATCGGTGCAAAGTTATCCCCATTTTTCACTAACAGATATAAAATTTTGATCGAAATATTTGCTAAAACTTACACCCTTAAAAATAGATATGGATATTATGTGTCTTACCTTGAGGAGAAAAGGTTTTCCAATTGGGTCGATGGACAAAAATGGCACGAAGTCGTAAAATGTTGGACATTGGTTTTCTCTCTCCTCTCTTTTCCCCTAATTCTCTAAATTCCCTCTCTGTTAATGAATTGGCAAAAAATGAGAAATGGATTTGTAATAAAGCATATAAGTGGAATTAGATATTTTATTAAAATATTAATTATTATAATTATTTAATATTAAAATGTTAATTTAATGCAAAATCATTAATATTTTTAAATCCAAAAATTATATAAAAATATTCATAAATTAGCTAATTACATCTGAAACATTATGGTGAAATCAATTTGAAAAACAGACACTTGATGGTCCCAAAAACCCAACTTGTACCGATAGGTGTCAATTACTTAAGAAATTTTGACGATAGGTGTCGATTTCTTAAGAAATTTCATTAGTGCCCAAAAATTATAAAAAAAATTAGGAAAGCTAAAATACGACATTATAAATGTTTTGGTAAGACGGTTTGTGATTTGGAATTATACTGACTCAAGAAATAAATATTAAGTGTTATAGATAAAAAATTCTTATAAGAAAATTTTGGGGTTTCACAATCTACCTATCTTAAGAAAAATATCATCCTCAACATTTCCAAAGAAGAAGAGTCAGAATAAACATGGATATAATTATAAAACTATCAAACATATGATCAGGTAACAATAACCTTTAAATAGAACTACCAATTATCTCAATGATCTTAAAAGGTCCAATATACCTTGGACTGAGCTTCCTAACACCTTTCATTGAGCTAACTTTAACATAAACCAAGTCGCCAATATAAAACTCAACCAACATGTGCTTCTAATTATAATTCTTCTTCTATCTATGTTGTGCATATTTCAACCTTTCTCTTATTAAAGTAATCTTTATAATAGTATATCATCTACAAAGGCTGAACCTATCACCTATCTATCTTCTACCTCTGTCAAAGTTAAAGGAGTCCAACATTTTCTGTCATACAGAGCTTCATAAGGAGCCATGCCTATGCTGGACTATTAACTATTATTATATATAAATTCTATCAATGGGATATGATCCTCCCAAATGCCACAAAAATTTAAAATATATAATCTCAAAAAATCCTTCAATACCTAAATAGTCCTTTCAGACTGTCCATCTGGCTGTGGATAAAAAGTTGTACTAAAGTGTAATTTTCTACCTAGTTCCTGTTGAATACCTCTCCATAATCTGCATCTAAACTTGCCATCTTGATCAGATATAATCACCTTCAACACACCATGCAACATGATGATATCTTTAACTTAGATCTGTGCTAACTTGTCCATTAGATATATATATATATATATATATATATCAAATTAGAATGAAATAGGAAACTTTGTCAGTCAATCGATAATAATTGAATACCTTGATCTATGAAAACCCATAGCAAAATTTATTGTTACCTCTTCTTATTTTCAATCTGGAATAGGTAATGATTGCAGAAGACCTCCCGGTGGCTCATGCTCTGACTTCACTAGTTGACAGGCCTCACACTTTGACATAAACTCTATTATGTTCATCTTCAATCCAATCCACCAAAACATATCCTTTAGATTTCTAAGCATCTTTCAACTTTCTAAATGAATATTACAGCCTGAATAATGAGCCTCTATTGCCTAAAATATCCAAAAATAGGAACCCAAAGTCTATCCTTATAGAAAATGACACCAGAATAAAAAACTTATAGTTTAGTTTTCTTAGCAGATATGATCTGATCAATCAACTTTTGATATTCTGCATCTAATTTTTTAGCTTCAAAAATCTTTTCTTCTAAAGACGGCTAAATGATCATTTAAGTCATTATACAAGAATCCCAATTAGTAGAGGAAATTCCCTCTAATTATAATATCTCTATATCTCATATTAAATACTTATCAGAAGTGAGTTATATATATGATAATCCAGAAGACTTCCTACTCAAAGCATCTTACACGACATTAGCCTTACCAGGTTGATATTAAATAGTAAGATCATAATCTTTAATTAACTTAGGCAACCTACTTTGCCTAAAATTTACATCCGTCTGAGTGAATATGTACTTTAGACTCTGATGATCTATGAAAATCTCTCACCTGACACCAAATAAATAATGATGCTAAACTTTCAAAATAAATATAACAACAGCCAACTCTAGACCATGCGTCAGATAGTTCTTTTCATATGGCTTCAACAGTCTTGAAGCATAAGCTATCACTTGGCCATGCTTTATCAAAATACACCCAAACCTCTTAGTGAAACATCACTGAATACTTGAAATCCTTATATACAAGAGGGAAGAGCCAAAATTGGAGCAAAAGTTAAACAATCCTTCAATCTCTTAAAATTAGGTTCACACTCTAGTGTCCAGACAAAAGCTATAGACTTCTGAGTCAGTCTCTTTAGAGGTGATAAAATTTAAGAAAACCCTTTCAAGAACTTTTTGTAATATCCAGCCATACCCAAGAAACTGTATATCTCAAGCACCGTAGTAGAACTCGGCCAATTCGTGATTGCTTGAACTTACTGGGGATTAACAGAGATACCATCACCACTCACCCTGTGTCTCATAAAAGAAATACTCCTCTTCAGTAGTATATACCAAAATTTCATCTATGAAAATAATCAAAAATTGATCCAGATAATCTTTGAATACTATTTTCATCATATCTATAAAGACAGCTGGTGCATTAGTTACCCCAAATGGCATGACAAAAAACTCATAGTGTGTGTACTAAGTACTAAAAGCTATCTTCATCACATCAGTCTCTCTCACCTTCACCTGATAGTAATAAGATCGTAGATTAATCTTTGAGAATATAGAATATTTAGTAAGCTGATAAAATAGATCATAAATCATGGTAGTGGATATTTATTCTTGATAGTGACTGTTCAACTCTCTTAAGTTAATACACATGTGTATTATACCATCCTTTTTCTTCATAAATAGAATAGGTGCTCCCCAAAGAGAAACACTAGGATCAATAAATCCCCTATAGATAAACTCCTTAAGCTCCTTTGGTGCCATCTTATATGTAGCTTTAGATATCGGGGTTATACCAAAAAATATATCAATACAGAACTCTAAGTCCCTGTCTGGAGATAAACTGACTAACTCCTTAGGAAATACATCTGAAAAATCTCATACTACTTATATATTAGAAAGAGAACCAGCATCTATACTCCTATCCCAGACTAATGCAAGAAATGTTAAAATAGTTGCTATTTGCATGTTTTACATTTTTGCAACTTGTATAGTTTTGATGATTCCAAACATTATTGTTCAAATGTATAGTTATCTCCTAACAATTTTAGAAGATTTGTACTTTCTCTTGTGTGTACTAACATTTCAGGAAAATCAGACTCCATACTACGAAAACTTCAAATCGAATTCAACATGAGATACTTTGTGAATTTGAAGCTTGTATTTTTCTTTGAATTGAATTTGAAAGGGAGTGATTGTAATTGAGTGAATAAAAACACACATACACACATAAGGAGATCATATATAAGTTATACTGATCGTACGGGACGATATCCGATCGTACGGGACGATCAGACAGTTATCTCCTATTGAGCACATAGAACGAATAGGAACTGTCTTGAAAAATTTTCTAAGTCCTATTCGTCCGGGACGAAATAATTATCGTCTAAGACGATCTGGTCTCTGTAAAATTTTCGTCCAAACAAAATTAATTATTGTCAGAAAATGATCTGTTCTCTGTAAAAATTTCGTCCAGATGAAATTAATTATCGTCCATGACGATCTGGTCTCTATAAAATTTTCGTCCAGACGAAATTAATTATCGTTAGAAAACGATCTGCTCTTTGTAAAAATTTCATCCAGATGAAATTAATTATCGTCCAGGACGATCTGGCCTCTGTAAAATTTTTGTCCAGACGAAATTAATTATCATCAGAAAACGATCTGCTCTCTGTAAAAATTTCGTCCAGACGAACAAATTTTCGTCCTGACGATTAACCGACTTTGAATAGTTTTCAGCAGTTTTCTAGACCGACCTAGTAATAACTTTTCATACCGGACGAACTTAGTTTGTACGGGACGATCAGTGTGTACGAAGACATTTCGTACACATATACAAATAGGGTCATTTCAAAGCATTTAAGTAAAATCGTCCGGGACGATCCACGATCGTACGGGACAATCCACTGCGTACAAAATTAAAAATTTGTAGTTTTTTAGCGATTTTTCTTGTCTTTTGTATATATAGTCCAAATTAGACTGCCACCCAATCTTTTTGTCATTTGATCTTCGTGCCTCTTGAGAGAATAGCTAAGGAGAGAGTGGAAGAGTGCATTCAAAGGAGGATTCTTACCATTGGAGCGTGAAGGTTTCACTTGGAGTTCAAAGGTAAGAATCTCTACTTGTGAATTGGGATTACTTCACTCTTTTCTTTCTTCCTTCTAGATTTCTTGTGAGAAGATCAGTCAAGGAGATCCGGTTCGCTGCCGACACTTGAAGAGTGTGAATAGCCGAAAGGATCACTTCCTACACTTGGAGAGTGTGAACAGCCGGAAGGGTTCTCTGCCTACACTAGGAGAGTGTGAAAGGACGAAAGGGTTCTCTTCCCACACTAGGAGAGTGTGAAAGGACGGACGGTTCTCTGCCAACACTAGGGATTGTGTAAAAGGATGATGGTTCTCTGCCGCACCGGGTAGTGGTGAAAAGAGTATATTGTAAAGGCTTCTCTGCCTTGCTGTGGGTGCAAAAGGAGAGTCACTATTTGTTTTAGTGCAATACTCAGAGGGTGCCTCTGAGGAGTGGATGTAGGTCTGGTTATAGAATGAACCACTAAAAATCTGGTGTCATTTATAGTTTTTTATGTTTCCGCATTTTATTTTAATTTTTAACAACTCAGTGGTTGAAAAATATTTTCTAGAAAAACTTTAAAAGAAAAATTTTCATTTCGGTTCAACTTAATCTTCAAAGAGGGATTAAATTTTTAAACTACCAATTCACCCCCCTCTTGGTAGCCTTGGGACATTAACTTATGCTTAACAACCTAATTAGTAGATTCAACAAGTGATATCAGAGCATCGTTTCAAAATCATAAGTTTGAACTACTTTTTGATTAACGTAGATGGCTACATTTGGAAACCGAAACACACCTGAGGGTTACTCTATCACTAGACCTCCACTGTTTGACAATATTCCTTTTGATTTTTGGAAAACACGCATGTCTACTTTCTTACAGTCACTTGATTATCGCATGTTGATGCTAGTCCAGGAAGGTTACACAAAACTAACTAGATTAGTTGATAGAGTTAGGGTAGAAACACCTTATGCATATTTGACTATAGAAGAACGTGACTTAGCACAATTAAATGCCAAATGTTTAAATAGTTTCTTTTGTGCTTTAAAATCTTAAGACTACATGCGAGTTTCCACTTGCAAAAGCGGAAAGGACATATGGGATAGACTTTGTATAACTTATGAAGGGACAAATGAAGTTAAGCAATCAAGACTCAATATCTTGTTATATGACTATGAATTGTTTCGCATGAAACCTAATGAATCTATTTCAGACATGTACACAAGATTCACACAAATTGTCACTTCTTTGCATGTACTTGGTAGGGAATTAACTAATGCTGAAATGGTCAATAAGATTCTTCGTTGTTTACCTACTGCTTATGATGCTAAAATTACCACAATTACAAGTCTAATGATCTGAACATTTATTCTATTGACAATCTTCTTGGTTTACTCATTGCTTGTGAGCAAGGAGTAAGTCAAAGAAAGATTGATGCAGGTGAACCACGAAAGGACAAGAATATTGCACTAAATGTGGAAGAGTCAGAGAGTGAACACTCACAACCTGAGGATGAAGACGATATTGCATTGATGACTAGATAATTCAGAAGCTTTTTAAAGAGGAAGCAGAAGAGAAGCCAGCAATGGAATAGAGGTAAGTATAACAGAAATGGAAAGGTTTCTAATGAAGTGATTTGTTATGAATGCAGGAAACCAAGTCATATAAAGACTGATTGTCCAAAACTCAAAGCCACTCCTAGCAAGGAGAAGGTAGAGGAGAAACCAATGGTAAAGAAGGGAAAGAAGAAGTTTCAAAGAGCTTTCTGGGCGGACTTAGCTTCAGACTCATCTGAGACTGAAAAAGAAGAAGAAGTCACCAACCTTTGCTTGATGGTAGATAATGTTGAACAATCAGATCAAGAAGAGGTATGTGATTTAACCTATGATGAATTGTTTGAAGTTTCTGAACACATGCATGATGCATATAGGAAAATGAAAAAGATGCATGCTAGTTTAGGTTTAGAATTGGAAGAGCTTAATAAAGAACACGAAATCATTAGGAAAGATCATGCTTTAATAGATAACAATCACATGAAACTACTTGATGAATATGATGACTTAAATAAAAATTTTGAGAACTTAAAATCATCCTATACTGAACTTGAAAAAGAATTTAAGAATTTTAAGGATGAATCTAAGAGCAAGACTTATACAATCAATTATACCAATCGAATCTTGGAAGATATGAATTTATTTTACAAAAACACAATAAGAGCTCTCGAGGATAATAGGAACCCCCCTAAACTTGAAGATTTTACAAATCCTAAATATTATCCTAAATTCATGAAATCCCTTAGAAGATAATCATATGGAAGAAAACATATGAATATTTTTCCTAATGTTAAATGTAATAATTGTGGATTTTTGGGACATATAGCTCACACCTGCACTTTAAAGATGAAAACTAATTTAGTGTGGAGAACAAAGATGCATAAACCTAGACATATCATACATGCATCTGATTATAAATTTCATAAAGATGAACCCAAACTTGTTTGGGTTCCCAGGTCTAACATTTGAGAATTTTGCAGGAGTGCTCTCACACAAGACCTCGTGAGAGCATATGGTACCTGGACAGTGGATGTTCAAAGCATATGACTAGAGATACTGCTCAATTTATAACGCTGGAAGCCAGGAGTGGAGGCAAGGTTACACTTGGAGATAATACCACAAAGAAAGTGGTTGGATCAGGTATGATTGGAAATTTGAAAAACTTTTTCATAGAAAATGTGTTATTAGTTGAAGGTTTAAAACATAATCTGTTATGCATAAGTCAGCTATGTGATAAGGGTTATAATATATACCTAAACTAGACTTTACTAAGGACCACCTTTGTGATGCATGTCAATTATGAAAACAAGTGAAGTCCTCTTTTAAGTCTAATAAAGATCTTAGAACTAGTAAACCTTTAGAAATTCTACACATGGATCTTTTTGGACCTGTAGGCACTGTAAGTCTTGGAGAGAAGGTATACGGATTTGTTATAATGGATAATTTCTCAAGATTCACTTGGGTTAGATTTCTTTTTCATAAGAGTGAATCGTTTGAGAAATTCAAAAATTTTTCTACTTGGATTCAAAGTAAACTAGGGAGTGAAATAATTTCTATACAAAGTAATCATGGAGGAGAATTTGAAAATGAAAGATTTGAAAATTTTTGTAAAGAAAAAGGGATTGATCACAATTTTTCTGCACCTAGAACCCCTCAACAAAATGGGATAGTTGAAAGGAAAAATAGAACATTAATAGAAGCCGCCCGAGCAATGTTAGCAGAATACTCACTTCCTAGATATTTTTGGGCTGAGGCAGTTAGCACTGCATGTTATGTTCTGAACAGGGTGAATGTGAGATCAAATTTGAATAAAACACCCTATGAGTTCCTAAAAGGTAGGACACCTAATTTGTCTCATTTGCATGTATTTGGTTGCAAGGTGTTCATACATAATAATGGAAAATCTATCTTAGGAAAATTTGATCCAAAATTAGATGAAGGAATTTTTGTTGGATATTCAAGTGTTGGAAAATCTTATAGGGTATTCAACAAAAGAACTTTAGTCATTGAAGAAATCACAGATGTTGTATTTGATGAATCTGGAAATTTGAAAAAGCCAAATGTTGTTGAAGAAGAGATTGAAGAAAACTCCCAAAAGATTGATAGATTAAATTTGGAAGAAAATATGGAAGAGAATTTGGAAAGAGAAAACCCTTTTTTTAGAGATTTGAGATTTTCTAAAAACCACCCAAAGGAATTAATTATAGGTGAACCAAGTGAGGGTGTTAGAACTAGGTGTGGATTAAACAAGGAAGTCAATTATTCAGCCTTTATTTCAACTATTGAACCCACTAACATTGATCAAGCACTTTCAGATGAATTTTGGATATTGGCCATGCAAGAAGAGTTAAATCAATTTGTAAGAAATAAAGTTTGGGAACTAACTACAAGGCCAAAAGATTAAAGTGTTGTTGGAACCAAGTGGGTGTTCAAAAATAAAATGAATGACTCAGGAGTAATCATTAGAAATAAGGCTAGATTAGTTGCTAAGGGGTATAATCAAATTGAAGGAATTGATTTTGAGGAGACTTTTGCCCCTGTAGCTAGACTTGAAGCAATTAGGATTTTACTAGCCTTTGCCTGTTTTAAAGATTTTAAATTGTTTCAAATGGATGTCAAGAGTGCCTTTTTAAATGGGGTAATTGAGGAAGATGTTTTTGTAGAACAACCTCCAGGTTTTGAAAATTCTAAATTTCCAGATCATGTTTTCAAATTAAAAAAGGCATTATATGGATTGAAACAGGCACCTAGGGCTTGGTATGAGAGGTTGAGCACCTTCCTACTTGAAAGATCTTTTGAAAAAGGAAGTGTGGATACAACTCTCTTTTTGAGGAAAATTGGAAAGGATATACTTATTGTTCAAATTTATGTGGATGACATCATCTTTGGATCTTCAAATAAACATCTTTGTGATGATTTTTCTAAAACAATGAGTAGTGAATTTGAAATGAGTCTAATGGGAGATTTAAATTACTTTCTAGGATTTAGCATTAAGCAACTTGAGGAAGGTACTTTTCTTAGTCAAACTAAATATATTAAGGACATCCTCAAAAAATATGAAATGGACAATGCTAAACTTGTTAGTACACCAATGAGTTCTTCAGTTCAGTTGGATAAAGACCTTAAGGAAAAATCTGTTGATCAAAAGAAATTTAGAGGGATAATTGAATCTTTACTTTACTTGACTGCTAGCCTACCAGATATTATGTTTAGTGTTTGCCTATGTGCTAGATTTCAATCAGATCCAAAAGAATCACATTTGACAGCAGTGAAAAGGATTTTAAGATATCTACTAGGAACTCAAAACTTAGGAATTTGGTATCCTAAGTTTAGCTCTTCATTTGAAATTATTGGTTACTCAGATTCTGACTTTGCAGGCTGTAGAGTGGATAGGAAAAGCACTTCTGGAACATGTCAATTCATTGGAAATTTATTAGTTTCATGGTCTAGTAGAAAACAAAATTCAGTGGCACTATCTACTGCAGAAGCATAATACATTGCATTAGGATGTTGTGTGGCACAAGTACTTTGGTTAAAACAACAGTTGATTGATTTAGGATTAACTATAAGCACTATTCCAATTTATTGTGACAATACAAGTGCTATCCAAAGGAGAAATTGAACTCATACATGTTTCAACTGAAAATCAACTTGCAGACATTTTTACAAAACCTTTAGCCTTTGATACCTTCAGTACTTTAAGAACAAGGCTTGGTATTATTGATTTGAATGCTTAACCAAAATGTCTTTGCAACATTGATATTTGTTGTGTTTTGTTTTGTTTTTATTTTATGAAATTTTGTGTGTTTTGAATGAATTGTTTTTGTATTTATGGTTTTGTTTTATATTTTCTGTGTTTTTGAATGTTTTGTTTGATTTTCTTAATTTAAAAAAAAAAAGTTTTTGGAAGAAATCATCCAGGATGAAATTAGTTTCGTACGGGACGATGTGTGAAGGAACAGTTTGCGTGAATTTTAATCGTTTTGAGAGCAGTTTTTAATTATATCGTTTGTACGATCTGTGATCGTCCAGGACGAATTTTTTTTTCTCTCAAACGTCGGGACGATTGAATGCAGCGGTTGAGTGGATAAGACAGTTTTTAATATGAACTTCGTCTGTACAAAATTTTCGTTCGTCCAGACGAACATTTGTCGGTTCATTGTAGGGGACGGTTTTCAAGAGTCATTAAAATGATTCACTTTTTGATCGTCTGTACAAAATTTGTTTGTCTGTACGATCGGTCAAGTCAAAAAGCCTGTACGAAGGGACGCATCGTAAGTTGTGTTGATTACGAAAAGCCGTTACATTTTGGACGAATCAGATCGTCTGTACGAAATTATATCGTCCAGACGAACGATAATTTTTCGTCCAGGACGAATATTTTCGTCCAGGACGAACGTATCGTTTTTCTTCAAATATGAAGGCTTTCAAACTTAACAATCACACTTCCAAACTTCTTTTTCAATCCCTTTCTACATCAAATCAACAATGGCCTCCTCTAGCAAAAGACAAAAAGTTTTGGTGAAGAAACCAAATAGGAATGCCCCAGACAACTTTCTTTCCAAGGCAAATGAGGAATCTTTCCCTCGTTTTGCATCCGCAAAAATCACTCCGTCTCGCATTCTTATCCAAACAGAGTTAAAATTTTGGGTATTGCACCTCTTCGCCTCAACCCAATTTCAGTTCATTCTTTCTCTCGCCCACTTCTACAATAAGCAAACCTACCATTACTTTCTAGCTAACATGAGTTTCAATTCTGACCACTCCACCATTAGTTCTTATGTTTTTAAGCAAAAAGTGGAGATCACCAAGCATGACCTTGGTGCATTTTTAAACTTAAGAACTGAGGGATATAGAGCCCACACCCTAATGTCAGAAACCTCCTTCAAATGGTTTCAAATCAATAGGGTAATTAGAGAAAATGCTATTGATAATCATGTTGCTAGAGTCTCCGGTATGACCCAAGATGCCCGAATCATCCAGCATATCCTTCGATCCTCAATCATTCCTAAAGCTGGTGATAGGATTAACATTACTCCTCTCCTTTCTTGTCTAACTTTTTTAATCATGAAAGGACATCCTATTGACAAAGCCCAACTTATCATATACCATATCTATGGGCTTTCAGAAATAGGACATGCTGATCAGAAGAAGAAGAAGAACATTTTATTAGGACACTTAATCACTTATATCTTGGAAAAGAAATACAATATAGTGCATCCTGATGAAGAATATGAAGAGCCAGTTTACTATAACGATGCATCATTCAGATTGCTCTTCAAGGAGGAAAAAGAAAAAGAAAAAGCACATGCTAGTGCTTCAGAAGAGGAAGAAGAAGAAGAAGTGCAAGCTTCTGCTTCTCAATCAGATTACCAGAATCTGATTGAGAGATTTGATAGATTAGAGACTCACATTGATCAAAGATTTGATCAATTTGATGCTCAACTTACGCAGCAGCAACATGACATTGGTAATATTAAAGATGAAGTTCATGAAATTAATACCAATGTAATGTTGATGGCCTCCTACTTCAATCTCTTTGGCGGCATACCTCCTCCTCCTCCTCCAGAACAATAGAAATATTTTTATGTGTGTCTGTTGTATTTTTTTATGTTTTTATCTTGTCTGTTTTATTGTTAAGTGTTTGTTTTTATATTTTTAAGTTCAATGTTTTTTTTTATGTAATCCGTTTCTTTAATATCAATGAAAGTTTGTTTTTATTAGATTTGTTTTGAAATGTGATTAATGTTTATGAATTTCATTAGTATTATTTAATCTACATAGTGCTTAAATTCGATTGTAATTTGAGATTATCTATATTAGAAAATCTAGACTTTCTTAATTTATAAGTTGTATATAACTTGTTGTAATTAGAACTTTTAAATTCATGTCTATTCATTTAGACTACATAAAAGTTAATATTACTATTGCAATTTAGATGTTTTCTTATTTTGTATTTTTATGCTCAAGAGATATTTATGTACCTAGAAATATTTGAAATTTTAGATTATAGATTTTGGAAAGAATTGGTCCAATTACTCTTGAACATTGTACAAATGTACAAAAATCAAAAGGAATTCGCAAAAATTTGCAAAGTGAAAAAGAGGCACAAAATAAGCCCAACCAAGAAAAAAAATGCACAAAAATGTGCCCCAAAATTTTGAAAAAGATGCGCAAAGCGCCACATGAGGTAATTCTCTTCTTTCCAAATTCGTTCAATCTCTTAATTCAAATTGATCTTATGTTCATTTATATTCTATTGAACTTTGAAATATAGAATTTTTATACATCTCTCTTGTAATGATTTTCTATAGTCAAATGTCTAAATTGAATCATGTCTTTGATAAATTCTTCTTACTTACAATGTTATATCACTTCTTAAATTTTATGAATTTCTAAGATTGACCTAATATCTTTAGTTTAAAAATTGCATACCCTATGTCAATCACAATTTAGATTAAATTTTAAAAATGAATTTCATATAATTCCTTACATTTCTTGTATACCCTATTTCTTCTTCACTTTTTGTTGCTGTCAAAAAGGGGGAGAAATTATTGTGTTTTCTGTTGTGTTTTGTGTTTTCTATTTTTAATTGTTCTGTTTGCAAGTTTTTTTTTGTGTTAAAATTTTTTGAAAAACAAAAATATTGTTCTTTATGCCTCCTTATTTTAATGTACTCATAAATTCAGGGGGAGTTTAGGAGATAGGAGATTTGTTTTAACTTGAAACCATACAAATAATAATTGTTTTGCCATCATCAAAAAGGGGGAGATTGTTTGAATAGTTGCTATTTGAATGATTTATATTTGTGCAACTTATGTAGTTTTGATGATTCCAAACATTATTGTTCAAATGTATAGTTATCTCCTAACAATTTCAGAAGATTTGCACTTGCTCTTGTGTGTACTAACATTTCAGGAAAATCAGACTCCAGACTACGATAACTTCAAATCAAATTCAACATGAGATATTTTGTTTATTTGAAGTTTGCCTTTTCTTTTAATTAATTTTGAAAGGGAGTGATTGTAATTGAGTGAATAAAATCTCACACACACAAATAAGGAGATCTTAAAATTTTATACTGATCGTACAGGATGATATTTATCGTACTAGATGATCTGTCAGTTATCTCCTATAGAGCACTTGGAACGAATAGGAACTTGCTTGAAAAAAAAAATTTTTCTAAGTCCTATTCGTCCAGGACAAAATTTATTATCGTCCCGGACGATGGGTTCTCTGTAAAATTTTCGTCCAGACGAATTTTATCATCGTACGAGGCGACCAGTCCTCTGGAAAATTTTCGTCCAGACGAAAATAAATATCGTACCATACGATCAGCTCTCTGGAAAATTTTCATCCAGACGAAAAATAATTATCGTCCGCGGCGATTGGTCCTCTGGAAAATTTTCGTCCAGACGAAATAAATACTCGTCCAGGACGATCGGCTCTCTGGAAAATTTTCGTCCAGACGAACATATTTTCGTCCAAACGATTAACCGACTTAGAACAGTTTTCAGCAGTTTCTAGAACCGACCTTGTAATAACCGTTCGTACTGGACGAACCTAGTTCGTACAGGACGATCAGCTGTACGAAGTCATTTCGTACACATATACAAATTGGGTCGTTTCAGATCGTTTAAGTAAAATCGTCCAGGACGATCCAGGATCGTACAGGACGATCCACTGCTTACAGAATTGAAAATATGCAGTTTTTGGGCGGTTTTTCATGTCTTTTGTATAAATAGTCCAAATTAAACTGCCACCCAATCTTTTTGTCATTTGATCTTCGTGCCTCTTGAGAGAATAGCCAAGGAGAGAGTGGAAGAGAGCATTCAAAGGAGGATTCCTACCACTGGAGCGAGAAGGCTTCACTTGGATTACTAAGGTAAGAGTCTCTACTTGTGAAATTGGATTTCTTCACTCTTTTCCTTCTTCCTTCTAGATTCTTGTGAGAAGATCAGTCAAGGAGATCCGGTTCTCTGCCGACACTTGGAGAGTGTGAACAGCCGAAGGGTTCTCTGCCCACACTAGGAGAGTGAAAAAGGACGAAGGTTCTCTGCCTACACTTGGAGAGTGTGAACAGCCGTAGGGTTCTCTGCCCACACTAGGAGAGTGTAAAAGGACGACGGTTCTCTGCCAGCTCTGTGGATTGTGTAAAAGGACGACGGTTCTCTGCCGCACCGGGTAGTGGTAAAAAGAGTGTGTTGTAAAGGCTTCCCCGCCTTGCTGTGGGTGCTAAAGGAGAGTCACTTTGTGGTATTAATGTAATACTCAGAGGGTGCCTCTGAGGAGTGGATGTAGGTCTTGTTATAGACCAAACCACTATAAATCTGGTGTCATTTACTTTATTGCTTTTACGTTTCCGCACTTTAAATTTCAGTTTTAATAACTCTGTGGTTGAAAAACATTTTTCTACAAACTTTAAAAGAAAATTTTATTTCGGTTCAACTTTATTATTAAGAGGGTTTAAAATTTTTTAAAACTACCAATTCACCCCCCTCTTGGTAGCCGTGGGACATTTACTTAGGCTTAACATCCTAATTACTAGACTCAACACTATTTGCATTTTCAAAAATCCTATTCAACATTCTAGAACCAAACACATTGACATAAGGCATCATTTCATAAAGGATCATGTATCCAAGGGAGAGAATGAACTCACACATGTTTCAACTGAAAATAAACTTGTAGACATTTTTACAAAACCTTTAGCCTTTGATACCTTCAGTACATTAAGAACAAGGCTTTGTGTTATTAATTTGAATGCTTAAATAAAAATGTTTTTTGCAACATTGATATTAATGTTTTCTTAGTTTATTTGTCTTTGATTTTTTGTTTTGAATTTTGTGATTTTTGAGTGTTTTGATTGAGTTTATTTTAGAGTCTGTTATTTTGTCTTTGTTTTCTGTGTTTTGAATGTTTTTGTTTGTTTTTCTTCATTAAAAAATTCAAAAATCCAAAAATGTGTGGAAATCCTCCGGGATGAAATTTTTCGTACTGGACGATGTGTGTTAAATTTAGTTTGCGTGATATGAAACGTTTTGAGAGCAGTTTTTAATGTAGTTCGTCTGTACGATCTAATGATCGTCCATGATGAAATATTTATTTTTTCTCAAACGTCGGGACGTTTGAATGCAGCAGTTGAGTGGATAAGGCAGTTTTAAATGTGAAGTTCGTCCGTACGAACTTTTTGTTCATCCAGACGAACAGACGTCGTTTCATTATAGGGGACGGTTTTCAACTGACAATAAAATGAATTAACTTTTGATCGACTGTACGAAATTTTTTCGTCTGTACGATCGGTCAAGTCAAAAGTCTGTACTAAAGGACACATCGTAAATTATGTTGATTACGAAAAGTCGTTTCATTTTGTACGAAATGGATCGTCTTTACGAACTTTTTTCGTCCATACGAACGACAATTTTTGTCCAGGACGAACTGTTTTCATCCAGGACAAACGTATCGTTTTCTTTAAATATGAACGAATTTTAACTCAACAATCACATCTCCAAACTTCACTTTCAATCTCTTTCGACCTTAAATCGACAATGGCCTCCTCAAGCAAAAAACAAAAGGTGTTGGCAAAGAAACCTCACAGGAATAACTCTGAAAACTTCCTGTCAAAAGCAAATGAGGAATCTTTTTCTAGTTTTGCATCTGCCAAAATCACACCTTCTCGCATTCTGATTCAAAGCGAGATAAACTTTAAGGTAATGCACCTTTTTGCCTCCAGCCAGCTTCAATTCATTCTTTCTCTCGTCCACCATTATAACAAACAAACCTTTCTCTACTTTCTAGCCAACATGAGTTTTAATTCCGACCACTCCTACATAAGTTCTTTTGTTTTCAAACAAAAAGTTGAAATCACCAAGCACGACATTGGTGTCTTTTTGAACTTAAGAACTGAAGGATATAGAGCCCACACCCTAATGAGTGAAAACAAAATCGAATGGTATCAAGTCAATAGGGTGAATAGAGAAATTAGCCTAACAAATCATGTTGCTAGAGTTTCAGGAATGACCAGAAATGTTCGAATCATCCAGCATATTCTTCGATCTTCAATCATTCCTAAAGCTGATGATATGATCAATATTACCCCACTCCTTTCTGTTTTGACCTTTTTGATTATGGATGATAATCCTATCGATGAAGCCCAACTTATCATAGATCATCTCTATGTGCTTTCAGAAATAGGACATGCAGAGCAGAAGAGAAAAATGAACATCTCATTAGGACACTTAGTTACATATATTTTGGAAAAGAAATACAACTTAGTGAATCCTGATGATGAATACGAAGAGCCAGTCTACTACAATGATGCTTCTTTCAGAGTAATTTTCAAGGAGGAAAAAGGGAAAGCACATGCCAGTGCTTCTGAAGAAGAAGAAGAAGGAGAACAAACTTCTGCACCTCAATCAGATTATCAAAATTTGATTGAGAAATTTGACAGACTTGAGACTCATGTTGATCAAAGATTTGATCAAATTGATGCTCAACTCCTGCAGCAGCAACAGGACATTGGTATTATCAGAAATGAAGTTCATGAAATCAATACTAATGTTATGATGATGGCCTCCTACTTCAATCTGCTTAGTGGCATTCCTCCTCCAGAAGAAGAAGAATATAAAATGAGAGATGAATTTCTTTGTGTTTGTTGTACTAGTGTTTTGTTTTAAATGTTTTGTTGTGTTAGTGTTTATTTTTTTTCTGATTATTTTAGTTGTCTTTATTAAAAAGTTAAGTGTATTTTCTTAATTGTTTTAATATTATGAAAAGAATATGTAATCCTTTTCATTAATATCAATGCATGTTGTACTTGATTCAAATTTGATTTGTTTTTGGAATGTGGTTAATTTTTATGAATTTCATTAGTCTTATTTAATCTTAATTATGCTTAAATTAGATTGTAATTTGAGATTAATTACATTAGAAAATCTAGTCTTTCTAAATTTAAAAGTTGTTTATAAATTGATATAATTAGAACTTTTAAATTCATGTCTATTCATTTAGACTACATAAAAGTTAATATTATTATTGCAATATAGATGTTTTCTTATTTTATATTTCTATGCTCAAGTGATATTTATGCACTTAGAAATATTTCAAATTTTAGATTATTGATTTTGAAAAGATTTGGTCTCAATTACTCTTGAAAATTGTACAAAGAGTATAAAAATCAAAAGGAATGCACAAAGATTCACAAATATGAAAAAGAGGTACAAAATTAGCCCAATGTCAAAAGATGCACAAAAATGTGCCCAAAAAAAAAATATTGAAAAAGATGCGCAAAGCGCCACATGTGGTAATTCTCTTCTTTCCAAATTCTTTCAATCTCTTAATTCAAATTGATCTTATGTTCATTTATATTCTATTGAACTTTTGAAATATAAAATGTTTATACATCTCTCTTGTAATGATTTTCTATATTTGAATGTCTAAATTGAATCATGTCTTTAATAAATTCTTCTTTTTTACAATGTTATAACACTTTTTAAATTTTATGAATTTTTATAATTGACCTAATGTTATTAGTTTTAGATTGCATAACTTATCACAATCACCATTTAGATTAAATTTTCAAATGAATTTCATATAATTACTTACATTTCTTGTCTATTTCTTCTTCACTTTTTGTTGTTGTCAAAAAGGGGGAGAAATTCTTGTGTTTGTATGTTTAGTTTTTGTTTGTATTTTGGTTTTATGTTTAACTTTGAAATGTTGTTAATTTTTTTTTTTAAAACAAAATTTTTTTTTCTGTGGTTCAAAATGCCTCCTTATTTTCATGTATTCATCAATTCATGGGGAGTTTAGGAGATTTATTTAAATTGAAATCATACAAGCAATAATTGTTTTGCCATCATCAAAAAGAGGGAAATTGTTAAAATAGTTGCTATTTGCATGCTTTACATTTTTGTAACTTGTATAGTTTTGATGATTCCAAACATTATTGTTCAAATGTGTAGTTATCTCCTAACAATTTTAGAAGATTTGTACTTGCTCTTGTGTGTACTAACATTTCAGGAAAATCAAACTCCAGACTACGAAAACTTTAAATCAAATTCAACATGAGATACTTTGTGAATTTGAAGCTTGTATTTTTCTTTGAATTGAATTTGAAAGGGAGTGATTGTAATTGAGTGAATAAAAACACACATACACACATAAGGAGATCATATATAAGTTATACTGATCATACGGGACGATATCCGATCGTACGGGACGATATCCGATCGTATGGGACGATCCACTGCGTACATAATTGAAAATTTACAGTTTTTGGGCGGTTTTTCTTGTCTTTTGTATATATAGTCCAAATTAGACTACCACCCAATCTTTTTGTCATTTGATCTTTGTGCCTCTTGAGAGAATAGCTAAGGAGAGAGTGGAAGAGTGCATTCAAAGGAGGATTCCTACCATTGCGGCCTGAAGGCTTCACTAGGAGTTCAAAGGTAAGAATCTCTACTTGTGAATTGGGATTACTTCACTCTTTTCTTCCTTCCTTCAAGATTTATTGTGAGAAGATCAGTCAAGGAGATCTGGTTTGCTGCAGACACTTGGAGAGTGTGAATAGCTGAAAGGATCGCTTCCTACACTTGGAGAGTGTGAACAGCCAGAAGGGTTCTCTGCCCACACTAGGAGAGTGTGAAAGGACGGAAGGGTTCTCTTCCCACACTAGGAGAGTGTGAAAGGATGAAAGGGTTCTCTTCCCACACTAGGAGAGTGTGAAAGGACGGACGGTTCTCTGCCAACACTGGGGATTGTGTAAAAGGACGATGGTTCTCTACCGCACCGGGTAGTGGTGAAAAGAGTGTGTTATAAAGGCTTCTCCGCCTTGCTGTGGGTGCAAAAGGAGAGTCACTATTAGTTTTAGTGCAATACTTAGAGGGTGCCTCTGAGGAGTGGATGTAGGTCTGGTTATAGACCGAACCACTATAAATCTGGTGTCATTTACAGTTTTTTATGTTTCCACATTTTATTTTAATTTTTAACAACTCTGTGGTTGAAAAATATTTTCTAGAAAAACTTTAAAAGAAAATTTTTTATTTCGGTTCAACTTAAACTTCAAAGAGGGATTAAATTTTTAAACTACCAATTCACCCCCCCTCTTGGTAGCCTTGGGACATTAACTTAGGCTTAACAACCTAATTACTATATTCAACAAGAAAGACCATACAACCCTTCTTCCATAATCTATCAGCTTCCAACATAAAGATCAAACAAGATAAAACACTTTTAACTCCCTAGAATACATAACTTTTACTGCCCATAATAACATAACTCAATTTTTCAAGCAAACAATCTGGGCCACATACTAACTTAACCAATTCGTACCTAGAATAACATCATATGAGGAAATGGGTAATAAAATCAAACTAGATTTTTACTTTTTATCAAAAATATTTATATTAAAGAAACATAATCTACTAGTTATCATACTATCTCTGTTGGCAAAATAATAAAAGAGAAACAAATAATATAACTGAAGCCAAGTGCAGTGAATCAAACAAATACTCAAAAATAAAGGAATGACTAGCTCTAGAATCAAATAAAATATAATATGGATATTGAGGAATATAAATCATACCTATAATAAAATTTGAAGAATCTCGAGCCTCCTACTAAGTCAAATTATATACAAGTGGATAAATTGGAGCTAGAGCAATAGAACTACTAGGCTCTTTTTAACCACCGCTAGTTAGTATCCACTCAAACATCCAGCTTTACCAGATGATCTATCAAAAAAAGTATAGAGAGGAGTTTCCTTCGATCTACTTATTGGTCTAACAAAGCTCTTAGATCTAGATTCAGAACATTGGTCTAATCTTGTATATGGATACTTTGTTACACGATGTCCTATTTGATTATATCTACAATACTATCTAGTCATCCTTTAACACTTTCCTGAATGGCATCGAGCACAACTCTAGCATACAAGAGCCCCACTAATAAAACTAAAACTGACTATATTATCATTACTAGATATTACTGTAGATACTGACTGTTCATTTCTACTGAGTATCCATCAGGTTATTCTCTATCAGATTAGCTCTCTCTATAAGCTTAGAGAAATAAGAAATGTGAAACGACACAAAAGACCATATTAAACTATCCCAAAGTGCTCTTAGGAACCTATAGCACTTCTTATTAAAAATTTAGATTCAGGAATTATAATTTTGATGATAACAAACATTTCTAACATCTCTATTTTTTACTCTACCTACTAACATTTTAGGTCCACAAGATCAATTATAAATTAAGACAGTTCAAGATTTGGTAAATCAAGACTAAGTCAGTCTATAAGTGTACTTCAAGTGTTTTTTCTTTTTCTTGAGTCAAATGTAATAAAGTGGGTCTTGATGCTAAGTAATCTTACAAACACACTCAGAGGGAAAAATTTTATCTATTTTTTATCATATCATTCAGGATGCTCCAAAATCATCTTTGATAATTCGTTAAAAATAAAAACCCTAATTAGGGCATCCTGGTTAAGGTAGCTGAATCAAGCAAATTGTCTTAGATGATATTGGCATCATCTTGGACAATATGCTCAAATAAAAAAGAATCAACCGCCAACTCCTTTAGACATGTTATTATTTTTAGACATCGTAAAAGATATTGTACTAGATGATGCATTAAAATTATGCCTAAATTAGTTTGATGATTAATGAAAGCAATTAAGGTTTGATTAATCGATCATATCGTCTTGGACGATTGTAGGATCATCTTAGATGATCTATTAAAAAATATTAATTTCTTCCTAAATCATTTTAGAAGAACAGTGCGATGTTTTGGATGATATTTGACATTTTAAACTAATCATATAAAATGATCCATGAATTTTCCTAGACAATCATTTATTTTTCCAACGTCCAAACATGTAAAGTCTGGCCAAATAAAGCAATTATCTAGACGATTTTTGATATTTTGAACTAATAATATAGGATGATGTACGATCAGAACAAACAAATCTTCTAATCATGCAGTCTCCCCTAAATCATCATAGCTAATTGAGCTGAATTTATACTTATTGTATAGGATAATATGTCGATCGTCCTTGACGGTCTTTGTCAGTTTATTGCAATTTAAGGCAAATTTGAAGCCCTTCTATATAAGATCTCTTATTTACTTAAGATGAGATATTTTATTATTGTCCTAACCTGAGAGAGCCAAGAGGAGAGAGAGAGAGCTTGGTGGAGAGAGAGAGAGAGAATCTTAAGAGCGTTTCACAAAAGTTGCTCTAAGCAAGGATCCAAGTCATCTTCTCAAGTCATCATACCTGGTTCCTTGGAGGTTCTTGAGAGGTCTACTTAAGCAATTGATCTAGGTTCTATGCCTTCTTTAAGAAGAAGTAAAAAGAGTCGGCTTCTCTGCCTACTTCAGGAGGAAGCAAAAAGAGTTGGGTTCTCTGCCTGATGGAAAGGAGTTTTGTACATGCTTCTCTGCCTTGCTATGGGAGAAAAAGGAGAGTCACTAAGTTTAGTGCAATACCCAGAGGAGAGGCATGAAGGAGTGGATGTAGGTTAAGTTGATTGAACCACTATAAAAATTAGTGCATTCTTTCTTCTTGTATTTACTCATTTAATTTTTGCACTTTATTTTATGTGGGTGATTGTTTGGTTTAGATTTTGATTTTTATTTAAGAATTTTTAAAATATCAGTTCACCCCCCCCCCCCCCCCCCCCTCCTCTTGGTTAGCATCAAGCTAGTTCATAAAGGCTTAACATTCCTAACAAACTTTCAAGTGGTATCAGAGTTGAATTCATAAAATCTAGTTTTTGAAAACTTTTGAATTTTGATTAATGGCTAACTTTGATATCCATAATATTACTAAAGGGTATTCTATTACCCGACCACCATTGTTTGATAATATACCATTTATTTTCTGGAAAACTTGCATGTCCATATTTTTACAATCTATTGATTATCTCATGTGGATGCTTGTTAAAGAAGGTTATTCTACACCATCACATGAAATTAATTGCATCAAAACTAAACTTCCTTTTACTAAATGGACATTTGAAGATAGGTATTTAGCACAACTTAATACAAAATGCTTAAACTATTTTTTTATGCTTTGAAATCCGAAGATTACATGTGTTTCTCAACTTGTACCACTGGTAAGGAAATTTGGGATAGATTATGTATCACTTATAAAGGCTCAAGTGAAGTTAAATAATCTGGGTTGAATATTTTGCTTCATAACTATGAACTATTTCACATGAAACCTAGTGAAATAATATCTGAAATGTATACTATGTTTACTCAAATCATCACCTCGCTACATGTCTTAGGAAGAGAACTAACTAACTATGAAAAAGTTAATAAAATTTTAAGATTCTTACATTCTTCCTTTGATGCTAAGATTATTATAATAACTGATCTAAGGATTTGAATACTTATTCTATTGATAACTTACTTAAATCACTCATTGCTTATGAATAAGGAGTGAACCAAAGACAACTTGATGTATGTGAGAAAAAGAAGGAGAAAACTATGGTGTTTAAGGCCAATGATATGGATACTGATTCTTCAAGCTCTGAAAGTAATGATGTTTACTTAATCACTAAGAAATTCAAATGTTTTCTAAGGAAGAAGCAAAAGCACCATCGAACTGGAATGATTTCATTTTGAATGTAGAAAATTAGGACATGTTAAAGTTGATTATCCTACACTTAAGGCTCACCCAAGTAAGGAGAAGGGAGAGGAGAAACCTAAGTTCATGAAGGATAAGAAGCTATTTCAAAAGGCTTTTTGGGCAGATTCTTCATCGAACTCCTCTGATATTGAAGCTGAAGAGGAGAAAACAAACATATGTTTGTGTTGCGACCCATGACCCCGAGGTTGAGATTTTGATAATGCCAAATAATGTTGCATAAACTACTTTTTATTGAATATCATTTAATGTTTGATATTGTCCGTGAGTACTAACATTTCAGGAAGATTACAAGCCACTCAGGACAACGGGAAGACTCAAGACTAGTTGGATTAGGAGTATGAATCGGACAATGTATTTTGTTATTTATTTTATTTTTTATTTTCTTGAGTCTGACCAAAAACTGCAAGTAAGTCTGAGCAATCATGCACACACACAGGGGGAGAGGGTTTTTAAAAGTAAGAAATATAGTTTTTCATTTTCGGGTAACCGTCTTGTATGAATTTATTTCATACTGTATGATCTACAATTATAACATGTGTTCTGTGAACACATCGTACTGTATGAATACTATAGTATGATACGATCTATTTCAAATCCAAAACCCTAGCCGTCATGATAAGTTAAGTATGATATTTTGCACCGTTCGTACTATACGACAATGTTCGTACAGTACGATCTATTTTAAATACATACTTAATTTAACCCGTGATAAGTGCAAGAAATAAAAGCTTAATTACAAATTGAAAATTGTACTATACGAACCCCTTCGTACAATACGATGAACAGAGATGAATTCTGATCGTCCCTAAGATCGTCTTGAATAATCCTGTGTTTTTTGTCTCATCGTAATATATGATTACTATCGTACCATATGATGAACAGAGACAATATTTGATCATCCCAAAATTCGTCCCGGACGATGCCTTGATTTTTGCTATTCATATGGTACGATGCAGATCATACAATAAGATGAATAGAGATGACATTTGATCGTCCCGGCTGTCGTCCAGTACGAGTAGTGTGTTGTGAATCATACCGTACGATATATTATCGTACTGTATGATTAGTTTTTGAACTATTCGTAAACCTTTGTACCAGGATGAAGTTAGTTTGTACATATCATATTGTACGACCAATAATCGTACTGTACGATTGTAACGGCTACTTTTGAAATCTCAGGGATTTTGGAGCCCATTTTATGTGAAAAACTTGTCATATTTTGAAAGAGAGAGAGAGAGAGACAGAAGAGAAAAATGTGAGTAGAGAGAAAATCTTAGAGAGAGCTCTTGAGAAGTTTGAGGGGTTAAGAGAGGAAGGAGAAGGTGAGCTTGGTGAGGGAGAAGAGTTGTGAGGTGAAAGTTCGATGGGGATGTTAAGCCCTATGAACTTAGTCCCAAGCTAACCAAGAGGGGGGGTGAATTGGTATTTTAAAAAATTCTTTTCACAAAGAAAGGAAATTGCATAAACCAAATCACACCACAAAAAATAAATGCGGAATTTAAAAGTGCGGAAGTAAGAAAAGGAACACAGAAATTTATAGTGGTTCGGTCGACTCGACCTACGTCCACTCCTTGGAGGCACCCTCCAAGTATTGCACTACAAAACATGACTCTCCTTTAGCCCTCACGGCTAGGCGGAGAAATCCTCACAAGAACCTCCTTTTTGCCACTCCGGCAATGCAAAGAACCTATCTCCTTTTGCTTCCTCCTGAAGTTGGCAGAGAACCAAAACCAAAAGAAAAACTCCTTACCTCTACCGACCCTTCCACGGATGAGAAACTCTAGACGAAGACGACGTAGAGCCATCCTTGAAGCAACCCTTGTGAATCCCCTCACAAGCTCCCCCTCACAAGATCCTCTCTCTCTCCTCTCTCTCTTTCTCTCCTCAAGGTCTTCTCAGGTTAAGGCAGCAGCCAAAGGTCTTAAAAAATGTTGAACAAGAGCTCTTAAATAGAAGAGCTTCAAAAGAGCTCATTAATTGCAAGTTGCCGACAATATCATCTAGGCCGATATGGACATCGGCCGGGCCAATCAGTACAAATCAATGAATATCGACCAGAGCATCGCCCTGGATGGAAAATAGGACGATTAAAAATTGGTTTGATCGTCCAGGCCGATAGCATGATCGTCCGGGCCGATCAGTTCAAATCAGAGAAAACCCGTCCTGACAATAGCCCTGGATACGGGCTGGCCGATATTGATCGTCATGAAGTAACTTAAGGTTTTTGACTGGATCGTATCAATCATCCTTAATTACTCCCTTGATTTCCTGAACAATTATGGCATAATTTGTAAATATCGTCCAGGCCGATCCTAGGATCGTCCTGGCCGATAATTTAAAAATACAATATACCATAATTGACTATGGCGGCTACTTCTTTCTGTTTTGAGCTTATCATCCTGGCCGATACATGTATCGTCCAAGACGATCTGTTAATGTCGGCTGCCTTAATTAAGAATCCTTAATTAGACTTTCTGTTTTAAGCTGATTGTCTAGGCCGATCCAAAAAATCGTCCTGGCCGATATGAGTAAAAACAGAAATTCTAAGTCTCTCAAGTGTGTGTGTGAAGGGTTACATAGCATCAGTCTCTTTGACTATTACAAGTAGACTCAAAAAAGGAAAAACAAACATACAGACTGACTCAACCCTAAACCTACGCAATTCTGAACTTGGCTTCTTCTTGATCGTCCGATCTTCGATTCCTGAAAAGTTAGAGGCAACAAGCAGTCCAAGAGAAATAGTGTTTGTCAATCATCAAAATATAAGTCATGAAAAATAGATTTGCAACATGAGGGAGATCACACGATTGCTCCGATCTTGCTGCAACTTGCTCCTCCTATAGCCCGGGAAGAACTTATGGGAGGCTTTCTAAGGGGGAGACTCGTCTACGTCCATTGACCTCGAAGGTACTCTGCCTTCTCCAGGAGGGAGAAAAATGAGAAGGTTCTCCACCATCACCAAGAGGGTGAAAACATCGCTTGGCACTCCGCCACGCCGGGTTGGTGAAAGGGAGAATTATAAGGGCTTCTCCTCCTTGCGAGGGGGGAAAAAAAGAGCTATTTGTTGGTAGTGAAGTTCCCTGAGTGGAGGACTCTGGGGAGTGGACGTAGGTCATGGTTTGACCGAACCACTATAAAAATCTCAGTGTGCTTTTTCCTTATTGTTTTTATTCTTGCGTACATTTTTATTTCATAATATTTTCTTTGAAAATTTATGAAAAGAAAATATTTTATTGTTTTCCATTGCCTTAGAAGTTGTTTTAAATTTTCATGTTAAAACCTTAAGAAAAAAATATCAAAAATATTAGAACTCATGTTTAGATTTTATTTATTACTATTAAACTTTCACAATTCACCCCCCCTCTTGTCCATCTAGTAATTTCAAGGCAGAACTCATTTCACTCACCTCCTCTTGTTCCTTCTCACCTTTCACTCAGCCTCTAATCGATGTCTAGTTCAAGCAAGAGAGGTCGTATGGTAGTGGGAAGCTCATCTTCCTCTCCCCGCCATAGCGCTCGGTTCTTGAATGCTAACAATGAGGATGCATATCATAAGTTCAAAGCATGCAAAATTACGCCATCCAGACTGCTCAATCAGGAGACTCTGAATTTTGAGGTACTGAACCTCTTTGCTTCCACCACCCTCCAGTTCCTTCTCACCCTGGCCTTCCCATACAACTTTGAACTCCTTTTAGAATTCCTTGCAAACCTAACCTACACCATTGACAACCTCACTTTTCACTCATTTGTTTGTCGTCAAAATGTCAAAATTATAAAAGCTGACATCACCCAATACATTGGGCTATCTACTGAAGGGCCTATGGTTTGTTCATTTCTAACGAATGACTTTGACTGGAGTGAGGTTAATCAAGTCCTTAGGAATGCCACATTTTATCAACACCAACCTCTCGTACAATCACTCAGTCAAAACTCTAGAATCATTAAACACGTCCTTAGAACCTCCATTATACCCAAAGCTGGCGACCATGTTAACATGACCCCGACTCTATCTATCGCTACATATCTTATTATGATTAATACCAAATTTGACGAGGCTGATTTAATTATTGACTACATCTCCATATGACCTTCGTTCGTCTTCCTACTACTCACGGAAAATAAAATATAGCTCTTGGTCACCTTATAGGATACATCCTTCAAAATAAATATCAATTGACCTATCCTAGTGAACCTGATAATCTTCCAATCTATTATACGGACGCCACTTTCTGTATTCTTTTCCATCTGGGACATGAGCCTGAAGAACCCATCTTTGATGAAGAAGGAGAAGATGCCCCAGTAGCAGCTCCAGCTTGACCACGACGACATGCAGCACTCTGAGCTCTTGCACCAGCTTACCCTCACGAAGATTTGGTTGAACGCTTCAACCAACTTTAGACCCATCTCGATACGCACTTTCAAGAGCAACATCAGCAATACGAGACCGACATGCACTGGTTTGGGGAATGGTTCAATGCGATTGATCACCGTTTTGACACGATCCTTCACTACTTTCAACCACACCCACCTCCACCACCAAGTGATCATGATCCTTCCCTTTGAAGTGTTTGTGTTGTACTTTTCTTTCTTTAGTGTTTGCTCCTCTTTTTAGTGTTGTCAAAAGGGGGAGAGGTTTGTTGTAGTTTTCTTTATATTGTAGTTTGTTTGTGTTAAATATAAATCATTTCCTTTCGTATTGCATTTTCTCTTTAGTGTTTTTCTTATTCTTATGTCAAAAAAAAAAAAAATGCCCTTCGAACTTGTTAACAACAACAATTATTTGACATCATCAAAAAGGGGGAGATTGTTGCGACCCATGACCCCGAGGTTGAGATTTTCATGATGCCAAATAATATTGCCTAAACTACTTTTCATTGAATATCATTTAATATTTGCTATTGTCCGTGAGTACTAACATTTCAGGAAGATCACAAGCCACTCAGGACAACGGGAAGACTCAAGACTAGTTGGATTAGGAGTATGAGTCAGACAATGTATTTTGTTATTTATTTTATTTTTTATTTTCTTTAGTTGGCCACAAACTGTAGGTAAGTCAGAGTAATCATGCACACACACAGGGGGAGAGGGTTTTTTAAAAGTAAGAAATATAGTTTTTCATTCTCTGGTAATCGTACTGTACGAATTTATTTTATACTATATGATCTACTATTATAACATGTGTTCTGTAAACACATCGTACTGTACAAATACTATCGGACGGTATGATCTGTTTCAAATCCAAAACCCTAGCCGTTATGACAAGTTAAGTATGATATTTTGCGTCGTTCGTACTGTACGACAATGTTCATACAGTACTATCTATTTTAAATACATACTTAATTTAACCCGTGATTAGTGCAAGAAACTAAGGCTTAATTACAAATTGAAAATCATATTGTATGAACCCCTTCGTACAATACGATGAATAGAGACAAATTCTGATCATCCCTGAGATCGTCCTAAACGATCCTGTGTTTTTTGTCTCATCGTACTGTATGATACTATCGTATCATATGATGAACAGAGATAATATTTGATCATCCTAGAATTCATCCTGGATGATGCCTTAATTTTTCACTATTCGTACGGTATGTTGATCGTACCATACAATGAACAGAGATGACATTTGATCATCCCGGCTATCGTCCAGTATGAGTAGTGTGTTGTGAATCGTACCGTACGATATATTATCGTACTGTATGATTAGTTTTTAAACTATTCATACACCTTTGTACCAGGATGAAGCTAGTTTGTACATATCGTACTGTACGACCAATAATCATACTGTACGATTGTAACAGCTACTTTTGAAATCTCAGGGATTTTTGTGCCGTTTTTATGTGAAAAACTTGTCATATTTTGAGAGAGAGAGACAAAAAAGAAAAATGTGAGTAGAGAGAAAATCCTAGTGATAGCTCTTGGGAAATTTGAGGAATTGAGAGAGGAAGGAGAAGGTGAACTTGGTGAGGGAGAAGAGGTGTGAGGGAGATCACACGAGTGCTCCGATCTTACTGCAACTTGCTCCTCCTGTGGCCCGGGAAGAACTCGTGGGAGGCTTTCTAAGGGGAAGACTCATCTACGTTCGTTGACCTCGAAGGTACTCTGCCTTCTCCAGGAGGGAGAAAAATGAGAAGGCTCTCTGCCATCACCAGGAGGGTGAAAACAGCGCTTGGCACTCCGCCACGCCGAGTTGGTGAAAGGGAGTATTGTAAGGGCTTCTCCGCCTTGCCGACGGGGGGCAAAAGGAGAGCTATTTGTAGGTAGTGAAATTCCCGGAGCGGAGGACTCTGGGGAGTGGACGTAGGTCATGGTTTGACCAAACCACAATAAAAATCTCGGTGTGCTTTTTCCTTATTATTTTTATTCTTGCGTGCATTTTTATTTCATAATATTTGCTTGGAAAAATTGTGAAAGAAAAAGATTTTATTGTTGTTTGTTGCCTTAGAAGTTGTTTTAAATTTTCATGTTAAAACCTTAAGAAAATAATATCAAAAATATTAGAACTCATGTTTAGATTTTATTTATTGCTATAAAACTTTCACAATTCACCCCCCCCCCCCCCCTTCTTATCCATCTAGTAATTTCAGTTTGATGGAGGATGATCATCTTGGTTAGTCTGATCAAGAAGAGGTATGTGAACTAACCTATGATTAATTAATTAAAATTTTTGTGAAAATTCATGCATCATATAGGAAACTTAAGAAATTGCATACTAGCTTGAAATTAAAATTTTCAAATTTATAAAAAGAGCATGGAATTTTACTTAAAGATCACTCTTCACTTGATAACAATCACATGTCATTATTTGATCAATTTGATGAGTTAAATAAAATGCATTTTGAGTTGGTCATTGAGCATGATTCATTAAAAGCATCCCATACTGCACTTGAAAATGATTTTAAAATATATATATTGATGAATCTTAGAGAAGGGAGCACTATTTGAATGTTGCTAATGATGTTTTAGAAAGTACTAACTCATTTTTTAAAGATGAATTGAAAGCACTTGAGAAAAATAGGATTCCACCCACACCTAAATAGTTTTTCAATCCTAATCAAAATCCAAAAGTTTTGAAATCTAGGAAGACGCACTACAACTCGTATATATTTGTAAACCCTTTTTTTGGGGTTTGATATTTTTTTATGAGACATGTTAAGACACATCTCCCACACTTATACTATTTACC
The DNA here is from genome assembly GCA_016618105.1 of Dendrobium huoshanense. Classification (NCBI taxonomy): domain Eukaryota; kingdom Viridiplantae; phylum Streptophyta; class Magnoliopsida; order Asparagales; family Orchidaceae; genus Dendrobium; species Dendrobium huoshanense. The sequence continues at coordinate 3,504,983 of CM028354.1, forward strand.
GTAGTACACATTAGGTGTGGAGACATAAATTATATGATTCACAGCATAACACACATGTATTACATTCTTCTTTCCATAAGAAGGGGAAAAAACTTGTCTAGATTCCTAAATCCAACGTTTGATGATTTTATAGGGGTGCTCTCATACAAGACCTCATGAAAGTATGTGGTACCTGCTAGATAGTGGATGCTCATGACACATGACTGGAGATGCTAATCAATTTGTTTCGCTGGAGGCTAGTGATGGAGGTAAGGTTACTCTTGGATACAACACCACCAGGAAAGTGATGGGTGTAGATATAATTAGAAACTCCAAGAACCTTTTGATTGAAAATATTTTTCCTATAGATGGACTGAAACACAACTTACTCATCATCAGTCAGCTTTGCGATAAGGGCTTTATCATTAAATTTTTGTCAAACACATGTATCACTAGCTTGAATAACAATATTATTTATAGGGAAAAAGAATTAACAATGTTTATATGCTTGATTTAAATAACATTAAATGTGCTGACTCATTTTGCTTAAAAACTACTGCTGATAAGTCTTGGTTATAGCATAGGAGGTTATATCACGCCAGCATGAAAACCTTTAGGAGAGTGACCCCAAAAGACCTAGTTAGGGGTGTCCCCAAGCTTAAGTTCACAAAAGACCACCTATATAATGCCTGTCAACTAGGGAAACAAGTCTAATCCTCTTTTCATTCCATTAAGGATATTAGCACCTCTAGACTTTTGGAAGATATTTATATAGATTTGTTTGGACCCATTAGTACTGTCAACATAGAGGAAAAAGTATATGAATTTGTGATTATTGATGACTATTTGAGGTTCACTTGGATTAAATTTCAATCACGTAAGAGTGAGTCTTTTGATAAATTTTGATCCTTCTCCACTTGGATTTTAAAAAAGCTAAATTATGAGATCTTGACTATCCATAGTGACTATGGGGAGAGTTTGAAAATGAGAGATTTGGAGACTTTTGTGAGGATCAGGGATTAGTCACAACTTCTCAACTCCTAGGACCCCTCAGTAGAACGGGATAGCTGAAAGGAAGAACATGACCTTAGTTTAAGCCACTAGAGTCATGTTTATTGAGTATTCACCTCCAAAATACTTTTAGGATGAAGCGATAAACACAGCTTATTATGTGTTGAATAGGGTGAATGTTAGTTCCAAACTGAACAAGACACCCTATGAGAACATTAAGAGTAGGACACCAAACCTTTCCCACCTCCATATCTTTGGTTTTAAGGTTTTCATTCTTAATAATAGGAAGTCGTCCTTAGAAAAATTTGGCCCAAAATCTAATGAGGTGGTATTCTTAGGATATTTAAGTGTGAAAAAATCCTTTAGGGTGTTTAACAAGAGGACATTAGTGGTGGAGGAGGCTAGTCATATAGTGTTTAATGAATCTGATCCTAAGAAGTTTATAGTTGAGAAAGAAGATGAAGTTGGAGAGATTATTAAAAGGAGTTAAAAATTTGGAGAAAAGGGTAGAGAATTAAAATATTGATGGAATAGGTGAGATTACCTAAGGAGTAGAAAATATAAATTTGGAGGAAAGGGTAGAACCTAGACACACTTTTCCTAGAGATTGGATATATTATTTGAGTTATCCTAAAGAAATGATCTTAGGAGATCCTTCTGAAGGTGCTAGAACTAGGCATGGAATTAGAAAGAAAGTGACCCACTTTTCCTTTATCTTAATGATTGAACCCACCAATATCAATTAAGCCCTTTCTGATGAATTTTAGATCTTGTTTATGCAAGAAGAACATAACCAATTTATGAGGAATGATATTTGGGAGTTGGTTGAAAGACTTAAGAATTAAAGTGTGGTAGGAACCAAATAGGTCCTTAAGAATAAAATGAATATTTATAGTGTGGTGATAAGGAATAAGGAAAAATTGGTGGCTAAGGGGCACAACCAAATAGAAGATATTGATTTTGAGGAGACCTTTACCCCTCTAGCTAGATTGGAAGCCATTAGAGTGCTACTAGCCATTGCCTATTATAAAGGATTTAAGCTTTTCCAAATGTACATCAAGAGCGTCTTTTTAAATGGGGTGATCAAAGAAGATGTGTTTATAGAGCATCCTCCAAGTTTTGAGAGTTTTTAATTCCCAAATCATGTTTACAAATTAAAACATACTTTATATGGATTAAAACACGCACCCAGAGCTTGGTACGAGAGGCTTAACACATTCTTACTAGAGAGGGAGTTTGTTAGGGGGAGTCTATACACCACCCTTTTTTTGAGAAAAAAAGGAGATGAGTTACTCATTATTCAGATCTTTTTTTATGATATTTTTTTGGATCTTTTGATAAAAGGTTATGTGATTATTTTTCTAAAATAATAAGTAAGGAATTTAAAATGAGTATGATGGGAGAGTTGTCATACTTTTTGTGATTTAGCATAAGACCATTGGATGATGGAACCTTTCTTAATCAATCAAAGTGCTTTAAGGACATCTTGAAGAAATATGAAATGGATAAATCCAAGCCAATAAATACTCTCATGAGTTCCAGTATTCAATTGGAAAAGGACTCAAATTGAAAATCTATTGATTAAAAGAAGTATAAAGGAATGATTAGATCACTACTTTACTTGACTATTGGCTGACCTGATATAGTGTTTATCTCTTTGCTAGATTTCAAGCTGATCCTAAAGAATCCTACTTGATTGTAGTTAAGAGAATCCTTAGATATCTCTTAGGGATCCAAAACTTAAGAATCTGGTATCCTAGGCATAGTACTTCTTTTAAGATTATTGGATATTCTGATTCTAATTTTGTAGGATGTAGGGTGGATAGAAAGAGCACATTTATAACTTGTCAATTCATAGGGCTATCTTTAGTCTCCTGGTCCAGTAGAAAATAAAACTCTATTACACTTTCCACTATTGAAGCTGAGTACATTATCTTAGGAAGTTGTGTGGCCCAAATCCTTTGGTTGAAGAACCAAATTTTGGAATTAAGACTACCTGTAGGCACAACTTCAATCTTATGTGACAACACTAGTGCCATTTGTATCTCCAAGAATCATATCCAACATTTAAGGACCAAACACATTGACAGAAGGTATCATTTTATTAGGGACCATTTTACAAAAAGAGATATTGAGTTATACCATGTGGCAATTGAGAATCAACTGGCTGACATCTTTACTAAACCACTAACCTTTGATACATTCAATATCTTAAGGACTAGATTGGGTGTGATTGACATAAATGCATGAACTTAATGCTTTTTTAACTTTAAATTTTATGTTCACTAATTTGTTATTTGTTGTTGTTTTCTATTCTTTCTTTTGTTTCTAACTTTTCTTTTGTTTTTAATTTTAATTGTTGTTTCTTATTTATTACTATTTTTGTATTTTCATTTCTAATGTTTTAGTTTTTTTTTCATTTCTAATGTTTTTGTTTTTGAAAATTTATAGCAATGTTTGACATCCTTAAATCACTTAAAGGAAAAAACATCATTGATTGTTTCCCTTCCTCCTTCTTTTAGCGGTGTAATTTTTTTTCTAAATAAAAGTCTATCTCAAATTAATAATTGGACTTTATGATTGAGATCTTTTCTATCTTGTTACTATAATCTATCTTATATAAATAATGTTCGAAGTTATTAAATCACTTTTAAGCTTTCTTAATCTTATTAAAGCATTTATCATATGAATTTGATTATGTTTTATGGTTTACTCTTTCTTATATTAGAGAGTGAGGTTTTCTTTCTAATATCTTGAAGACATTCTCACAACTGAGAGTATTTAAAAGTTTCAAAAGGGAGATAGCTTGTAAAAATGGCAAGGGCATAAAATTAACCCAAAAAGAAGAAAAACTGAAAAGATGCATAAGGATCGTCAAACAAAAATTAAAAGATACATGAAATATATCAAAAATCAAAAGATGCAAAAGTGCACCAACTAATAGACAATATGCACAAAATGAGTTCACAAGAAAGCATGCTTCCTTCTCTTTCAAACCTTTAAATCTTAAAAGAATTCATGTGTCACTTGATATTTTAAAAACTTGATTTGATAATTCATGATTGTGATTAATTACTTTGGTATATTAGTCTATAAGATATTTTTCTGGAACCAAGTTTTTAACGGATCATTTTTTCTTATCCAATTGCTTTTTCTGAGTTAGATTTTTATTTTTAAGAGATGGTTTGCCCTGTAAGAAGTCTATGCTAGGGTTAATAGGATCGATTATTCTATCTTTTTTTGGATTTTGACAATGTTAACTCATTTTATCATAAATTTTTAATTTAATTACATGGAAAATTTATTATATTCTTGCTTTGATAAAAAAAACTTTATTTTTTGTCCTTTTTATTATTTTTATCATATTTCATTTTCTTATATTTTATTTTTACTAGTTTTTAATGTTTTGGGCACCTTCTTATCACCTCCTTCCATCATCAAAATTTCAATTTTTCACATCGTCATGGATGATATTCTTGTCATCCTGGATGATATCATCAATCCTTCCTTCTTCTTTCATCTAACAGCTAATCTGACTCAATCATTTGAGAATGTCTTAGACTATCCCTATTATCCTAGATGATCTGAACAACTTCTACTTTAATTATTTATGATTGTCTTGGATGATTCACATGTTCATCCTAGATGATCCACGTGGCCAAAGATATTATACATTTTAAATTTGATCGATATGATTAATTATTATCGATCATCCTAGATGATCCACCTAATCATCCTGGACGATATACTTTTTTAATGATTATCTGACATGACTCTTCTGGATGATCACCTATATCTAATTGTCCTAGACAATATCTGATTGTCATGGATGATATAATCACCTTTTTAACCAATCATCCTAGATGTCATAATTTTTCCTGATCATCTTAGATGATTCTGTGATCAACCTGGATGATATGGCCGATTCTTTATAAATAATTAGCCTTAAAAATTTTTCTCACCCCAAATCTTTATATTCCTCTTTTTTCTCACTCATACTATAATTTTCTTATCAAAGGTGGGTTGAAAATGGTCTAGAATGGCAATTGACAGTTCTTTGGGGGCCTTTATCGATTCTCATTTCACTGAAGTGGTTGACCAAGTCGCCTATCTTTGCTATAAGACTACCAAAATCACACTTCTCCAAGACCGTCAATCCTCGTACGCTCACTTACCCTATCCTAAATCTATTTGCTCACACTTCCTTCACCTTCATTCTTACACTCATCTTCCCTTTCAATTCTGAACTCCTTTATGATTTTTTTGTAAGTCTTAGAATCAACTACACTTATACTTCCCTTCAGTCAAATATAAACAAATGACCTATAGAAACTACCTATCAGGACTGCCACGAACTCCTTCAACTATCCACTACAAGATACAAGATTCACATATTGTCTTAAGATCCTAATTATGATTAGGCTCCTACCAATCACCTTTTAAGGAACACTCATGTATCCTATCATGATGGAGCACCTAGCACCTTAGTCAAAGATGCTAGGATAATCCAACATGTACTTTGCACCTCAGTAATCCCTAAGGCTAGTGATCTGGTCAATATTGCTCCTCTCCTTTTAATCATCACCTTTTACATAATAGCCCATAGAGAGTTCAATATTGATGATCTTCTTTTCCAATGCATTGAGCATATGACTAGTATTAGTGATCCAGTTCATAAAAGAAAACTTAACCTTGCCTTAGGACAAATCATAGTTATATCCTAGAAACTAAATATAATTATTAATATCCTACCCCACCTGATTTTCAGCTAGTCTTTTACACCAACAGCTTTTTTCATGTTCTTCACAGCACTCATCTCCATCTGGAGCACGAGGAGGCTGAGGGTGTTGAGGGGGAAGTTGTCCCTGTATCTGATTCTACACCTATTCCTGCACTTATTCTTATTCGCCAACACTCACAGCTGGATCAGCTAGTGGAGCAGTTTGACCAATGGGAGGCTATGTCACGACCCGACCCGACCCGAGATGGATCCCGTTCCTAGTCAGAAAATCTAACCAGGATCTGGCTTTAGAATTTGCTTCGAAACTGAATCTTCCAAATAATTTAACTCAAACAGACACACAAACACAGAGCTACTATGAATCATCAAACACAGCGGAACAAAACATCTATCTTTTCTTTTCCTCAAAACAATCATCTACAAATACAGTATATGGCTTTTAGACAGAAAGAAAGACAGAACAGAAAAGCCATGACTATACAAAAATCAAAAGGTACAAAACAATACCTATACTGATCACTCTGAAATCTATTCCTGGACTTCTTTCCCTTTCTCAGAACCTGAAAACCACCAGAAAACAAGAGTGAGCTCAACAGCTCAGCAAAGCAATAAACCTCCAATCAAAATTCTCAGAATCTCAAAACTAACACATCAGACAAATCCGTACAGAAATCAGAATAGAATCGGACAGTTATCAAATCGGACAAATCAGAACAGAACAGATCAAATCAAACAGAACTGTACAGAAACAGAAGTCGTATCAAATCAGAAACAGAATAGATCAGACAGATCAAATCAGAAACGAAATCGTACAGAAATCAGAAGTTCAGATCATATCGGAACAGAACAAAATCATATCAGAATCATATCATAATCATATCATACAGATCAGAATCATATTCATATCGTACGGAAATCAGAATCAGATTTGCTTACAGAACAGATACGGAAATCAAAATCATATCAAATCAGATATCAGATATTTAACTAATAGCTAAATTAAACTAAACATAATCACTACGGATTCTGACCCTTATGTCTCCCTTGGCTCACGACACCATAAATTCTCTGAGTAATTATAGCTAAATGTGCTCACGGCACCAGAACAAGAGAATTCATCGGATCCAGAACAGAACAGATATTTCTCCAACTTGAGCTCATCTAAGTTTTTCCCAGACACTAACTGAATCTCATAGGATCCAGGCCCCTTATAACTCCCTTTTTATAGCATATACAGATAGCATATTAATTCAGAAGAAATCCGGACAAATCAGAAATCAGACAAAAATCGGGCAGCACAACGGCAGTACACGAAATTTACACAATTTTTCCTGAAAATCAAAATTCACCAAATTTGCACAGAATATAGATAACAACATTTCAGAACATTTATTCTACTGCACAGATAATTTTCAATTTCACAGAAAAATCCAGCCGACTAAAAACACAGTCGAATCAAAAATACCCGGACAAAAATCTTCAGAAAATAACCAAAATGTGCACACTCGGCACGTCAACAATATACAGAAAGTTACACGGTAAAAACTGAACCAATCAAAAGATACGGACAAAAATCACTAACGAAAATAAAATCCGGACAGAAAACACCGCCAAACACGAAGGTTCTGAAAATTGAGAAAGGTGGAATGTGCCTTACCTTGCGTACAGCAATTTCCTGAACAATCTCGTCGGACGAAAACAGCTCCGCGTCGCCCAAAAATTAACTTTTCCAAAAAGCTTTTCGACTTTCTCTCCCCTCAAGAGATATTTTCGTTTTAATAAAATTTTCTCTCTCTTCAAAACGACTGATTTCAGCTTTATAATCGACAGATCGGCCCGGCCGATATCCAGATCGTCCCGGGACGATCAGACCAATTTTGATCATCCTGGACAGTTCCCAGAATTATTGTCTGGCTGATATTTTGAACAGTGCCAATCGACCTGGCCGATGCCTCGATCGGCCTGGATGATGCCTACAGAAAAACACCTGGAGCAAATCTGGGAAAATTCTGGAACAGATTCTTAACTGATCGTCCCAGGACGATCCCAGATCGTCCTGGACGATCCTGGAGCAGATCTTAATATTACAATCTCCCCAACTTCAGAAAAATGTCATCCTCGACATTCTCCAATCCAAACTCAGTCAAAACAAGTACGGGTACAACTGTCTCATGTCAGACTCCTTCTCCCAAGTCGCTTCCCTTGCAGTCCGGTGCTTCCACTGGACTTTAACCATCGGAATCTATTTATTTCTTAACTTTCGGACGTCATACGCCAAAATCAACTCTGGCTCTTCCTTGTACGCCAGATTCTGTTGAATCTCAACTTCATCAGCTGATACCTTCTTCCCAGAGTCGGATACCCACTTCCTCAGAGTGGACACGTGAAACACATTATGCACGTCAGGCATCGAATTAGAAAGCAACAGTCTGTAAGCAGATTTTCCAATCCTTTCAAAAATTTCAAAAGGTCCAACATACCTTGGACTAAGCTTGCTCACCTGACCAAATCTGCTCACACCCTTCATCGGGCTGACTTTGACATACACAAAGTCACCAACTTGAAACTCAACAAACATGTGCTTCTGATTATAATACTTCTGCTGTCGATCATGAGCAGTTTTCAATCTTTCTTTAATCAAACTGATTTTCTGAGCAGTTTCATCAGCAAAAGTGACTCCCAAAGCCTGTCTATCTCCGACCTCCGTTACAGTCAAAGGAGTACGGCACTTCCTGCCATACAGAGCCTCATACGGTGCCATACTGATACTGGACTGAAAACTGTTGTATAAGAAAACTCAATCAGCGGGATATGATCCTCCCAGCTTCTGCCAAAGTCCATAACACAAAGCCTCAACAGATCTTCCAGTACCTGAATAGTCCTCTCAGACTGTCCGTCGGTCTGAGGATGAAAGACTGTACTAAAATGCAGTTTCATACCCAAGCCTTGTTGAATGCCCTTCCAAAGTCTGGAAGTAAACCGTCCATCTCGATCAGAAATAATCACTCGAGGCACATCATGCAATCTGACTATCTCCTTCACATATATCTGTGCCAAATGATCCACCGGATCGGTCTGTCTGATCGGAAGAAAATGGGCGGACTTTGTCAGTCGATCAACTACCACCCAAATAGCGTCGTACCCTTATCTAGATCGAGGAAAACTCATCGCAAAGTCCATCGTTACCTCCTCCCATTTCCACTCAGGGATAGGCAACGACTGCAACAGTCCACCTGGTCGCTGATGCTCTGCCTTCACCAACTGAAAGGCTTCGCATCTCGACACAAACTCTACCACATCTTTCTTCATTCCAGGCCACTAGAACAAAAGTTTCATATCAGCATACATCTTACCACTGCCTGGATATACAGTGTAGCCTGAATGATGAGATTCGTACATAATCTCTTGCCTCAAATCTCCAGACACAGGTACCCACAACCTGTTCTTGCAGAAAATAGCACCAGAATTAGAAATTTGAAGTTCAGGTTTCTTACCAGATCCAATCTGAGCAATCAACTTCGAATAGTCAGAATCTAACTTCTGGGCTTCTTGAATCCTTGTTTCCAAAGTAGACTGAATACTCATCTGAGCCAAATCCAAATCACTGGAGGAAATCACCTCCAACTGCAATCGCTCCATGTCTCGAATCAGAAAGTCATCACAAGTAAGCTGCAAAACTAATAATCCAGAAGACTTTCTGCTCAGAGCATCCGCTACCACATTTGCCTTCCCAGGCTGGTACTGAATAGTCAAATCATAGTCCTTGATCAACTCGATCCATCTTCTCTGTCTCAGATTCAGATCCTTCTGAGTAAAAATGTACTTCATGCTCTTATGATCAGTAAAAATCTCACATCTGACGCCACACAGATAATGATGCCAAATCTTCAAAGCAAACACAACAGCAGCTAATTCCAAATCATGTGTTGGGTAATTCTTCTCATGTGTCTTTAACTGTCTAGATGCATAAGCAATTACCTGACCATGCTGCATCAGGACACATCCCAATCCTTTCAGTGAAGCATCACTGAACACTTGAAATCCTTCTGTACCTAACGGAAGTGCTAACACTGGAGCTGAAGTCAAACAATCCTTCAATTTCTGAAAACTCGCCTCACACTCTGGTGTCCAAACAAAAGGAACCAACTTCTGCGTCAGTCTCGTCAGAGGCGTCGAAATCTATGAAAATCCTTTCACAAACTTCCTGTAATACCCGGCCATGCCAAAGAAACTACGTATCTCAAATACCGTAGTCGGCCTTGGCCAATCAACAACTGCCTGAATCTTCTGGGGATCTACAGAAATGCCTTCTCCGCTAATCACATGCCCTAGAAAAGAAATGCTCTTCAATCAGAATTCACACTTGGAGAACTTCGCATACAGCTGATGCCTCCTCAAAGTCTCCAACACAATCCTCAAATGTCTGGTATGATCATCCTCAGATGCAGAATATACCAGAATATCGTCGATGAAGATGATCACAAACTGATCCAAATACTCCCTGAATACTCGGTTCATCAGATCCATGAAAATAGCGGGCGCGTTGGTTACCCTAAAAGGTATAACCAAGAACTCGTAGTGCCCATACCGAGTACTGAAAGCTGTCTTTACCACATCAGCTTCCTTCACCTTCACCTGATAATATCCGGATCTCAAATCAATCTTCGAAAATATAGAAGATCCGGAAAGCTGATCAAACAAGTCATCAATCCGACGCAAAGGATACTTGTTCTTGATTGTGACCTTGTTCAAATCTCTGTAATCAATATACATACGGAGTGTACCGTCCTTCTTCTTCACAAATAGAACAGGTGCTCCCCAGGGAAAAATAATAGGATGGACAAAACCTCTGTCAACCAACTCCTGAAGTTGAACTTTCAGCTCAGAAAGTTCTTTCGGTGCCATCCTGTACGGAGCTTTTGATATAGAAGCGGTACCCGAAAAAACATCGATAGAGAACTCCACATCTCTATCCGGAGGTAAACCAACCAACTCCTCAGGAAAAACATCAGCAAACTCCCGTACCACTGGGATCTCAGAAACAGAACCAACCTCCAGGTTCAGATCCCGCACCGAAGCCAAAAATACTGGGCATCCCTTCTTCCACATTCTGCTCACTTCCAACACAGAAAACAGACTGGAGAGAACACCTCGTAATCCCTGAAATACAACTCTCTCTCCAGCCACAAACAAACTCACTTGCTTCTTCAGACAGTCAATCTGAGCCTCATACAGACTCAGCCAATCCATGCCCAGAATCACATCATATGAAGAAATCGGCAACAGAATCAAACTTGATTCATATGAAGAAATCTCAATCTCACAAAAACAAAACTTCCGAGCAATCAAGTTACTTCCAGCCGGCAAAATCACGGAAAGAGAAACCTGAAGTAAAATGGAATCCAAACGTAAAGCCTCAAAATAGCGCTCGGAAAAAAAAGAGTGACTCGCTCCAGAGTCGAACAAAACACGACAGGGCTGATCAGAAATGTAAACCGTACCTGTCACAACATCCGGAGCATCACGAGCCTCCTGCTGACTCAGGCTGTAAACTCGTGGCTGAACTGGAGCAGAAGCTGAAGCAATAGAACTACTCTGCTCCCTCTGAACCGTAGGTGGTCTCCGTGGTCCAGAACTAGAACTACCACCTCTACCAGAAAATCCCTCAGGGCGAGGAGGAACAGTCCTCAGTCTTCCTGCTGAACTGACAGGTCTAACAGAACCCTCTAATCGGAACTCAGAACGCCGATCAAATCCAGCCTGTGGACACTCTGTAATCCGATGTCCTGGCTGACCACATCAGAAGCACAGACCAGCCATCCTGTAGCACTGGCCAAAGTGTCGTCGTCCACAATTCTGGCACACAGGTGCCGTACTGACTGATCCAGAACTCGTCGTACTGGTAGCAGTACCAGACGACACTCCACTCCTCCTGGAGTCTCCAGATCCTGAGCCTGAAACAAATCTCCTCTTCCCAGAGGAATCACTGCCAGAAGTCTCACCTCCAAATCTCTTCCTACTCGCAGTTCACCGCTGCTGAGTAGCCATCAGGTCATTCTCTATCAGTCGAGCTCTCTCCACAAGCTCAGAGAAGTCAGTGATCCGAAACGGTAACAGGGGCTGCCTCAAGGTATCTCATAATCCCCTCAGAAATCTGTAACACCTCTCAGCAGAAGTACTAACCAGCTGCGGAGCGTACCTGGCTAATAAAGTAAACTCAGCCTCGTACTGCATCACCGTCTTGCTCCCCTGAATAAGTCTCAGAAAACTCTCCTGCATCTGCTGTCGTGCAGAAGGGGGAACAAACCAATCTTGGAACACTTTAGTGAACTCTTCCCAAGTGATCAAAGAGTTCAGTCTGCCCTGAAATCTGGCCTCCTGCTGGCCAACCCACCAGTGCTCAGCCTCTCCATCCAGCAAAAATACTGCTAACGGAACCTTCCTATCCGCAGGACATTGCATTCCGTCAAAGGTCTTCTCCAATCTCCTCAGCCACTCCTCGGCTGCTCTGGGCTCAACAGCGCCCTCAAACCTCGGAGGTTTCAACCTCAGAAACAACTGCAAATGTCTATCAATGTCATCAGATCAGACGATAGAAGCTCTGCTCTGAGTCTCGCTCATCATCTGAGCAACAAGTTTAGCAAACTAAGAAAGCGTGTCAGCACCGACCACTGGGGGTTTACTCCCCACTGGTGCTGCCTGACTAGAACTCTGCCCGTCTGTCATGTCTGGGTCTGGCTGATCCATACAGAAAAATCCAGAAAATCTGGAAAACTATCACAAAAATAATACAATAAAAAGCCGAACAAACCAAAACTACCCCCAGACAGACTCACTGATCACTTCCTATAGCTCTGTTATACACAATCCAAATTCTAAAACCATTGCTCTGATACCACTAAAGTTGTCACGACCCGACCCGACCCGAGACGGATCTCGTTCGCACCGGGCCGTGACAGAAAATCTAACCAGGATCTGGCTTTAGAATTTGCTTCGGAACTGAATCTTCCAAATAATTTAACTCAAACAGACACATAAACATAGAGCTACTATGAATCATCAAACACAGCGGAACAAAACATCTATCTTTTCTTTTCCTCAAAACAATCATCTACAAATATAGTACATGGCTTTTAGACAGAAAGAAAGACAGAACAGAAAAGCCATGACTGTACAAAAATCAAAAGGTACAAAATAATACCTATGCTGATCAGACTCTGAAATCTATTCCTGGACTTCTTTCCCTTTCCCAGAACCTGAAAACCACCAGAAAACAAGAGTGAGCTCAACAGCTCAGCAAAGCAACAAACCTCCAATCAAAATTCTCAGAATCTCAAAACTAACACATCAGACAAATCCGTACAAAAATCAGAACAGAATCGGACAGTTATCAAATTGGACAAATCAGAACGGAACAGATCAAATCAAACAGAACTGTACAGAAATAGAAGTCGTATCAAATCAGAAACAGAACAGATCAGACAGATCAAATCAGAAACGGAATCGTATAGAAATTAGAAGTTCAGATCATATCGGAACAGAACAAAATCATATCAGAATCATATCATACAGATCGGAATCATATTCATATCGTACGGAAATCAGAATCAGATCTGCTTACAGAATAGATACGGAAATCAGAATCATATCAAATCAGATATCAGATATTTAATTAATAGCTAAATTAAACTAAATAGAATCACTACGGATTCCGACCCTTATGTCTCCCTTGGCTCACGGAACCATAAATTCTCTGAGTAATTATAGCTAAATGTGCTCACGGCACAAGAACAACAGAATTCATCGGATCCTGAACAGAACAGATATTTCTCCAACTTGAGCTCATCTAAGTTTTCCCCATACACTAACTGAATCTCATAGGATCCAAGCCCCTTATAACTCCCTTTTTATAGCATATACATATAGCATATTAATTCAGAAGAAATCCGGACAAATCAGAAATCAGACAAAAATCGGGCAGCACAACGGCAGTATACGAAATTTACACAATTTTTCCTGAAAATCAAAATTCACCAAATTTGCACAGAATATAGATAACAATATTTCAGAACATTTATTCTACTGCACAGATAATTTTCAATTTCACAGAAAAATCCAGTCGACTAAAAATACAGTCAAATCAAAAATACCCGGACAAAAATCTTCAGAAAATAACCAAAATGTGCACACTCGGCACGTCAACAATATACAGAAAGTTACACAGTAAAAATTGAACCAATCAAAAGATACAGACGAAAATCACTAACGGAAATAAAATCCGGACAGAAAACACCGCCAAACACGACGGTTCTGAAAATTGAGAAAGGCGGAATGTGCCTTACCTTGCGTACAGCAATTTCCTGAACAATCTCGTCAGACGAAAACAGCTCCGCGTCGCCCGAAAATCAACTTTTCCAAAAAGCTTTTTTACTTTCTCTCTCCTCAAGAGATATTTTTTAATAAAATTTTCTCTCTCTTCAAAACGACTGATTTCAGCTTTATAATCGACAGATCGGCCCGGCCGATATTCAGATCGTCCCGGGACGGTTAGACCAATTTTGATCGTCCTGGACAGTTCCCAGAACTATTGTCCGGCCGATATTTTGAATAGTGCCAATCGGCCTGGCCGATGCCTCGATCGGCCTGGACGATGCCTACAGAAAAACACCTGGAGCAAATCTGGGCAAATTCTGGAACAGATTCTTAACTGATCGTCCCAGGACGATCCCAGATCATCCCAGGATGATCCCAGATCGTTCTGGACGATCCTGAAGCAGATCTTAATATTACAGGCTAGGTTTGACTTTTATGATGCTGCATATGAGTAGTAACATACAGAGAATGTCACTAGATTTGATGCGTACGTGGCACACCATCAACTGCAGCATGACTAGAATATGGCCTAGTTTGGGGAGCAGTTCAATGCCATTTCAAATTTTTTCAGCCACCACCACCACCTCCTTCCGATGATCAGGGCCTCTCGCACTTGTACATAATTTTTCTTATAATGTTTTATGTGATGTTGTTTATTTCTATTTTGTACTTTCTATTCTATTTTCTTTTCTATTTCCTTCTCTTTTTTGTGATGTCAAAAGGGGGAGTAATGATAGTGTTAGTATGTTCTATATTATTTTATTGTTTCATTACTATTGTTTAGTATTTATACCATCTGCTTGATTTTAGTAAAATTTGCATTACTTTGTTCACATTGTTTTCCTCTACATTATGTTTCAATTAACTATTTAAGTTAAATTTCCTACCAAATATTTATTATCATCAAAAAGAAGATATTGTTGTAAATTTGGATTCAGGGATTATAATTTTGATGATAGCAAACATTTCCGACATCTCTATTTTTCAACTATTATCTTGTCTACTAACATTTCAGGTCTACACGGTTAATTGTAAATCAAGCCAAGTCAAGATTGGGTAGATTATGACTGAGTTAGTCTGTACGTGTACTTCAATTATTTTTACCTTTTCTTGAGTCAAATGCAACAAAGTGGATCCTGATGCTAAGTAACCTTGCATACACACACTTTGAGGGAAAAATTGTGTCTATTTTAGAGTTTTCTATTTTTGATCATATCGCCTGGGACGATCCAAAATTGTCATGAACGATTCGTTAAAAATAGAAACCCTAATTAGGGCATCCTGGTTAAGGAATCCAAATTAAGCAAATCATCCTGGACGATATTAACATCATCTTGGACTATATACTCAAATAATAAATAATCAGCCTCTAACTCTTTTATGCATGTTTTTATTTTAAGACATCATATAGGACATCATCTTGGATGATGCATTACAAGTATGTCTAAATTAATCTGATAATTAAGAAAAGCAATTAAAATTTGATTGATTGATTATATCATCCTGGACGATCATAGGATTGTCCTGGATGATCGTAGGATCATCCTGGATGATCTATTAAAATCCTTAGTTTCTATCTGAATCATCCTGGACGAATAGGGCGATGTTCTGGAAAAAAATTGACATTTTGAACTAATCATATAGGATGATTCATGAATCCTCCTAGACGATTAGTTGTTTTTTCATCATCCAATTATGTAAAGTCTGGCCGAATAGAGCGGTTATCTAGATTATAATTAAAGATTTGAACTAATCGTATAGGATGATGTACACATCATCCTAGACGATTAGAACAAATAAATCTTCTAATTGTCCAGCCTCCCTCAGATTGTCTTAGTTGCTTGAGCTAAATTTGTATTGATCATACAGGATAATCAGTCGAACGTCCTGGACCATATTTGTCAGTTTGTTTCAATTTAAGCAAAATTTGAAGCCCTTCTATACAAGAACTCTTATTTAGTCAAGATGATATCTTTTGATGTTATCCTGACATGAGAGAACTAAGAGGACAGGGAGAGCTTGGTAGAGAGAGAGAAGATCTTTTGAGAGAGAGTTTGTGAGGGTTTCTTAAAGGTTGCTCCTAGCAAGGACCTGAGTCATCTTCTCTAGTCATTGTCCCAACTTCCTTATAGGTTTTAGAGAGATATACTTTAGTGGTTGATTGAGTTTCTCTGCCTACTTCAGGAGGAAGTGAAAGGACTCAGGTTCCCTGTATTCTTCAAGAGGAAGCAAAATGAGTTGGGTTTTCTGCCTCATCGGGGTCGGTGGAAATGAGTTTTATACAGGCATCTCCACCTTATTATGGGAGAAAAAGGAGAGTCATTGAGTTTTATGCAATATATAGAGGAGAGGCTTTGGGGAGTGGACGTAGGTTAAGTTGATCGAACCACTTTAAAATTTGGTGTGTTCTTTCTTATTGTATTTTTGCATTTAATTTTTACACTTTAATTTTTGTGAGTGATTGTTTGATTTAGATCATGATTTTTGTTTGAGAATTTTTAAAACACCAATTCACCCCCTCTCTCGATTAGCCTCGGGCTAGTTTATAAGGGCTTAACATCCCTAACGAACTTTCATTCTCCATAGGAGTGCTAACCAACTGTGAAGGATATTTAGCTAAAGCAGTGAACTCTGCCTTATACTGCATAATTCTCCTTCTCCCCTTAAACAACCTCAAAAAAGTCTCTTGCATTTATTGTCATGTAAAAGGTGGTATAAACCAAGCTCTAAACACATCAGAGAACTCCTCCCAGGTAATTAGAGAGTTCAATCTCGCTTGAAAATTTTTCTCCTTTATCTTTTTCCCTTTCTCTCCCTCTCCTCTAGGCTTTCTCAAGTCAAGATACCAGCAAAAGATACTCTCTTGGGTAAAATACGAGGTCTTATATAGAAGAGCTTTAGAATATATCTTAATTATAACAAACTGACTTTATCATCCAGGATGATCTGAATATCATCATATACGATCAGTACAAATTTAACTAAATCAACCAGTATAATTTGGGATGATCAGAATGTAATTTGTTCATATCGTCCAGGATGATTATATATCGTCCTGTATAATTAATTCAATCCATCGAATATCATCCAGACCATCACCCTAGATGGGAGCCTGGATGATGAAAAAGTAACATGATCGTCCAGGATGATTAGTTCAAAATATCACAGATCATCCAGAACATCACCTAGAATGGATGACTGGACAATGGAATATTAACCTAATCATCTAGGATAATATCACAATTGTTCGAGATGATATCATGATCGTTCGGGATAATTAGTTCAAAATATTATAGATCATCCAAAACATCACCCTGAATGGAACAAGGCTGATGTTTGATCGTCTAGAAAGAACTAAGGTTTGTTAACTAATCCTCTAGGACGATATGATGGAGATATCAAATCTTAATTACTAGATTAATTTAGGCATAATTATGCTGCATCGTCCAAAATGATGTCAAAAAATAAACATACCTAAACAGATCTTGTAACTGATTCTTTTTAATTTGAGCCTATCTTCCAGGACGATGATAACATCATTCGGGATGATGTGCTTAATGACGGCTACCTTAACCAGGATGCCCTAATTAGGATTTATGCTTTTAATTGATCATCCAAGATGATGTTTGTATCACCTAGAATGATGTGATCAAAAATAGAGAACTCTAAAATAATCAAAAATTTTCTCTCAAGTATATGTGTGCAATGTTACTTTGTATTAGGACCGACTTTGATACAATTGACTCAAGAAAATATAAAAGATTACAAAGTGACTTAGTCCTAGTCCACCCAATCTAGAGCTGTCTTGAGATGCACTCAATCTTATGGACCTAAAACATTAGTAAGCAAGACATTTATAGAAAAATAGGAATGTTTGCTATCATTAAAATTTTATTCCCTCAAATCAGATTCGCAACACTTTCATCACAGGAGGACACTTCATACCATCAAATGTCTTTTTTAGCCTCCTCGGTCAATCCTCTACTACTCTTAGCTCAATAGTACCCTCAAATCTTAGAGGCATTAATCTTAAAAATATTTCTAGATGTTTGTCTATCTCTTCAGATTTAACAATAGGAATCATACTCTGTGCCTCACCAATCATCTGGGCTATCAAATTAGTAAGCTATGAAACTGTATCTAAACTAATTGTTGGAGAAGAACTACATACAAGAGATGCCTGACTAGCACACTGTCCATCTATTATATCTAAGTCTGGTGGATCCATGATCATGTAGAATATGTAATTCAAGACACAAGCACATGAAATAAAAATAATGAACACCCATATAAACTTGAAACAACCCACTAGACTTATAGATCAATTCCTACAACTTTATTTTATGATCTAATTCCAAAACTACTGCTCTGATGCCACAAAAGCTTGTCATAACCCAACCTTGGTAAGACAGCTCCTATCGTGTTGAGCTGTGATAAGAAAATACCAAGATCTAGTTTTGGAATTATTTTATATTTTCTTTTTTTTTACCAAAATTTATTGAAATAAACTACATATTACAAAGGTACTAAAAGATCAAAATATTTAAAATAAACTCATCCACCAAGTGTTTTTATTTCATTAAAATAAATATCTACGCTATAGTACATAGCTATAAATAAGAGATACATAACTAAAAATTTAACTAGCCATGAATATACAAAAATCAAATTAAAAAAATAAGTATGATCTTAGATCTGATCCTGAACTACTAGTCCACAATATATTTCCCCTTCCCAAATCCTGAAAACTAGAAGTAAAAAAATAGTGAGCTACAACAGTGTAACAAGCCACACAAACCAATCTAAAATTTCAAATATTCTTTTATTAAATATTTTACTGAATATCTAAAAGTAGGTACGTAAAAATCAAATAAATTACTAAACTAATAAATGTAATAAATGTATAGAAGTTATTCTCTAATTTAAATAACAGTACAAAGTAAATAAATAAATTGAAATTCATATCACATAGTAGTTCAGATTACATTTCCCAGACCCAGACATAATCTCAAAGGATTCTAACCCCTTATGACTTATTTTTATTTGTGCTTATAGCACTAAAACATAGCACATATCCATATCTAAGATAGAATTTCAAAGGATTTTGGCCCTTATAACTCCTAAAAATTTTCTAACACAGATAAAATCTCAAAGGATTCTATCCCCTTATAGCTCTCAACATACATAATTTAATCACATATGCACATATATCATCACATTATAAAAATTAAAGAGTAATTGAGCATGTATAAAATTTTATAGTGTTGTATAATGGTAAGTAATAGAAAATCTAACTAGGCAAAAGTACATATTTTATAAATTATCAAATTATTAGGGATCATGTAAAATGATGTTTTAAGACCTTTATTATATTATAACACTATTTTTTTACAATAAGATAATTTTTTATTCAATATAAACCCCAAAAATTTAAAAACTCTACTGTAAAATTTATAGAAAAAATTCAAAATATGCATAATCATAATCCATATAACATATAAAAAGTTACATAGTGAAACTTTTACCAGTATGAAGTTATCCCCATTTTTCACTAATGGACACAAAATTTTGATCAAAATATTTGCTACAACTTGCACATTTTTTAAAATTGAGATGGCATGATGTGTTTTACCTTGAGTCAAATAAGTTTCCAAATGAGGCCAACGGACGAAAATGGCTCGAAGTCACCCAAAACTAGACTTTGGTTTTCTCTCTCCTCTCTTTTTTCCCTAATTCTCTAAATTCTTTCTTTGCTAATGAATTGGCAAAAAAATGAGAAATGGATTTGTAATAAAGCATATAAGACTTTGGTTTTCCCTAAACCCTAAATATTATATGAAAATTTATTGGAAATCAGTTTACAAAACAAACACACGATGGTCCCCAAAACCCCACTTGTATCGATAAGTGCCAATTTTTTAAAAAATTTTGACAGTGCAAAAAAATTATGAAAAAATTAGGGAAGCTAAAACATGACATTATAAATGTCCTAGTGAAGATGGTTTAGGATTTGTACTTGTAATGACTCTAGAAATAAATATTGACTGTCCTAGATAAAAAAATTCTTATGCGAAAATTTTGGGGTTTCACATTTGGGCTTTAGCTCCAATTTCATATATGTTCTTTCTTTTATTAGAACGATGTTTAAATATTTTTTTATGAGCATTGATAGACTCATCGATATTAATTTAAGCCTCTACTTAGTAAATTATGTCAACATAAGAATAAATGATCTCTCACATCAATGAAGAGTATAATGGTCTGGGCATAGTCCTCCTAGATAATACCTTATAGTAACTTTGGATCCACTCCTGGGATTTATCAAGCTTCCGAAGAAAATATTTAAAAATTTTCTTTCAGAGACTCTCCTTTATTTTGATGGATTCCATAGAGATGCGATGAACCATTAATATTTCTTCAATTTGTAATGAACTATTTGATAAAGAGCCTTACAAGATTAGCAAAACTATGGATTGTCTTTCTAGGGAGAGTGTAGAATCATATACAAGCTTAAACTTTGAGAGAGCAGAGAGAATATGATAAATAAGTGCATTAAGAGCTCACTTTATGTGCATAATTGTTCTATAATGATCAATGTGTTTATAGGGATCAGATGATTCATCGTAAGAATCATTGGTTAGTTGCATAAACCCTATTGGAATATGTTGTAGGAGAATTTCATATGTCAGTGGAGAAGATTCTTAGAAACTTTGTTGGGGATTAAAATGATTAATATCCTATATTGGGAATTCTTCTTAGATAAGACATCATAATTTATCTTCTATGACATCACGAGGAGTATGTAGATCTGGCTAAAGATTTTGCATCTAATGGGCTCTAGGTGGAGGATGTATTGAACTTATAGCATCATCTATTTTTAGATTATATTGTACTAAAGGAGAATTAGCAGGATGATGAAAATTTTTGAATTATACAGTGGTTTGTAATAGTAAACTACTAAATTCTTCAACTCTCTTTCTCCTTTTCTCCTGCCCTTCATGTGAAGAATGGGGGCTTGTTTAGTATTTTAAGGAAGTGGCATGGCCTACAAATATGGCGATGATCAAGGTCAACATAGGAGTTTTAGAATTGATGGCTCATGTTGAATCCCTTGTTTGTAGGCCATTGATCAAACATTTAAGTACTTTGATGATGTTAGAATTTAATGATCTTAAGCTCTTTGAATTTGTCTCATCAAGATGCGCAATTTGATTATAAGCATGTTACACTTGCATATTATTTAGTCATCCAATTTATGCTTTGAACCTTCTAAATTTGCCTTGAGTTCTTGATTTGGACCCATTTGGGCTCAGATTGGGTTGAATTTAATGTCGTTGGGTTTGTCTTTTCAAGACATTTAGTTTAATTATAATTTTGATAAAATTGGTGTTCAGATGGTCCCAAATTAATTTTGAAAGTTTCTAGGTTGAATATGCCTCAAGATTTGTGCTTAATTAAGGCTATTTTTTGTGAAGTATCAAACTTAAATCCAATGATTTTGAACTATGACAATCCTCAAAATCCTTGCATAGCACGTGTGAGCCTGACTCACATGAGAACCCCGATGTCCATCCTCAGCTCAATTGACCAAGATAAAGCTTACCTGGCCGTATCCTAGAAGAGTCCTAGCACCTTTTCTTTCACTTGATTCATCTCCCATGAAGGCACACATGAGAGAAGCTCTTATTTCCCCTATCCTCTTGATCTCTATCCCATGTATGTAAATCGAAGGCCATAGACAAATATTCCAATATCCCTCTCTCAGTTCGATCATATGTAGAAAGTTAGAAACAAATCACCCACTCAATATCTCTCTAATTTCATATATCCTAGTAACCAAAAATGATGGACTTTTTGTCAGCGAGTAATAATTGAGGCGATTTAGGTTTTTTTAAAGCCTGAAGTGTAGGAATCAAAATAACGCATGAGGCTATATATTAGGTTGTAAATAACCTTTTATAAGTTTGAAGAAGTTATTAGACCTGAAGCAATTATATCAAGGCTAACCAAGAGGGGGTGAAATAGTTATTTAAAAATCTTTTAAAAATATTAAAAAAAACATTTTTATAATTTTAAGCACAATAAAAATTTTATAAAAATAAATTCAACCATAAAATTGACTTGTAGAAAATAAAAATGCAGTAAAAATAAAAATAAAAGAATACATAAATTTATAGTGGTTCGGTCCAGCTAGACCTACGTCCACTCCTTGAAGGCTCCCTCTTTAGGTATTGCATTATACCAAAGTGACTTTCCTTTTACTCCCACAGCAAAGCAAAAAAGCCCTTACAATTAACATCTCTTCTACCAATCCTTGATGTGGCAAAGTACCATCATCCTTTTTCACCTTCCTAGTGACAGTAGAGAACCGAATTCCTGTCATACCCTCTAAGTGTCGACAGAGTCTCGTCATCTTTTCACACCCTCCTAATATTGGCAGAGTACTGTTGTCCTTTTACACCCTCTTAGTATTGGCAGAGTACCGACACTCCTTTGAAAATCTTCGTCCAAGAGCCTTTAAGAAAGTAGGGAAGAACTTTGAAGAATAAGTAAGAGAAACTCACCATTGGGCAATCTTGTGAATCCCCTCATAATTCCCTCTTAAGAAATCTCTCTCTCCAATCAAAAAAAAAAAAGTCTCCCAAACACTCTACAAGGTCACTCTCAAAAGAAATTTGCTGAAGGAATATGTAGGAGTTCTGTGATAGTCAGTTTTTTCAGACCTTATATATAAAAGACACAAAAAAACTATCCATAAAACTAAAAATTTCAATTTATCCATCAAGGATCATACAGTACGATCACACATCGTACGTATGATCAATTCAAAAATTGCTCAGATGATTTTATGCACTGATTAGCATATGTAAGAGCTAACATCATACAGTATGATCAATATAAAATTGAACCGATTCAACTAATACAATTTTATACCAACCAATATTGTATTTTGGATAACATACTATACGAAGTTAATATCATACAGTATGATATGTTTAACAAAAATTATGCTTTTTTGGTACAAAAATGGACTAATCCATTTCATACTATGGACGTCATCTCTACGAACCTAAGATCATACAGTACGATTAGTTCAGAAAAATTTTGAGTTCATTCAGGATGGACTGGTATGTAGCCATTTCGTACTATAGATATCGTCTATATGATTATAACTTCTTACAGTACAAACATGACTTAGAAAATGTTTTCCTAACAGGATTCGATAACTCCATCCTGGAGGAACAATTAATCAAATCACCCGTATGATCCATGAATGTATATCATGATTAGTTTTAAAAATACAAGTTTTCTACACTCCCCCAGTATTGTGTACACGATCATCCAATTACAATCACACTCTATCAGACTTAAAAAAATATAAAATTATAGACTTCAATTATAATAAACCCAAATCTAATCTGTCTTGAAGTTTTTAGCAATCTAGAGGATGATTTTCCTGAAATATTATTACACGTAAACACAAAATAATATTTCTAATATATGATAGGAGAAATAGTAGTCAATTTAATGAATTTTGGAATCATAAAAAACACATGATATAACAACATAATTATGAGAACTAAGTGGAATAATCTCTTTATATTTGAGGATGACAAAAAAATTATTATTTGAGTCAACATTTAAAATGAA